>SWJQ01000515.1:316719-342222 GCA_007252995.1 Zosterops borbonicus | reverse complement strand
GCGCCACCTCCAGCAATTCCTGGGACACCTCCAGGGATGGGCACTCCAAACCTCCCTGGGCACTGCCAAGGCCTGAGCCCCCTTTCCATGGGGAAATTCCTGCTGCTGTCCCCCCTGAGCCTCCCCTGGCCCAGCCTGAGGCCGTTCCCTCTCCTCCTGTCCCTGTTCCCTGGGAGCAGAGCCCGACCCCCCCGGCTGTCCCCTCCTGGCAGGGACTTGTGCAGAGCCACAAGGTCCCCCCTGAGCCTCCTTTTCTCCAGGCTCAGCCCCTTCCCAGCTCCCTCAGGGATTCTCCAGACCCTTCCCAGCTCCATTCCCTGCCCTGGACACGCTCCAGCCCCTCCCTGTCCCTGTCTGGCCGTGTCCCAGCTCCTGGGGAAGCCGTGGGAAGTGACGGGTCCAGGGGCACAGCCAAGCCTGGGGATTGTGGCTGCACCAACCCAAAGCTGGGGTTGGGTCCTTGGTGCCACCAACTCGCCCCAAACCACCCCAAGGCCACCCAAAGTGATGGAGCTCTCCCAGGAGCTGATGCTGATTTTGGGATCACTTCCCACTCTGCCTCATTCCTGCGCTGCAGGGAGCAACTCCAACCTCTCCCTGTTCCCTGGGAATCATCATCCCCCTTCCTGTCAGGGATTGTGCAGAGCCACAAGGTCCTTTTTCTCCAGGCTCAGCCGCTTCCCAGCTCCCTCAGGAATTTTCCAGACCCTTCCCAGCTCCCTCAGCCTCTCCCATGGTGACTTCACCTCCTGCTCATCATTTTTCTGTCCCACAACAAAGGGACAAACCCCAGTGTTGGGAAAGATGGAACAGGAAGGACTTATGGATATGATTGTCTGGTAAGAAATACTGGAGGTGTAAAACCTGTGAGTGAAATAGAAATGAAAGCCAGTTTTGAGATGTGAGCATGGCAGGCAGGAAGATGGTGATGAGCCGGAGATGGGTTGAAGAACAGGAAAACAAAACACACAGGAATGTTGCCTTTCCACCCTGCCAAAGGCATCAGGGAACAAGTGCATAAGAAAGGAGTCTATAGAGTTTAGAATATAAAATGACATGGTAATGTAGCAGTTCTTACAGGCTGCATGCAAAGTCTGTAGGTTTTGTATCTCGTGCCGGTTGGTCACTGTAAATTAGAATATTCAACATAAAAAGAGATAGAATGGATTGGAACAAGGTGATCCAAGGTGATCGCTCTCTTCTCTTTACTCTCTTGCCTCTCCCCTTTTTCCCCTACTCTCTCTTCTACTCTCTCTCTCCTTTCTCTCTTTTGGGGTTCCCCCCAGCCCAGGCTGGCGGCTGAAGGCAAAGCCCTCTTTACCCACCACCCTTGTAATAAACCCACTTGTTTCTAGAACATCTCAGCTCTGCAGAGTTCCTTGTCCCCACCATCCACAGAAACCACTACAGCCCAGCACTGCCCTCACCTTGACACCCAAGGACAGAGACCCTCCCTGCACCCTGAATCCAATTTCTTTTTCCTAATCCAGCCCAATAAAAAGGAATCTGAGTCCAAACCAGAGCGGGATTTGGGATCAGGTGCCTTGTGAGGGTGGAATCGACGGGAACATCCCCTGGCTCTCACTCAGGGGTTGTAATTGTGTCATAAGCACCGAGTTTGCTGCAAAAATCTGCCTTTTAATTCCTCTCCAGTTTTTACGAGGCACTTCACACACCTGCCTAATAATTCGAACAATAATAGCCGGCGGCGCCCGAGATTTGCAGGTGAATTCCAGACGTTAATTGCTCCTTTTTTCAGCTCTTTGCAGCCAAGATGTTGTTTTTTTTTTCTATTCCTGTTCCAGATGAGTCAGGCTTTTCCTTCTCCCTTTTAAAAATGTCTCTTTTTTCATCTGTGCAAGATGGGCTTGAAAGGGAAACCTGTTTCAGTTCAGCTTGGGTGAAAATGAGTTCCATTTGGAGCATCCTTTGCCTGATTTTCCCGATTTTTTTGTCCAATGGGATGAGCAGGAAGGAGCAGCCCATGATGGGAATTCTCAGTGTCGGCGCGACGGGAATTTTTGATTTTTTGCAACCACCAATTTTTTTGGGGAATGAATTGGTGGTGGATGTGGTGGAGAGCCAGGGATACGGAATCTCATGGAGCTGCTCCTGTAAGGAATAAATTAAGTAAATTAAAAATAAATTAAAATATCAAATATCTCTTTGACATTCCGCCCAAATTCCTGCGATTTTGAGGGCGACGCATATTCGGCCACTTCATTAACAACCCATCAATTATTCATCTAATTCCTGTATTATTCATTAAACACAAAAACAAAGAGGATTTCCCACCTGAAGTGCACGAGTGGGGAACAGAGAGAAGGAGAAAAATCCTCTCCCATGCAATAATTAATTATCTGAGGATAATTCTGGAATTTTAAAGATCACATTTCACACGGGTAAATATTCATTCCACAAGAGATGGTTTGGATTATTTTCACTTAGAACTTTGAGTTTACAGCCAGTTGCTGAGGTAAAAAGGGTTAAATTCAGGACTTGAGCCAGATTTTGGAGGAAAAGAGCTCGGAATTTGCTGTCTTGATTTAATTTCTCGGCGTTGCCATTGTTTCAGAAATCTTGGATTCTCCTCAGGCTTTGCAGCCATCAGTGGGGTCAGGAAAGCAACACTTGGAGGGGCTCGACATCCTTGTCCAAAAGAGCAGGAATTTGGGAAAAATCCAAGAAATGTGAATTCCGGAACAAGAGTTGGGCCAAGAATTCCTCCAGGAAACCCACAAAGGGCTGAGTATACCCAAAGGAGCAGGAATTTGGGAAAAATCCAAGGAAGGTGAATTCCGGAACAAGAGTTGGGACAAGAATTCCTCCAGGAATCCCACAAAGGGCTGAGGATCCCAGTGATCATCGGTGCCAACGAGCTTGGACCATCACTTGGGATGGTTTTTCCAAAATTTCTTTGTCGAGGAACACAAAAAATTTGTGGATAGGAGGAGTTTAACTCATCCCACTCCCATTTTTATTCCCGAAATCAAAATCTATCCCAGGTTGCTCCAAGCCTTGTCCAGCCTGGCCTTGGACACTTCCAGGGATCCAGGATCAGCCACGGCTTCTCTGGGAATCCTGAAGCCTCCCCAACTTCCCAGCCAAGAATTCCTTCCTAAAATATTCCCACCAGGAGATAAAACATCCCACAGGTAGCTGGGAATGAGCAGAGAATGTCTGGAAAGTCCGATTTTTCCACTCAGAAAGGACAAAAGGAAAATAAGAGTGGCCAGCAGCTGATGTGGATGCGCACAGAAATAGGATGAAAATTAGAGATAATTGAGAGAACCCAAATGTTGGATGAATTTTCCCTTTTGTTTTTCATAAGGAGAAGGAATCCAGGAGTGGGAACCCTCTGGAATGAAAGTGATGCAGCCAAAATAGGAGAGGCAAGAAAAGCTCCAAGTGCTGTACGAGGAGAAGCTGCATTTTTAATTTTGCTGCATTTTTCACTCCTTTTGGTACTGAAAAAAAAAACAAACCTAAAAACCAAGAGAAAACACCATTCTCAAGATCTCGAGAGTCAGATCTCGGTGGGTTAAAAATAAAAATAAAAACAAAAATAGAAATTAAAAAAAATAAAAATAAAAATAAAAATAAAAATAAAACGAAAACGAAAACGAAAATGAAAATGAAAATGAAAATGAAAATGAAAATTAGAATTAAAATTAAAATTAAAATAAATAAAATAAGCCCAAAACACAGAAACACTGGGAAGGGCCTGGGAAGCTCCAAAATTGATTGGACAACTTGAATATTAAAATAATATTAAAAGGATAACTCAATATTCTGCTCAGCCTCCAAGTTCATTCTGAAGGAAAGGCTAATTAAGGCTGTGGAAGCAAAGGATAATTTCCATCCTGGTTTTATCTCGGATAAATTACAGCACCTTTTTATCTTCCAGATAAGAAAACAGGTTCTCAGATAAGGGAAATGGAGCAGATCCAAGTTATCTCTGACTTCCTTCCCCACAGGGAATTATTCCTAAAGGTGGAAATGTTGGGATCCATCCGGGATTTGCAGCTGGTCTGGAATGTCCTGGAGGCAAGATAATGACCAGGAATTCCCTGGGATGTAGAGATGGGAATGCTCTGCCTTGGAAAAATCCGATTTATTTTGGGAATTAATCAGAGAAAGGACTCCAGAGCAGAAATTTGGGATGTAATAAATGCTTGTCCCAAGGAGTTTGGCTCCAGAGAATCCCAAATTTGTTTGGGTTGGAAGAGACTTTTCCAAGGGAAAGGAAATCTTCCACCAGGTTGATTCAAACTTGATCCAACTTTGGGCTTTTTCCATCAGGAACGTGGAAAAGATGAACCAATCCTTGATGGATTTATTGACTATTTCCCAAACCTCACGTGAATACCTTCATTGTGATTTTCATTTTTTTCATTACTGGTGTTTGATCAGATTTTAAATTCTTCATTTCGATTCAAAAGGGATTTATGGAATTCCTTGGATCCAGCCTCGCTCTCAAAACCGTGCAAAGTTAAATGAGGCAACGCAAAGTTCAGGCCGGTTTATTTCTGGATATCTCCAAGGATGAAGATCCCTTCTTGCAGTCAGGATAAAATTCACACATTTCTCCTTCTAGGAACTTTTCCTGCTTCATCTGTTTGCACAGTTTTCCCAAGGAGCCGGGACTTTATTCACACCCTCTAAACTCTTTTAATCTTAAATTAAAAAAAAATCCCCAAAACCACTGGGAAGCGGAAATCAGAGCTGCCTCCAGCAGGGTGAGGATTGGGAGATAAAAAGGCCAAAAAAAATTATAAATATTTTAATTGATCAGTCCTGATAATTATTTCCTTTGGCAAGAGTCGGAACTCCGCGTCTTGAGAATTTCTGGGGGAAGTGGAAGTTTCACACCTGGAAATGACTAAAGCCTCCCATCCCCACAGGTGAGGGTGCTGGAAAATCCTGGAAAATCCTGAATTTTCTTCAGGAATGGGCTGATCCAGCCTGGATCCCCTGGAAGGTCACAAATCCCACCAGCAAACCTGGGTTCCGCTCTCCATGGTCCTTCCAGGGCCCCGCTCCAGTCTGGGCTCTGCTCTCCATGGTCCTTCCAGGACCTAGCTCCAGGCTGGGCTCTGCTCTCCATGGTCCTGACAGGACCCTTGAGCTCTGCTCTCCATGGTCCTGCCAGGACCCTTGAGCTCCACTCTCCATGAATCCTGCCAGGACCCTGCTCCAAGCTGGGCTCCTCTCTCCATGAATCCTGCCAGGACCTTGCTCCAGGCTGAGTTCCTCACTCCATGAATCCTTCCAGGACCCAGCTCCAGGCTGGGCTCTGCTCTCCATGGTCCTGCCAGGACCCCACTCCAGGCTGGGCTGTTCTCTCCATGAATCCTTCCAGGACCCCGCTCCAGCTGGGCTCTGCTCTCTGTGGTTCTGCAAGGACCCTGCTCCAGTCTGGGCTCTGCTCTCCATGGTTCTGCAAGGACCCTGCTCCAGGCTAGGCTGTTCTCTCCATGGTCCTGCCAGGACCCTTCTCCAGTCTGGGCTCTGCTCTCCATGGTCCTGCCAGGACCCTTGAGCTCCACTCTCCATGAATCCTGCCAGGACCCTGCTCCAAGCTGGGCTCCTCTCTCCATGAATCCTGCCAGGACCTTGCTCCAGGCTGAGTTCCTCACTCCATGAATCCTTCCAGGACCCAGCTCCAGGCTGGGCTCTGCTCTCCATGGTCCTGCCAGGACCCCACTCCAGGCTGGGCTGTTCTCTCCATGAATCCTTCCAGGACCCCGCTCCAGCTGGGCTCTGCTCTCTGTGGTTCTGCAAGGACCCTGCTCCAGTCTGGGCTCTGCTCTCCATGGTTCTGCAAGGACCCTGCTCCAGGCTAGGCTGTTCTCTCCATGGTCCTGCCAGGACCCTTCTCCAGTCTGGGCTCTGCTCTCCATGGTCCTGCCAGGACCCTGCCCCAGGCTGGGCTCTGCTCTCCATGGTCCTGCCAGGACCCTTGAGCTCCACTCTCCATGGTCCTGCAAGGACCCTGTTTCAGAGTGGGCTCCTTTCTCCATGAATCCTGCCAGGACCCCACTCCAGGCTGGGCTCTGCTCCACCCTGTGCTATCACACACTTCTATCCAAACCCCACACCCACAATCCCAGGGCTGTCACTCAATTTTGGGAGCCTTTTCCACGGCCTCAGGTCACTGCAGTGTTTACCTGGGGGTCAGTGCCTGTCAGCACAGAAATCTGGAATTCTCAGGGTTCCAACAGTGTCCCTCTGCCTCGAGCCTCAGTTCCCTCAGCAGATCTTCCCCTCTAACATCACACAAAACTCATCAACCCTAATGAACCCCTTAATGAGAGCACTCAGGTGATGAAGGCTGTTATTTTATGGCTCCAAATCTCACAGCAGCACAAACCAACAGCCATGGATCGGTCAGATGGAAAAACCACTTAAAATGAATCCATGTGGGAAGGCACAGAGGAATTCCTGTTGTTTGTGGGATCAGCAGTGATCCAGACAGGTGTGGGGCCAGGTCTGGGCTCTGCTCCGTGGGCAGGTTCAGAATTTCCATCACCAGTTAATCCAGCTTTGGCTCAGCTTCCAGACTTCTGGAAAATCCAGGTGAAGTTTCAGCTGCTGGGATGAGGATGGACAATGTGGAATTTTCTCTAGATTCACACAGCGTCACTCCAGCCCACGGAATCATGGAATGGTTTGGGATGGAAGGGACCTTAAATTCCATCCTGTTCCAACCCCCTGCCATGGCAGGGACACCTCCCACTGTCCCAGGCTGCTCCAAGCCCAGTGTCCAACCTGGCCTTGGGCACTGCCAGGGATCCAGGGGCAGCCACAGCAAATCTGGGAATTCCAGCCCAGACAGGAATTCCTAATTCCCAATATCCCATCTGTCTTTGCCTTCTGGCAGTGGGAAGCCATTCCCTCTTGTCCTGGTGCTGTCTGTCCATATAAAAGTTCCCTCCTCCTCCATTTTAGAAGAGAGGTCGGGCTCTGCTCCCAGGGAACAGGGACAGGAGGAGAGGGAACGGCCTCAGGCTGGGCCAGGGGAGGCTCAGGGGGGACAGCAGCAGGAATTTCCCCATGGAAAGGGTGCTGAGGCCTCGGCAGTACCGAGGGAAGTTTTGGACCCCCCATCCCACCCAAGCAGGTGCCAGAAAATTCCAAGGAACCCTTCCCTGCTCAGGACTTCCAGGTGCACTCAGGGATAACAACAGCACCTTTATTTTTTAAACATCCACTCCCTCAACACTCTGAATGTCCATTGGACACAACTCTTGTGGAGCTTCCCACTGAATTTAATTCCTTCATTCCCCTGCTCCTTTTTTTCCCCCCCACTTTCCCCACACTTCTCAGCTTATTAACAATCATTGGAAATGATTTTATTTGCTCGTGACTCCAGAAGTTTTTCAACGATCCGGCACGACCGGCCGCACGTGGAGAATAATGTAACATATGCTAAGTGTATGCATGACCTATTTAAAGGCATGGATAATTTTCCTGGTAAAACTCTTTTAATGGGACGTGGCCGCCACACTTCAGCGAGTGGAAAATCGGGATTTTAAGGAACGTTAGGGTTTGGTGCAGAGAGAGGAGCAAGGCAAAAAAAAAAACAAAACCAAAAAAACAAAACAAAAAAACCCAAAAAAACCAAGAGCCAGGTGTTTATCTAATAATAAAATTCATTATTTGGAATCTGGAGGTTGTGGGAATTACCCGAAATGTTGGAGGTTAAAGGATCAGAAACCTGGCCAAGACTTTTAGGAATTTTGCCAATATGGAGGGATTTAACCAGGAGCTGGAATAATCAGGAAAGTTGTTGTTCTGATCTTGGATATTGCTGAAATCCAAGGAAAATCCTCAGGAGCTGAAATATTCAGGAAAAAATTGTTGTTCTGATCTTGGGTACTGCTGAAATTCCAGCATCTGTCCCAAAAAGGGAAAACCTCTCCAGGATGGACTGAAGTCCAAGGGCTGGGAATAAAGTTGGGAAGAGGCTGTGCTGGCCTAAAGGAGAGGATTTAGTGTTTGGGCTCCTGATTTGTTCCTCTGCTGGTTTGAAGGGGAAGAAATCTGTGAGTAAAAGTAAAAATTCCATAAAACATTTCAGATTGTGGAATTCTGGAATGGCTTGGGATGGGAGGAATTTCTGGAGGTGGCACTCAGAGCTCTGGGGACAGGGTGGGGATTGGGAACAGCTGAGACTGGATGGGCTGGGAGGGCTTTTCCAATGTCAGGGGTTCTGGAATTCTCTGGGAACCAATTCCAGGGTGTCCCCACTCTTACACCACCTCAGATGGGAATATCCCAAATCCTAATCCAGCTCCACAGTGGATTAGGCTCCACAAATCCCCTGCAGGAATTTTATTGGCACTTTCTCCAGACACCTCCAAGCTCCCTGTGCACAGCCAGGAATCATCGGTGACTCTCTCAGTGGAATAACCCAGGGAAAAATTAATTTGTTCATCTCCAGGAGTTTTCCAGGAAAATTTTATTTGTTCATCTCCAGCTTCCTGGGAAGATTGGGACTCTCAGAGGTTCCATCCTGTGTAATCCAGGAGGAAACTCCCAGCATTTCATCAGCTCCACTCAAAACTGGATTAAAATCAAGATATTCCTTTCCATCCTGAATCACACCGGATTCTGCTGGAAGGGGAACTGGTTCCTGCAGGGATTTGGGGTTGGGAAGCAAAGCAGGATCAGGTGGTGGATCCCTTGGCCACTCCAAAGAAATTCCATGTCTGTGGGAACATCTCCTCCTAATAAAATCCATCCCGTGTTCAGTGTGGAGTGGCTGCAGCGACAATTTAATTGTTTCCCCCGTGTGATGGAGAATGGAGAGGCTCTGATGGGATTTCCTTTTATTCAGGGAAATAAACTGAATTGGATTGCGTTATTCCAATGAATTCCCAAAATTCATTTCCATACAGCACCAGCAGTGCTGTAGGTTGATCATTCCCTTTACCTTCACAAGAATTCCCTTTTCCCTGATTTTCCTGCTGGTCACGCACAGGACGCTGGTTATTTTGGGAATGTCACCCTTGGACTCATCCTTGCTCACTCCTCCTTTGTCCAACAGCCAATCCTTGGGAAGGAACACATTTTTAATGTGATTTTTGCCGATTTCCAGGATGGAAAATTCAAATTTCGTTGCCGCCGTTGTGGCCACCCAATGGATGGAGAAGCCTCGTTTGTTAATTAAATTAAATGTGACCCGTTTCTGCAAGCATCAGGTTGCCTAATGAATAAAACTTAAATTCGTAAAATTTAAATTTATTGAAAGGAAAAAAATGAAAATATTTGGTAGCAGGTGCTGGGATTTGGATTTAACTGCTTGGTTTTAGCCATCCCTCACATTCCAAGGATTGTGATTGTGGTTTGGTCCATCAGAATATTGGGGTTGGTTGTAAAAATTCCTTGGATCCCAAGGAATTCATCCTCAGCACTTCCCTGTGGGATGTAGTGAGGAATCCACCTCATGAATCAGGAGAAATTGGAATTCTCAGATCCAGAGGATTGTGCAGAGATGTGGAGGGAATGAACTGAAGGCAAATAAAACCAACTTCAAACTTAACTGTCGATCAATCAAATCAACCCAAATTAGTCTTCAGAGACAACAAAAATTCCGGGGTTTTAATGCTTCCCACATTCCATTTCTTTCAGGACCTCTCGGACCAGCTTTTCCATAAAATCCAGCAAATTCAGTTGCCATCATTGTGGCCACCCAATGGATGGAGCCGCCTCATTTGTTAATTAAATTAAACGTGACCCATTTCTTTCCCGTCCTCTCCAGGGATTCGCCGTTCCCGTGCCAGGGAATGTTGGCACAGCAGGGCTGGGGATCATTTTGATGATTTGACACCACAGGGCCGAGTTTTGCAGCCAGAGCTGGGGGTGAACACACGAAACCAGGAGCAGGAACATCCACGCCCCGCTGAGGAACAGCAGCTCTGAAATCAGGAGCCAAATCCTGAACAATTCCGTCATTCCGCAGGATTTGGGATGAGTTGGGCTCGGAGCTCCCACCAAGCCAAACCGGGTTGGGATTCTGGAGTTCCCTGATCCAGCTGCAGATGGGATGAGTCAGGGGGGTGAAAACAACCCTGAGGCCTTCCAGGAGTCATAAAAATGATGGAGAGGGAATTTTCCATGGGAAAATGGAGTGGTGGGAAAAGGGGGAATGGTTTGAACTAAAAGAGAGCGGGTCAGGTGGGAGATTGGGAAGGAATATCAGGATCCTTTGAGAAAAGTGGGAATGAGGTGGTGTTATTGGATTGGGAATGTGGGAAAGTTTGAGAGGACTTTGGGATTCATTTCAGCTGGAATGAAAGTTGGGAGATGGAGATTTGTGGAGCTGGGAATGGGGATTATTCCATGGAGAGGAACTGGGGACAAGGGATGGAGGGCAGGAAACAGGGAATGGCTTCAAATTGGAAAAAGGGAGATTTGGGTGGGAGACTGGGAAGGAATTCCTGGCTGGGCTGGAATTCCCAGAGAAGCTGTTCAGGAGGTCCCAGTTCCAGCTCATTGTTCCCAAAATTTGGAGGAGGTGAGGGATAAATGGTTTAAGGTGGAAGAGGGTGGATTTAGGTGGGATATTGGGAAGGAATTCCTGGCTGGGCTGGAATTCCCAGATTTGCTGTGGCTGCCCCTGGATCCCTGGCAGTGCCCAAGGCCAGGCTGGACATTGGGGACAGTGGGAGGTGTCCCTGCCATGGCAGGGGTTTGAGTCAGGTCCCCTTCCATCCCAAACCATTCCATGATTCTGTGGAACCTGGATGTCCCTTGTGGTCACCCCATGCCCAGCCCCACAGGAACTCTCGGATCTGCTGGTGGTTTGCAGCTCTGGAATCAGCTCTGGAATTCCTTTTCCATGGGGAAATTCCTGCTGCTGTCCCCCCTGAGCCTCCCCTGGCCCAGCCTGAGGCCGTTCCCTCTCCTCCTGTCCCTCTTCCCTGGGAGCAGAGCCCGACCCCCCCGGCTGTCCCCTCCTGGCAGGGACTTGTGCAGAGCCACAAGGTCCCCTCCTTTTCTCTCATGTGGATCTCACTGGATGGAATTCCAAGCCCTTTCCAACCCCCAGCATTCCATGATTTTCCTGGACATTCCCAGGGGTTGTGCTCAGAGTCTCTTTTCTCAACCATTCCCAAAAAACCTGAAAATCCTGAATTCCCGCATCCACAGCAATAACCCACATCACAAATTCCAGCCATGAATCATCCCACAGACCATTCCCTGACATTTTGATCCGGGAAAAAAAGGGAAACCCCACAGGGCGATCCAGCCTAAGGCACAGCCTAACCTTAAACTTGGCCTTACACTCACATTTAATCCCACCAGCAGCACGGATTTTGTCTTCCACGTAAACATTTGGACACAGCAGGAGGATTTCTCTTCATCCCAAACATTCCTGGGGAGCAGAGCTGGACCAAAAGGAGGTTTGATGTGATTTATAATAATTCTATAATTATGATAACCCTGAGATTGGGGCTGTGCCACTGAAGATAACAGGGGTGGTTAATGGGGCTGCCACGCTCTGTCATTTATCCCAAAATCCATCCCTCCATGGCTTGGCCCTAAAAATGGTTCCAAATTCCAGGATGAGCTCCAGCTGATCATAAGAGTGGGAAAAGCACCAGGCAGATGCTGCTGGAAATTTTGGGGGGAGCTGGAGGCCACTTAAAGCGGGAATTTGAAATTCCAGCTTCTTCCCCAAAAAGGGAAAACCTCTCCAGGATGGACTGAAGTCCAAGGGTTGGGAATAAATTTGGGAAGAGGCTGTGCTGGCCTAAAGGAGAGGATTTAGTGTTTGGGCTCCTGATTTGTTCTTCTGCTGGTTTGAAGGAGAAGAAATCTGTGAGTAAAAGTAAAAATTCCATAAAACATTTCAGATCATGGAATTCTGGGATGGTTTGGGGTGGGAGGAATTCCTTAAAGCTCACAAGTTCTGGAGGTGCTGGAGCCTGAGCACAGATCCCAGTCCTGCTCCTGGGAACATCCAACCAGCTGGTTGGAATTTCACAATTCCCAGGTTAAATTATTCCAGCAGGGAGCAACTCCACGTTTAACATCACAGAAAGTGATTTGGGACACGCAGGAAAATCAGCTCTGACTCATTTTAATTCCTCCTTTCTCCTCCCTGTCTGGAGACATTCCTGGGTTTGGGATCACAGCTGAACATCCTCCAGCAAAGCTCAGCAGGAGCTGCAATATTTAAACTTTTAAGAGCTAATACTTAAAAAAAACCCCAAAACTCCAAAACAACAAACAAAACATCTCAAATGGAAATAATTTGAGCTCTCTACCCCACAGAGATTTGTGCACCTGCTTAAATTCAGACTGGGAATCATTTTCCACAAAACCAAGTGGTTTTTGTGGTGAGGTTTAAACCTGATTTTCCCCTCTGCAGTGCCAAAGGCTGAATTTACAAGGAATGCTGTCAAATTGGGAATTATTTTCCACAAATCCAGGTGAATTTTGTGGTGAGGTTTCTTCCTGGTTTTCCCCTCTGCAGTGCCAAAGGCTGAACTTACAAGGAATGCTGTCAAATTGGGAATTATTTTCCACAAATCCAGATTTTTTTCAGTGGGGTTTTCTCCTGGTTTTCCCCTCTGCAGTGCCAAAGGCTGAACTTCCAAGGAATGCTGTCAGTGGTGTGTTAACAACCTGCTAACAACATCCCTCCTCAGGGCTGCTCCAGCCAGATGATGATTCAGGATCCCAGAACATCTGGAATTAACCACGGGAAGGCTGGAAATAGGGAGAGAAATTACAGGTTCTTGGTGTTCATCCTGCAGAGCAGCCAGAAGGGAATGTGGCAGTTTTCCCATCATTCCCATGGGAAGAATTCAGGCTTTTCCTCCCCAAACCTGGGCCCTGGGGGTGTGGGAATGGTACAGGGAATGGGAATGGCACAGGAAATGGGAATGGCTCAGGGAATGGGAATAGTNTGGGCCCTGGGGGTGTGGGAATGGTACAGGGAATGGGAATGGCACAGGAAATGGGAATGGCCCAGGGAATGNATGTGGCAGTTTTCCCATCATTCCCATGGGAAGAATTCAGGCTTTTCCTCCCCAAACCTGGGCCCTGGGGGTGTGGGAATGGTACAGGGAATGGGAATGGCACAGGAAATGGGAATGGCTCAGGGAATGGGAATAGTACAGGGAATGGGAATGGCCCAGGGAATGGGAATGGCCCAGGGAATAGGAATAGCACAGGGAATGGGAATGGCCCAGGGAATGGAAGTGGCAGAGGGAATGGGAATGGCCATGGGAATGGGAATGGCACAGGGAATGGGAATGGCCCAGGGAATGGGAGTGGCTGAGGGAATGGGAATGGCCCACGGAATGGGAATGGCACAGAGAATGGGAATGGCACAGGGAATGGGAATGGCACAGGGAATGGGAATGGCACACGGAATGGGAACGGAAATGGTACAGAGAATCGGAATGGCACAGGGAATTGCACAGGGAATGGGAATCACCCAGGGAATGGGAATGGCTGAGGGAATGGGAATAGCACAGAGAATGGCACAGGGAATGGCACAGGGAATGGCCCAGGGAATGGGAATGACACAGGGAATGGGAATTGCACAGGGAATGACACAGAGAATGGGAATGGCTGCACCCATCCCCTCTCCCACTTCCCACCAGGCTGGGAATAGTGAACAGCCCCGGCTGCACCGACTTCAGCTCCCTGCCGGAATTCCCAGTGATGGATTGGACACTCTGAGCCCCTTGGGGGTGCAGCAGAGCAGAGCAAGGCACTGCATCATCCCATGGGAAGGATGGAAAAGCCCAGCCCGTGTCAGGAGAGCCCTGGGAGTGTCCCAGCCGTGTTAGCAGTGTCCTGTGGGGTGACAAAACCCTGACACTGCCATTGTCCCCTCCAGACACTGTCACTGGCCTGGAGCACGAATCCTTCACTGATCCAGCTGAATTTATATCCAAGGTGCCCACGGGTTTGGGGCAATCCTTGGAGACATCAAGGGAAAAAAGGGAAGAGGACAGGGACAGGCTTTTCCACAAAAATCCTCATTTTGCTGTGAGGAATTGGAGAGAAGAGACTTTGGCCGGCACAAACCCCACGGGATCCCAAAACGCTGGGGAAGGTGCAGGGAGCCAGTCAGGGGTTCCCAGGATTTGAGGTGACTAAAGGGGGAATAACCTGAATAAAACCCAATGGCTGAGGTGGCCCAGCTGGGTCAGACACAGAGGATTGTCACCTCCCTGTGTCCCTGTGTCACTGAGGTGACTGTCCTGGGGCACAGCACAGAGTTTTGTCACCTCCCTGTGTCCCTGTGTCACTGAGGTGACTGTCCTCCTGGGGAACAGCACAGAGGTTTGTCACCTCCCTCNCCTGAATAAAACCCAATGGCTGAGGTGGCCCAGCTGGGTCAGACACAGAGGATTGTCACCTCCCTGTGTCCCTGTGTCACTGAGGTGACTGTCCTGGGGCACAGCACAGAGTTTTGTCACCTCCCTGTGTCCCTGTGTCACTGAGGTGACTGTCCTCCTGGGGAACAGCACAGAGAATTGTCACCTCCCTGTGTCCCTGTGTCCCTGTGGTGACTGCCCTCAGCCCCCTGCCCTGGGACACAGCCCGGAGATTTGTCACCTCCCTGTGTCACTGCAGAGTGGTGACTGCCCTCAGCCCTGTGTCCTGGGGCACAGCACAGAGGATTGTCACCTCCCTGTGTCCCTGTGTCACTCTGGCCACCCTCAGCCCCATATCCTGGGGCACAGCACAGAGGATTGTCACCTCCCTGTGTCCCTGTGTCACTGTGTCACTGTGGTGGCCACCCTTAGCTCCGTGCTCTGGGGCACAGCACAGAGGATTGTCACCTCCCTGTGTCACTGTGTCACTCCAGAGTGGTGACTGCCCTTAGCCCCATGTCTCACGACACAGCACAGAGGTTTGTCACCTCCCTGTGTCACTGTGTCACTGAGGTGACTGTCCTCAGCCCCGTGTCCTGGGGCACAGCCCGGAGATTTGTCACCTCCCTGTGTCACTCCAGAGTGGTGACTGCCCTTAGCCTCGTGCTCTGGGGCACAGCACAGAGGATTGTCACCTCCCTGTGTCCCTGTGTCCCTGTGGTGGCTGCCCTCAGCCCCATGCCCTGGGGCACAGCACAGAGGTTTGTCACCTCCCTGTGTCACTGTGTCACTGAGGTGACTGTCCTCAGCCCCGTGTCCTGGGGCACAGCCCGGAGATTTGTCACCTCCCTGTGTCACTCCAGAGTGGTGACTGCCCTTAGCCTCGTGCTCTGGGGCACAGCACAGAGGATTGTCACCTCCCTGTGTCCCTGTGTCCCTGTGGTGGCTGCCCTCAGCCCCATGCCCTGGGGCACAGCACAGAGGTGTGTCACCTCCCTGTGTCCCTGTGTCACTGTGGTGGCCACCCTTAGCTCCGTGCTCTGGGGCACAGCACAGAGGATTGTCACCTCCCTGTGTCACTGTGTCACTCCAGAGTGGTGACTGCCCTTAGCCCCATGTCTCACGACACAGCACAGAGGTTTGTCACCTCCCTGTGTCACTGTGTCACTCCAGAGTGGTGACTGCCCTTAGCCCCATGTCTCACGACACAGCACAGAGGATTGTCACCTCCCTGTGTCCCTGTGTTACCCCAGATCGGTGGCCGCCCTCAGCCCCATGTCCCGGGTCACCTCCCGGAACAATCACCGCGTTTTTATCCGGCGGGGACACAGCGGGGAAGGGGAGCCCAGAACGGGCGGGACGGGCCGGGACCGGGACCGGGAGCGCAGCGCGGGCTCAGGGCGCCCCTCACCGTCCGCACCGCCCGCGGGGCCGCGCAGCCCGGGATAGAGGGAAACTGCGCATCCCGGGATAGAGCGGGGCCGAGCATCCCGGGATAGAGCGGGGCCGAGCATCCCGGGATAGAGCGGGGCTGAGCATCCCGGGATAAAAAGAAACGGCATCAGCCACACGGCACATCCCGGGCCAGAGCGGGTCAAAACCCCCATCCACCGGCTCTGTGCTTCTTCCAGAGCTCCGCGCATCCAGGACTAGAGAGGGAGCGGGGCCGCGTATCCCCCGGCTCCACCCGGGTCACAGAGCTCCTGATATCCCGGGTCAGACCCCACATCCTCCGGCTCACAGAGTTCCTGGTATCCCGGGTCAGATCCCCCATCCCCCGGCTCACAGAGCTCTTGATACCCCGGGTCAGACCCCACACATCTCCCAGCTCCACCCGGGTCACAGCGCTCCTGGTACCCCGGATCAGATCCCATCCATCCCCCGGGTCACAGCGCTCCTGGTACCCCGGGTCAGATCCCCATTCCCCGGCTCCACCCGGGTCACAGAGCTCTTTGTATCCCGGGTCAGATCCCCCATCCCCCGGCTCCACTCGGCTCACAGAGCTCCTGATATCCCGGGTCAGAGCCCACACATCCCCCAGCTCCACCGGGGTCACAGAGCTCCTGGTACCCCAGATCAGAGCCCCCATCCCCCGGCTCCAATCAGGTCACAGAGCTCCCGGTACCCTGGATCAGAGCCCCCATCCCCGGGGTCACAGCTCTCCTGATATCCCAGATCAGACCCTCCCCATCCCCCGGCCCCACTCTGTTCCCCTCGCCCCGCGCATCCCCGCGGTTCCCATCGCTCATCCCGCCCTTGTCCGCGGGGCCACCGGGGGGCGGCGGCGGCGGCGGCGGCGGAGGAGGAGGAGGAGGAGGAGGAGGAGGAGGCGGAGGAAGGCGCAGCAGCAGCAGCAGCATCAGCCACGCAGCTTTGACGTCGCCGGGCTGCGGCTGCCGGCCCCGCACGTATCAGCACAACGTGACGGCCCCGCCGCCGCCGCTTCCCTCCCGCGCTCCGCCAGCGGCGGAAACCCCGCACCGCACCGCGCACCATGGGCCCGGCCCCGCAGCCGCGCTGAGAGCGGCGGGAGAGACTCACAACGCGGAGCGGAGCATCGCATCCCTTGCGCTTCTTCACCTGATTTTTTTTTTATTTTTTTTTTAATTTTTCCTCGCTGCAGCTCCGCGCACCGCGGGCATCCCCGCGCATGATGCGGGGCCCGCGGCCCGGCGGGGGCCTCTGATGGCCGCGGGGCGCAGGAGGCTGCGGCGGCCCCGCGCGGCGCTCGGCGGCCCCGGGAGGCGGCGGCGGCGGCGGCCGGAGCCTTGAGGGGGCCCGGGGAGCTGCGGGGGCTGCCGGGGGGGCTTTAGCGGAGGAGGAGGAGGAGAAGGAGGACCGGCCGCTGCCCCCGCCGCCCTGCCCTGCCCTGCCCTGCCCTGCCCTGCGCGGGCGCTGCGCGGCCCCCCCGGGGGGATATGTGGATGCTCAGGTGAAGATGGATGTGGCCATCGGGCTGCTGGGGCTGCTGACGCTTCTGCTGGACGGCAGCTCCGCCCAAGGGGTCTACGGTGAGTCCCCCCCGGAGCGCCCGGTGACCTTGTCGCGATTGTCGCCGGGGTGGGGGGTTGGTTTGGTGGGGTGGGGGCTGGGGGGGGGCGCCGCGGGAAGCGGAGCGGGGGCAGCGCGGAGGCAGCGCCGTTGCCATGAGACGCTGACATTTCACGGCGAAAACCGGCCCGGGGGGCGGCGGGGCGGGGTGGGGGGGGGTCGGTCCCGGTCCGCGCTGGGGGCTCCGTGCGCTCGTTACCGAGAACTTGCCGGGGCTCCACCGGGCGGGCGGCTCCTCTGCCCCGCTCCCGGTGATGCTCCGGTTCTGTCCTGTGTGGTCGGTCCCGGTGATGCTCCGGTTCTGTCCTGTGTGGTCGGTCCCGGTGATGCTCCGGTTCTCTCTGTGCTCTGGCCGCGCTGTGGCGGGTCCCGGTGATGCTTCAGGCCGTGGTAGCGGTTCGGTGGCGGTGATATCCCAGCCCCGGTTGTGGTGATGCCCCGGTTGTGGCAATGCCCCATTCCCGGTAATGCCCCGGTTGTGGCAGTGCCCCATCCCCGGTGATACCCCGGTTCCTGTCATGCTCCATTCCCGGTGATGCCCCGGTTCCGGTGATGCCTCGCTCCTGGTGATGCCCCGGTTGTGGCAATGCCTCATTCCCGATAATGCTCCATTCCCGGTGGTGCCCGTTCCCGGTGATGCCCTGGTTCTGGCAGTGCCCCATTCCTGATGATGCCCCGGCTTTGGCANTTCCCGGTGATGCCCCGGTTCCGGTGATGCCTCGCTCCTGGTGATGCCCCGGTTGTGGCAATGCCTCATTCCCGATAATGCTCCATTCCCGGTGGTGCCCGTTCCCGGTGATGCCCTGGTTCTGGCAGTGCCCCATTCCTGATGATGCCCCGGCTTTGGCGATGCCCCATTCCCGGTAATACCCCGTTCCTGGTGATGCTCCGGTTCTGGCAGTGCCCCATTCCCGGTGATGCCCGTTCCCGGTGATGCCCCATTCCCGGTAATACCCCGGCTGTGGCAATACCCCATTCCCAGCACTGCCCCATTCCCAGCACTGCCCCATTCCCAGTAATGCCCCATTCCCTGTAATACCCCATTCCCTGTAATACCCCATTCCCGGTAATACCCCGGCTGTGGCAATACCCCATTCCCAGCACTGCCCCATTCCCAGCACTGCCCCATTCCCGGTAATAAATACCCCGTTCCCGGTTCCCGGGGTTATGTAAGCGGCTCAGTGACGGGGCTCGGTGCCTCCGGCAGCTCCAGGGGCTGAGCCGGGATCTCGNAGCACTGCCCCATTCCCAGCACTGCCCCATTCCCGGTAATAAATACCCCGTTCCCGGTTCCCGGGGTTATGTAAGCGGCTCAGTGACGGGGCTCGGTGCCTCCGGCAGCTCCAGGGGCTGAGCCGGGATCTCGCCAAAGCTCCCTGTGAACCCCTCACTGTGTCTGTGTGTGTGTCTGTGTGTGTGTGTGTGTGTGTGTGTGTGACATCCGCTCCCGCACTTCCCACCGGGAAAACGGACACTCACCCCCATCATATATTTATTTATTTTAATTTTTTATTTTTTTATTTATTTTTTCTTCTTTATTTTACCAAAAATCAGGACGTGACCGAGGAGGGCTCAGCTCCTGGCAGGGGAAGGGGGGGTTGGTGTGGAGCCTCCCCCAGGACACACAGACACATATTGTTGGATGCTCTGGAATAGCAGCGCCCGCCGCGAATAGGAGAGCGCTTGTTCGGGAATAAAAAATGCACTGGGGGCTGGAGGGAAGAGATGCAGCCTCAGCTCCGGGTGATGCTTTCGGAGTTTTGGTGCCACTGCTGCTTTTTTCTCCTCTTGATTGAGGTTAAAGGTTTTTTGGGAGCTGCTCGTGGTTGGGTTTGTGTTTCCAGAGCGGCGCCCCGGGAATTTGGGTGGCTTTCATTACCGCTTATACCGTGGGATTAAAATAAAATAATCAAAATAAAATTTGCCAGCCCCCCGAAGGAGCCTGCTGGGTGCAGCAAGGGNAAAAAAAAAAAAAAAAAAAAAAAAAAAAAAAAGGATTTTAAGATTATCCAAAGTGAGATCCAGCCTGGGAGAGAGAGAGAAAGGGAACCCACTCGGATCTCGTTGCTCCCGAATCCGTGAGATTTCTCCTCTTTCCCAGCCAAGGTTGGAAAAAACGTGTTCAGAGATCCACCACACTCCTGGTGGGATTCAGCTGGGAGAGCAGCAGGGGAGGATTCTCGAGTTCTGGATCCGGGTTGTGGGATTTTAACAAGTTTTATTTTTGGCTTTTATTGGAGATTTGAGATTTCCAAAGCTGCTGAGCTCTGCTCCCGAGCGTGGGGCTGCCGGGGCGGTGTCTGGCCGTGGTAACACTTGTTCCTTGTTCCTGAGCTCCTCCGGGAGCGGGCATGGCTCCAGAGCCTCTCCATGGGGAAGGTGGAAAGGAGCAGCCCGGAATCCATCCCTGTTGATATTCCCGGCCCTGCAGGTGGATCAGCCCGGAATCCATCCCTGTTGATATTCCCGGCCCTGCAGGTGGATCGGCCCGGAATCCATCCCTGTTGATATTCCCGCCCCTGCAGGTGGATCAGCCCCATCCCTCAGGCTCTGGTTTCTCCTCCCTGGCTCATCCCACCTGGCCTTGGCTCGGTTCTCTTCTCCCCNGGATCAGCCCCATCCCTCAGGCTCTGGTTTCTCCTCCCTGGCTCATCCCACCTGGCCTTGGCTCGGTTTTCTTCTCCCCTGGGCTGTTTTCCAGCCCTGGATGATCCCGTGGTTCTGGATGGGGCTGTGCCCACCTAAATTGCTGCTCCACCGCCTTGGAATGCAGGATAAATCCCCCTGGAATTTGCTGATTCCCAGCTCATCCAGAACTCCTGATTGAATGTGCTTTGATTGAATTGCACCTCCCTAACTTCCCTCTGCTCCATCGGAATGAGAGAACTGGGATGGAAAAATGGAAAACCAACATGGAACTGGGAGAACTGGGATCTGGGCAGGGCCTGTGCCATGTTCTGCTTCCTCAGGGGGATTGGGGGGGAGAGCAGAAATCCTTGGGAATTCAAACAATTCCTCATTTCTCCCGGTTTTCCCGGCCAAAGGTCGGGAACAACCCGAGATCTGTGTGGCCGCACGTTTCCTGCCCTTTCAGCGACTCGCGCTGTTCATAAAAGCAGAAAATGCGGGGATTCAGGAGCTGCTGCTTCTCCTTTCACCCAAATCCCGATTTCCAGAGGGGAAAAAACGGCTCAGTGACGAGGCCGAGGTGGGCATGGAGAGCTTTGAACGGCTCAGAGGCTGCTGAGAGAAAAAATGGGAATTTTGGGAGATCAGAGAAGGGATTTTTGGGTTTGTTCTTGAGCTGCCTCAGCTGGGGGGGCTCAGCAGGGAGTCGAGATCTGGGTTTTTGTGCCCTGTGGAGTGAGGAAGAGCTCAGAGAATTCCGGGGATGGGAGCCTGGAGAGCCTGAGTGCTTCCAGAGGAAAAAAAATTCCTGGGAATGGCAGGGAGGAGGGGGGAGAATCTGGCTGGAATGAGGCTCTGGTGGGGTGACAATCCCGGCAGTGCCAGCCTGGAAAATTCTCAGGAATATCAGTGGCAAAGCCAACATTTCCTGAGCCAGGGAAGTGGATTCCAAGTGGTCACAGGAATCTGGGAGCAGCTGTAGGATCCAGTGGGTGGGATCTCACTGTGGGATCCATTATGTGGGATCCCATTTGTAGGATCCACTGGGTGGGATCCCATTTGTGGGATCCATTGTGTGGGATCCCATTTGTAGGATCCACTGGGTGGGATCCTATTTGTGGGATCCATTGTGTGGGATCCCATTGTAGGATCCACTGGGTGGGATCTCATTTTTTGGGATCCACTGGGTGGGATCCTGCTGCTCCCATGGAAGATCCCACAGAGGATGGAGATCCTGGGTCACCGTGCTGGGATTTTTCCAGATTTATGAATGGTTTATCCACTCCTTGCCGAGATTTTAGGAATTTTTTTTCCATGATTTCAGCTGGAATTAAGCAGAGGGTATTTCCCATGTCTGGGAACACCAGGGGTGACAGAGGGAGGGTGTGAGGGTGACATTTCCTGCTTTGACCCACCTCCTGCAGCCGTGGATAACCTCAGGGTGGCTCGGAATTCCTCCTGGAATCACAAAGGGAATGAGTGTTGACCTTTCTCAGGGATATCAGAGCCTTCCTGAGGCTCTGCACCAAATCTGGGAATGTGGAATTTTGGGAGGAGCACCCACAGCCTTGGGAACAACGAGGAGTTTTCCCATTGGGAACAATGAGAATTCCAGGCATTTTCCCATTGGGAACAATGAGATTTCCAGGCATTTCCCCATCAGGGTAAACAAGATTTCCAGGTATTTTCCTACTGGGAACAATAAGAATTCCAGGCATTTTCCCACTGGGAACAGTGAGAATTCCAGGCGTTTTCCCATTCAGATCAACAAAACTTCCAGGCATTTTCCCATTGAGAAAAATGAGATTTCCAGGTGTTTTCCCATTGACAACAATGAAAATTCCAAGTGTTTTCCCATTGGGAACAGCGAGATTTCCAGGCATTTTTCCCATCAGGAACAATGAGAATTCCAGGCATTTTCCCATTGGGAACAACAAGACTTCCACGTGTTTTCCCATTGGGAAAAATGAGACTTCTAGGTATTTTCACATTGGGAACAACAAGACTTCCAGGCATTTTCCCATTGACAACAATGAAAATTCCAAGTGTTTTCGCATTGGGATCAACAAGACTTCCAGGCATTTTCCCATTGAGAAAAATGAGATTTCCAGGCGTTTTCCCATTGACAACAATGAAAATTCCAAGTGTTTTCCCATTGGGAACAGTGAGATTTCCAGGCATTTTCCCATTGGGAACAATGAAAATTCCAGGCCTTTTCCCATTGACAACAATGAAGATTCCAAGTGTTTTCCCATTGGGAACAGTGAGATTTCCAGGCATTTTTCCCATCAGGAACGATGAGAACTCTAGGCATTTTCCCATTGGGAACAACAAGACTTCCACGTGTTTTCCCATTGGGAAAAATGAGACTTCCAGGTATTTTCACATTGGGAACAAAGAGACTTCCTGGTGTTTTCCTGTCAGGAACAATGAGATTTCCAGGCATTTTCCCATTAGGAACAAAGAACCTTCCAAGTGTTTTCCCAAAGAACCGAGTTGGAATTGGGCATCCCAAAGTTTGGAGCCGCCCCTTTTTCCCGGGATTCAGCTGGATTGGGAGTTCCTGGGATCCTGGGGGAGGTTGGAACAAGAGGTGTTGGGAAAGATGTGGGAAAGATTCTTTCACTTTCCATATTTTTTATAGCTGGGAAGGAATTTTTTTTTGGGGAAAAGGGGGATTTTGGGAGCCTGGTCACACTCTGGATGTTTGGGATGAAACAAGAAGGATTAAAATTCAGTTCTGTCTTCCACATTCCTCAAAAAATCTTTGGGAATTTTTCCAGTGAAGGGATGATTGATCCCTGTCAGTCCGTATATGGATTTTATAGGACTATGAGATATAGGAGTAGGGAATGGGATCTCCTGCATTAAATCCCTTCCTCCAGTGGAAAAATCCCTTTGGGATGGGATAATCCCACTCTCCCCAACCTGGATGGGCTCAGGGATTAAATTGTTAATTTTCCATATTTTTGATAGCTGGGAAGGAATTCTTTTTGGGGAAAAAAAGGGGATTTTGGGAGCCTGGTCACACGTTGGATGTTTGGGAAGAAACAAGAAGAAATAAAGTTCAGTTCTGTCTTCCACATTCCTCCAAAAATTTTTGGGAATTTTTCCAGTGAAGGGATGATTGATCCCTGTCAGTCCATATATGGATTTTATAGGATTATTATATACAGGAGTAGGGAATGGGGTGTCCTGCATTAAATCCCTTCCTCCAGTGGAAAAAATCCCTTTGGCATGGGATAATCCCAACCTGGGATTATTATTATTATTATTATTATTATTATTATTATTATTATTATTATTACTCTCCTCAACCTGGATGGGCTCAGGGACAAAAGTTGTTTATTTCCCATGGTTTTATGTCTGGGAAGGATTTTTTTGGGAGGAAAAGGGGGGATTTTGGGAGCCTGGTCACACTCCGGATGTTTGGGATGCTGCTGCTCCATCACCCTTCCCTCAAATCCCAAATCAAATCCCAAATTCCATCCCCTCAGCTCCTCGATCTTTTTAAAGCCCTTCTTTCCAATTCTGAGCCCTGTCTGCATCCCGAGGAATTATTTCTTTCCTGCCTTTTCCAGAAATAATCTCCTCTCCAAAAATAGCTGGGAATGGAGGGCACTCGCTTGGCTCTTTCTCAGAATAATTTGGAATTTTTGGGCTGAAGAATTTGGTTTTCCATGAGATTCCACTTTCCATGGAATATTGAAGGGTCAAGCCATGAAATTCCTCACATGGTTTTATGGGTTTGGTTTTTTTTTGGGATATCAGGGAAAGGTTCTTCCCCCAGAGGGTTCTGGGCACTGAACAGGGAATGGTCACATTCCTGAGGCTGCCAGAATTCCGGGAGTATTTGGAAAATGCTCCCAGGGATGCACAGAGTGGGATTTTTTGGGGTCTCTTCCTTGGAATTCCTCTTTGACCAGAGGTGTCTGATCCCAACTGGGATCCATCAAACCTAAATTTATTTTATTGGGACACCAATTAATTGATTATGAGTTAATTTATGTCACCTGGCTGTGGGGGCTGTTGGAGCTGGAATTTTTGGGATTTTGCTGTTTAGGGCCAGGGGTTGGATTTGATCCTTGTGGGATTTTTTGACCAAAGGTTTCTGATCCCAACTGGGTTCTATGAAAAATAAAATTGTTGTATTTGGACACCAATTAATAAATTAATCATCAGTTAATTAATTTCCATTGGCTGTGGGTGCTGCTGGAATTGGAATTTTTGGGATTTTCGTGTTCAGGATGAGGAATTGGATCTGATCCTTGTGGGACTTTTTGACCAGAAGTGTCTGATCCCAGCTGGGCTCCATCAAACCTAAATTTGTTTTATTGGGACACTAATTAATTGATTATGAGTTAAATAATGTCACCAGACTGTGGGTGCTGCTGGAGCTGGAATTTTTGGGGATTTTCTTGAGCAAGGCCAGGAGTTGGATTTGATCCTTGTGGGATCTTTGACCAGAGGTTCCTGATCCCAGCTGGGCTCTATCAAACCTAAATCTCTTGTATTGGGACCCCCATTAATAAATTAATTATGAGTTAATTAATTTCAGTTGGCTGTGGGTGCTGCTGGAATTGGAATTTTTTGGATTTTCGTGTTCAGGATCAGGAATTGGATTTGATCCCTGTGAGACTTTTGACCAGGGGTTCATGATCTCAGCTGGGCTCTATCAAACCTAATTTTTTTTTATACCAGTTAAATTAATTTATTTGGCTGTGGGTGCAGCTGGAGCTGGAATTTTTTGGATTTTCTTGAGCAAGGCCAGGAATTGGATTTGATTCTTGTGGGATTTTTGACCAGAGGTGTCTGATCCCAGCTGGGCTCCATCAAACCTAAATTTATTTTATTGGGACACCAATTAATTGATTATGAGTTAATTAATTTCCGTTGGCTGTGGGTGCTGCTGGAGCTGGAATTTTTAGGGACCACCAGGATTTGATCCTTTGTGGGTTCTTTACAATTCAGGACATTCCATGAGCAGTTTGGGGCCAGCAGAAAACGGGACTGAAATGAGAAATTAAAAAGAGTTTTCCAAATTTATGGGGTGGGATTTTTTCCAGTGGGAACATCCAGGAATATCCAGATCTTTTCCAAGTGCAGAATTCCACACGCCAGCAGATCCCAGCCAGGCTGAAAAATAAAATAAAAAAAAAAATATGAAGGAAAAAAATAAAAATATTTTAAAAATATAAAGGAAAAAAATTTAAATTCCTCCTGGAATGGTTTGGGTTGGGAAGGACCTCAAATCCCACCCCATTCCCACAACCAGAGCAGCTTTTCCCTATCCCAGTTTGCCCCAAGCTCTGTGAGCACTAATTGGAGCTCGTTAGTTTAATTAAACTATTTTTTTTTTCTTTTTTTTTTGCCTCATAGCAAAGCTTTGCTTTACCTCAGGCACCAAAACCCCCAGAATTTTCCTGCTGGGATCCCAATCCCAAGAAAATGAACATTTTTTGCCCACAGCTACTCC
>SWJQ01000515.1:295531-310533 GCA_007252995.1 Zosterops borbonicus | reverse complement strand
CTGGGGGTGGCACTCAGAGCTCTGGGCATCGGGCACAGCTGGGACTGGATGGTCCTGGAGGGATTTTCCAAGCTCAGGGATTTTGGGATAAAGAATTGAGTCTGGGTGGGAAGTGTGGCACAAGGAGCAATCCCGGAGCTGCTGGGGTGCTCCAGGACCTCATTCCCTAAAACCATGGGATGGTTGGGATTGGGGAGAGACTTTGAAAGGTCATCCAGGGATTGAGCAGGGACAACTTCCACTGTCCCAGGTGGATCCAAGTGCTCTCCAGCCTGGCCTTGGACATTTCCAGGGGCAGCCACAGCAAATCTGGGAATTCCAGCCCAGCCAGGAATTCCCAATTCCCAATCTCCCACCCAAATCTCCCCTTTTCCAGCCTAAAGCCATTCCCTGTGTCCTGTCCCTCCATCCCTTGTCCCCAGTCCCTCTCCAGCTCTCCTGGAGCCCCTTCAGGCCCTGCCAGGGGCTCTGAGCTCTCCCTGGAGCTTCTCCTCTCCAGGGGAACATTCCCAGCTCTCCCAGCCTGGCTCCAGAGCAACTCCATGGATTCTTCTGGATCATTCCAGCAGCTCCATGTTGAGAAAGGCAAAATTCCCGTTTTCCCTCTTTCCCCATTGCAGGATCATCCCAAGGACTGGAGAATTCCAGTCTGAGGCACCTCCAATCCTTCTCCTCATCCCTGAGCTGTTTCCCAGCTCGTCCCAATTTTAGGGAACGATCTGCTTTGGGCTGGATGAAAACCTGGATTTTTCCATGCAGAGAGGGAAGGTTTGGCCACATCCCAGCCTTGCCACCAGCATCGATCCGCTCCGAGCTTTCCCAGAGAAGTTGGGATACAAATGGAGCTGTCGGGAGCTTTTCCTGGGATGACAACTTCCATGTGGGGGATTTATAAACAAGGAAAGGAAATTTTTCCTGAAGGGAAAAAAAAAATAAAAATCACCATCCCTTTCCCTGGGAATGTTTTATGGCTTTATTTTCCATCCAATGGGCTCCGGTTGATTTGTGGCGAGAGGAAAATCCAATCAAATCCCAACTTTTGTGGGTGAAGTGATGGTTCCGTGTCTCCTTGGCTTGCTGCATTCCCATGTTTTTGTTTTATATTTTTTTTCCAAAGGAGAATTTTTTTCCTTGGCACTTCTTGGCTCTTGAACAGCAGAACCAATCCCAGATATTTTGGGGATGAGCCCAGGAGTGTTTGGAGGATCTGAGATCCTGACTGGAATGCTGAATCCAGAATTAATCCTTATCTTTGCTTAGGAATGTGCCCTCGTCTCCATGAACAGCAATTTTTTCCATGGATTGTGGGGGTTGCTGGGAATTGGGAATTCCTGTTGGATCAGGAGTGTGTGGTTGTATTCCAGATAATCTTCTGCAGGGATGATGGGTCAGGATAACCCTTAAAAAGTGGGGAAAAAATTCCCTTTTTCCGTGCCTGGGTCATTTCCCCTTCACAGCCAAGGATTTCCATGCCTGGAAAAAAAATGGATATAAAACAATTCCTTCCCTTTCAACAGAGTTGGGAATGTAAATATTTGGGAATAGCCTGGCTCTGCTCCAGTGCTGGAATCTGGGAGAAGAGGGAATGCTGTGGTTTTTTGGGAATAATTAAGGCTGGAGCTGCTGAGGGCCCTTTCCTTGGGATCAGCCCCACTTTGGGATTGGTGCCAGAGGGGTGGGATGAGCTGGGAATGTGCTGGGAGGTGAAATTACTCTTCCACGTTCCTGTTTTATTCCCAAATTTCTTAAATCCCATCCCTTTTCCATGGGCAGAGACACCTCCCACTATCCCAGAGTGCTCCAACCTGGATTTGGATAATTCCAGGGATCCAGGGGCAGCCACAGAAAATCTGGGAATTCCATCCCAGCCCCTCATCACCCTGATTTTTTTTTTAGGAATGATGACAGCGGGGAAAAGTATTCCTGAAAACTGGAATGTTATTGAAACTTCTGGAAAATGGAATTAAATCTGGGCTAGGAGAGACTGGATAAAAATGCTGATGGATGCATGGCATGGAAATCCTGGATTTTTCCAGGGGGTTGTTGTGAATTAACTGCTTTTATTTGATAGAAGCTGTTTAGGCATGGATTTGTCCATCCAGCATTTTTTTAATGGAGCATCCCAAGCAGGAAAACAGGGAGGAAATGGAGGTGCAAACAGGATTTGGGAGACAAAACCCCCACAATTTTCCTTCCCGGGTTTCCATGGACATCAAAATCCGACCCAAACTCTCCAGGAGAGATTCCTCTCTCTGTTCATCCATTCCCTCTTTTCCATATGGATTTTTCTGGGATTTAAATTGCAAATTGCAGCTGCAGCAGAAAGTCTTGAACTCTGCAGTAGCCGGAGCCGCTTCCAAAGGCGTTGGATTCATCCCTGTGCCGTTGGATTCTGCTCCCCCAAATCCCTTCTCCCGCCATCCCGATACCCTCAGGACATTTTTGGAATTTTTTCCATGGAATTTTTCTATGGAATGATTTCCATTCAGGATCATCCAAGTGTTTCGAGGCTCGCTGCAAATCCTGAAGGATTTAATCCCAAACTTGTGATTTGTTGGGATAATATTTCACAGGGAATAAACCACCTCAAAATCTCGATATTTTGAAAAACGAGGAATTTTGTTCTCTAATCCCTGTTTTCCCCGCCCAGCTGCTCCCCAGCCTTTCCCTGTTGCTGGGAAAATGCTGGAATTCCAACGTTGCTCTCCTGAGGTTCCCCCTCTGGAAATTTATGGAGTAGGGAAGTGGAATCTGACAGGAGAATGGATGGATCAGCTCCAGTGGAAGCCATGGATGGTTGGGCCAGCTCAGCCATCCATGAGGAATTTATCATTCCATGAATTCCTGGCTCCGTGTCTATGAATTCCTGAAGTGTCTATGAGGAGAAGATCCTTCTCCAAAGGAAGTTTTCTCCATGTTTTCGTTGGTTTTTTCCATGATATTTTATTTTGGAATTTGAAGGGTTTATTTTGGAATTTGAAGGTGCTCTGGTCAGTCTCTTCCCAAAAAAAATCCCAGGTGTTGGCAATCAGGAATGCTCCTTGGGATTTGCTTCCTTTGGAATGCTGTTGTCCCTGTGGGATGTGTCAGCCATCCATGGGGAATTGATCATTCCATGAATTCCTGGCTCCGAGGTGTCCATGAGGAGACGATCCCTCTCCAAAGGAAGTTTTTTCCATGTTTTGGTTGTTTTTTTCCCATGATATTTTATTCTGGAGTTGGTTTTATTCCGGCATTGAGTTTGTTCTGGAACGTGAAGAGATTGTTCTGGAATTTGAAGGGTTTGTTCTAGAATTTGAAGGGTTTATTCTGGAATGTGAAGGAGCTCTGGGCAATCTCTTCCCAAAAAATCCCAGCTACTGGCAATCAGGAATATCCCATTTTTTTTTTTTCCCATGGTGAGGCATCTCCAGGGATGCTCCTGGAGATTTGCTCCCTTTGGAATGCTGAGCTCCCTGTGGGATGTGTCAGCCATCCATGGGGAATTGATCATTCCATAAATTCCTGGCTCTGAGGTGTCCATGAGGAGAAGATCCTTCTCCAAAGGAAGTTTTCTCCATGTTTTGGTTGTTTTTTTCCCATGATATTTTATTCTGGAGTTGGTTTTATTCCGGCATTGAGTTTGTTCTGGAACGTGAAGAGTTTGTTCTGGAATTTGAAGGGTTTGTTCTGGAATTTGAAGGGTTTGTTCTGGAATGTGAAGGGTTTATTCTGGAATTTGAAGGAGCTTTTGGCAGTCTCTTCCTATAAAATCCCAGCTGCTGGCAATCAGGAATATCCCATTTTTTTTTTCCCATGGTGAGGCATCTCCAGGGATGCTCCTGGAGATTTGCTCCCTTTGGAATGCTGAGCTCCCTGTGGGATGTGTCAGCCATCCATGGGGAATTGATCATTCCGAGAATTCCTGGCTCCGAGGTGTCCATGAGGAGAAGATCCCTCTCCAAAGGAAGTTTTCTCCATGTTTTGGTTGTTTTTTTCCCATGATATTTTATTCTGGAATTTGTTTTATTCTGGAATTGGTTTCATTCTGGAATGTGAAGAGATTGTTCTGGAATTTGAAGGGTTTGTTCTGGAATTTGAAGGGTTTGTTCTGGAATTCGAAGGGTTTATTCTTGAATTTGAAGGGTTTGTTCTGGAATTTGAAGTGTTTGTTCTGGAATTTGAAGGGTTTATTCTTGAATTTGAAGGAGCTCTGGACATTCTCTTCCTAAAAAATCCCAGGCANTGTTCTGGAATTTGAAGTGTTTGTTCTGGAATTTGAAGGGTTTATTCTGGAATTTGAAGGAGCTCTGGGCAGTCTCTTCCTAAAAAATCCCAGGCGGGGCAATCCGGCCCTTCCCTTTGGCCTCATCCCAATCCCAATCCTCAGGTATTTTTCCCACAGACAAACCCACAGCCCAGTTTTCACCCAAAGCTGCTCCTCAGCCCCTCCAAAACCAGCAGATCCAGACCCGGAGGGCTCTTCCCGACCGAAAAAAAAAAATGGGAATATTCAGCAGCTGACATTGGAATGAGCCAAAACGTTTCTTTTTTTTTCCATCCCTCTCAGCACTTTTTTTTGTGCTGGGATCAGCCCCGCGGGCGTTGCTGACTCCACCAGGATTTCACTGCTGGCAAAGCTGGAAAAGCCTTCCCGGAATTTCTGTGGGAGCTGTGCAGTTTTTTGGGAATTGCTGGAGGGTGGGAAGGTCTGGTTTACCCCAAATCACGGCGGGTTGGCTTTGCACCTTTGCTGGAATTAATTATTATTTATAGATGTTTTAATTATGTGGGTTCTCTGTGCAGAAAATTGGGATTGATGTCCATGCAGAGTTTAATCGTGGAATTATTTGGGTTGGAATTGACATGGAAATTCCACCGCTCTTCCATGGGCAGGGACAACTTCCACTATCCCAGGTTGCTCCAAGCCCCATCCAAACTTTCCTAAATCCATGAATTCTCCAGGAATTCTGTTTTTCGTGAATATTTAATTTAATTTTTCCTATCAAATTTGGGATTTCTCTTTTGCCCCAAGATCTTTCTTAGATTTTTTTTTCACGGATTCGTCCATCCAGCCTTTTTTATGGATCATCCAAGCAGAAAAACCAGGAGATTCAAACAGAACCTCCCCCCACAAATTCCTCGCGTTGTTCATTCCCAAATTTCCGCGCACAAAATCCACTTTGAGCTCTGAGACCCTCCAAGAGATGGAGCTGAGAAAATGAGTTTCGACCCCAAGCGACCGCCCAACCTCATTCCCATCCCTCTAATTCCGGCATGGAATGGCCCCGATCCGGAATTTTAATGGAATTTTCCCCTGGAGACCCCACTAAGAGCCACTTTTCCCTCTCCCGATTGCCACCAGCGGTGCTGATGTTGCAGAAAAGCTTCATTAACCACGGGAAGTTTAATTGCTCCTTGAGTGCCGCCTGCATTCCCAGATTTCCCTGCGGCCCCGATGATCCGTGTGCTGCTCCCACCGATGGCAGTTTGGAAATGCGCCGAGGTCGCTCGGAGTCGTTTGGCCCAAATTCCAGTGGCGCATTCAGTGCTGAATTCCCAAAGTTCTGATGGAGATTTTAGTTCCTTAGCCCAAATTCCAGTGGCCCATTTGGTGCTGAATTCCCAAAAAATTTGCTGGAGCTCTGAGTTCCCTGGCCCAAATTCCAGTGGCCANTGGCAGTTTGGAAATGCGCCGAGGTCGCTCGGAGTCGTTTGGCCCAAATTCCAGTGGCGCATTCAGTGCTGAATTCCCAAAGTTCTGATGGAGATTTTAGTTCCTTAGCCCAAATTCCAGTGGCCCATTTGGTGCTGAATTCCCCAAAAAATTTTGCTGGACCTCTGAGTTCCCCAGCGCAAATTCCAGTGACTCATTTGGTGTTGCATTCCCAAAGTTTTGCTGGAGCTCCAACTTCCTTGGCCCAAATTCCAGAGTGGCCCTTGAGGTGCTGAATTGACAAATTTTTGCTGGAATTGGGACTTCCCCAGCCCAAATTCCAGTGTGACCCTTGAGGTTCTGCAACCCCAAAAAGTTTTGCTGCAGCTCCAACTTCCCTGGTCCGAATTCCAGTGGCTCATTTGGCATTTAATTCCCAAAAATATTTTACTGGAGCTCTGAGTTCCCTGCCCCATTTGGTGCTGCATTCCCAAAAAATTTGTTGGACCTGGGATTTTCCTGGCCCAAATTCCAATGTGACCCTTGAGATGCTGCATTCCCAAAATTTTCTACTGGAGCTCTGAGTTCCCTGGCCCAAATTGCAGAGTGACCCATTAGGTGCTGAATTCCCAAACTTTTGCTGGAGCTTTTAGTTCCTTAGCCCAAATTCCAGTGTCCAGGTTGGTGCTGAATTCCCAAACTTTTGCTGGAGCTCCGAGTCCTGTAGCCCAAATTCCAGTGGCCCATTTGGTGCTGAATTCCCAAAAAATTTTGCTGGAGCTCCGACTTCCTATGTCCAAATTCTAAAGTGACGCATTTGGTGTTGCATTCCCAAAGTTTTGGTGGAGCTCCAACTTCCTTGGCCCAAATTCCATTGGCTGATTAGGCCCTGCATTCCCGAAGTTTTGCTGGAGCTCCAATTTTCCTGGCCCAAATTCCAGAGTGGCCCATTAGGTGCTGCATTCCCAAACTTCTCCTGGAGCTCTGAGTCCCTTGGCCCAAATTCCAGAGCAACACGTTTGGTGCTGAATTCCCAAAATTTTGCTGGAGCTCTGAGTTCTTTGGTCCAAATTCCAGAGTGGCCCTTGAGGTGCTGAATTCCCAAACTTTTGCTGGAGTTCTGAGTCCTGTAGCCCAAATTCCAGAGTGGCCCATTTGGTGCTGAATTCCCCCAAAATTTTTTCTGGACCTCTGAGTTCCCCAGCGCAAATTCCAGTGACTCATTTGGTGTTGCATTCCCAAATTTTTGCTGGAGCTCCAACTTCCTTGGCCCAAATTCCAGTAGCCAATTAGGTCCTGCATTCCCAAAATTTTGCTGGAGCTCTGAGTTCTGTAGCCCAAATTCCAGTGGCCCATTAGGTGCTGAATTCCCAAAAAATTTTGCTGGAGCTCTGACTTCCCTGGCCCAAAATCCAGAGTGGCCCTTTAGGTGCTGAATTCCCAAAATTTTCTGCTGGAGCTTTTAGTTCCTTAGCCCAAATTCCAGTGGCGCATTCAGTGCTGAATTCCCAAAGTTTTGCTGGAGCTCGATTTTCTAGCCCAAATTCCAGTGGCCCATTTGGTGCTGAATTCCCAAAAAAATTTGCTGGAGCTCTGAGTTCCCTTGCCCAAATTCCAGAGAGACCCATTTGGTGCTGAATTCCCAAATTTTTGCTGGAGTTTGGAACTTCCCCAGCCCAAATTCCAGTGTGACCCTTGAGGTTCTGCAACCCCAAAAAGTTTTGCTGCAGCTCCAACTTCCCTGGTCCGAATTCCAGTGGCTCATTTGGCGCTGAATTCCCAAAAATATTTTGCTGGAACTCTGATTTCCCTGGCCCAAATTCCAGAGTGATCCATTTGGTGCTCAATTCCCAAAAAATTTTGTTGGACCTGGGACTTTCCTGGCCCAAATTCCAATGTGACCCTTGAGATGCTGCATTCCCAAAATTTTCTATTGGAACATGAGTTCCCTGGCCCAAATTCCAGAGTGGCCCATTTGATGCTGCATTCCCAATTTATTTTTTGCTGGAGCTCTGAGTTCTCTGGCAGCCAAATTGTTCCTCCTTGGCAGAGGGAAGAGAGACCTGGGAGTTTGAAAAAAAAATGCGAATTTTGATTGTTGGGGAGCAAAGTCCTGGGGAAGGTGTTTAAGGAATTTTGGGAATTCAAATTGTGATTGGAGATTTTAGCTCTGGGTGGATGAGGGTGTGCTCTGAGTGTGTGGGGCTGTTCTGTTTGAAATCCCAATTTTTCTTGGCTAAAGCAGCTGGGAATGGAGCCCAGCTCTATTTATTCCGGTGGCAAAAGGAGTTCATGATCCAGGTTCTTATTTTTTTGTCGTGGATTTAATTTGGTGGAGTGATAATCAATCCTGATTCCAAGGATTTTGTGCCCTTGGAGGTGACCTGGTGTGAGTGAGCAAATAATCCTGGGAATGTTGATGAAGTCAGCTTTGACCCTGAGTTGGTGCAGTGATCCCAAACACTCGGATATCATGGAAAAAATGGAATAAACTTCAGGATTTGAAAATAGAGCCAGGCTGGGAGAGCTGGGAATGTTCCCCTGGAGAAGAGAAGGATTTAGGGAGAGCTCAGAGCCTAAAAGGGCTCTGGGAGAGCTGGAGAGGGAATTGGGACAAGGGATGGAGGGACAGGACACAGGGAATGGCTTTAGGCTGGAAAAGGGGAGATTTGGGTGGGAGATTGGGAATTGGGAATTCCTGTCTGGACTGGAATTCCCAGATTTGCTGTGGCTGCCCCTGGATCCCTGGCAGTGCCCAAGGCCAGGTTGTACATTGGGCTTGGAGCAGCCTGGGACAGTGGGAGGTGTCCCTGGGACAGTGGGAGGTGTCCCTGCTCATGGAAAGGGGTGGAATGAGATGATTTTTAAAGTCTTTTCGATCCCAAACTCTTCCTGGAGTCTGGATTTATCCATTTTCCCGAGGCATGTGATGATAGGAACAGGAGGAGAGGCAATTCCAGCCATAAGTGAATTCTGTGGGATTTTCCTATTAACGGGAAAAATCCACTCCCTGTCCTTGGTGCTGAACCGTCCCTGACGGAGAAGATTTGTCCTCTCATCCCATCAGAAATTCCTTTGGGAGCAAAAATTTTTGCCACTGGAGCATTTTGGGCAGGTCCAGCCCTTTCCATATTGTCCCTCCTGGAATTGGCTCTGCAGGGAAGTGCAGGAGGAGGAGCTGGAGAAGGTCCTGGAGCAGTTTGAGGCTTCTCCAGCTCCGTAGGGAATATTTTTCCAGGGATTTGGCCTAGAAGCCGTGAAAGATTTTTTGAGCCGTGCCTTGAGGGATCTCTGCAGAGACTCCCTGTAGGATTCTCCTCTTCCTTTGGATTGTCAGGAATCCTTTAGGCTGGAAAACTCCTTGAAGATCAAGTCCAACCATTCTCAGCACAGATGAGGCCACCATGTCCCCAAATGTCACATCCACATGGATTTAAATCCCTCCAGGAATGGGGATCCCACCCCTGCCCTGAGCAGGATTTTTTTTAAAAGGGGTTTTTAAAGGAGATTTTTGAAAGGGTTTTTAAAGGAGATTTAAAAAGGAATTTTTAAAAGAGATTTTTAAAAGGGGGTCTTAAAAGGGACTTTGAAGACCCTTTTGGGACATTTTTGAAATGTATCTCTGGTATCCCTGGGCAGAAGGGAAATCTGCAATTCCATCCCCAAAAACCACCAAAAAAACCAAAATCGGAATTTAAACCAAGCCCAGCTCTGAGGCTCCCACTTCCTCCTCCCCATCCCCCCCCCAAAAAAAGGGATTAAAAAACCCCCATCCCGGATTTCTGCGTGGGGGGAAATGGAGATGAGTTCATTATTTTTAGCCTGTTGGAGCTTTTCGAGTTAATCTGGGCCTGACACAGTTTCTATTTTCGCGCCGTTCCCGACACGACCAAGGTCGGGACTTAACGACGGCCTCTAATAACCCAACGTTAATTAGTTTAATTAATTATTGTTGAATTGCTAATGGTATTTATGGTTTCTATAGGATTGATGGTTATGGTTTCTATAGGGTTAATGGTTATGGTTTCTATAGGATTAATGGTTATGGTTTCTATAGGGTTAATGGTTATGGTTTCTATAGGGTTAATGGCACATTTAATAAGGAAATACTGGAATAATGTTAATTTAATCGATCTGGAGTTATCGGTGGAATCTGTAGGTTCTATGGATTAAATTAAATAATTAATTTAATTAATTATTGTTGAATTGCTGATGGTATTTGTGGTTTCTATAGGATTAATGGTTATGGTTTCTATAGGATTAGTGGTTATGGTTTCTATAGGATTAATGGCGCGTTTAATACGGAAATATTGGAATAATGTTAATTTAAGCGATGTGGAGTTATCGGTGGAGTCTGTAGGTTCTATGGATTAAATTAAATAATTAATTTAATTAATTGTTGTCGAATATCTAATGGTATTTATGGTTTCTATAGGATTGATGGTTAGGGTTTCTATAGGATTAATGGGGTGTTTAATAAGGAAATATTGAAATAATGTTAATTTTATTGATATGGAGTTATAGGTTCTATGGATTTAATAAAATAATTAATTTAATTAATTATTGTCGAATTGCTAACGGTATTTGTGGTTTCTATAGGATTAATGGTTATGGTTTCTATAGGATTAATGGTTAGGGTTTCTATAGGATTAATGGCACGTTTAATAAGGAAATATTGAAAAAATCTTAATTTAATCGATGTGGAGTTATTGGTGGAGTTTGTAGGTTCTATGGATTAAATAAAATAATTAATTTAATTAATTATTGTCGAATTGTCAATGGAGTTTATGGTTTCTATAGGATTAATGGTTATGGTTTCTATAGGATTAATGGGGTGTTTATTGAAGAAATATTGAAATAATGTCNTATTGTTGAATTGCTGATGGTATTTGTGGTTTCTATAGGATTAATGGTTATGGTTTCTATAGGATTAGTGGTTATGGTTTCTATAGGATTAATGGCGCGTTTAATACGGAAATATTGGAATAATGTTAATTTAAGCGATGTGGAGTTATCGGTGGAGTCTGTAGGTTCTATGGATTAAATTAAATAATTAATTTAATTAATTGTTGTCGAATATCTAATGGTATTTATGGTTTCTATAGGATTGATGGTTAGGGTTTCTATAGGATTAATGGGGTGTTTAATAAGGAAATATTGAAATAATGTTAATTTTATTGATATGGAGTTATAGGTTCTATGGATTTAATAAAATAATTAATTTAATTAATTATTGTCGAATTGCTAACGGTATTTGTGGTTTCTATAGGATTAATGGTTATGGTTTCTATAGGATTAATGGTTAGGGTTTCTATAGGATTAATGGCACGTTTAATAAGGAAATATTGAAAAAATCTTAATTTAATCGATGTGGAGTTATTGGTGGAGTTTGTAGGTTCTATGGATTAAATAAAATAATTAATTTAATTAATTATTGTCGAATTGCTAAGGGAATTTATTNTATGGATTAAATTAAATAATTAATTTAATTAATTGTTGTCGAATATCTAATGGTATTTATGGTTTCTATAGGATTGATGGTTAGGGTTTCTATAGGATTAATGGGGTGTTTAATAAGGAAATATTGAAATAATGTTAATTTTATTGATATGGAGTTATAGGTTCTATGGATTTAATAAAATAATTAATTTAATTAATTATTGTCGAATTGCTAACGGTATTTGTGGTTTCTATAGGATTAATGGTTATGGTTTCTATAGGATTAATGGTTAGGGTTTCTATAGGATTAATGGCACGTTTAATAAGGAAATATTGAAAAAATCTTAATTTAATCGATGTGGAGTTATTGGTGGAGTTTGTAGGTTCTATGGATTAAATAAAATAATTAATTTAATTAATTATTGTCGAATTGTCAATGGAGTTTATGGTTTCTATAGGATTAATGGTTATGGTTTCTATAGGATTAATGGGGTGTTTATTGAAGAAATATTGAAATAATGTCAATTTAATCGATGTGGAGTTATCGGTGGAGTTTGTAGGTTCTATGGATTAAATTAAATAATTAATTTAATTAATTATTGTCGAATTGCTAACGGTATTTGTGGTTTCTATAGGATTAATGGTTATGGTTTCTATAGGATTAATGGTTAGGGTTTCTATAGGATTAATGGCGCGTTTAATAAGGAAATATTGAAAAAATCTTAATTTAATCGATGTGGAGTTATTGGTGGAGTTTGTAGGTTCTATGGATTAAATAAAATAATTAATTTAATTAATTATTGTCGAATTGCTAAGGGAATTTATTGTTTCTATAGGATTGATGGTTATGGTTTCTATAGGGTTAATGGTGTGTTTAATAAGGAAATATTGAAATAATGTTAATTTAATCAATATGAAATTATTGCTGTCATTCATAGGTCCTATGGATTTGATTTTATATTTAATAATAAAGATTTAAGAAATTAAATAATATTAATTTAATCAGTATGAAATGATTGCTGTTGTTCATAGGTTCTGTAGAATTATTTTTATATTTAATAATGCATATTAATGTTAATTTAATCAATAATATCATTTATAGGTGCTACAGAATTAATGTTACATTTAATAATGAATAATAAAATAATATTAATTGAATCAGTAATATAATTTATGTGTTCTATAGAATCAATATTATATTTAACAATAAAGATTAAATAATCAAGATTAATAAAGATTAAATAATAAAATTAATAAATATTAAATAATAAAATTAATTTAATTTAATCAACAATATAATTTATAGGTTCTATAGAATTGATATTATAGCTAATAATACATTTTAAAGAAATTTGATTTAGTCAACAATATAATTTATAGTTTCCATAGAATTAATATTTTATTTAATATTAATATTTAAGTAGTATTAATTTAATTGATATGTTAGTAATATGATTTATAGATTCCATAGCATTTGTATTCTGTTGACTATTAAATATTAAAGCAATATTTATTTAATCAAGATCAAATTTTCATTATAATTTATAGGCTCCGTAGAATTAATATTATATATAATAATAAAAATTAAAGTAACATTTAATTGGTATCAAATTATCAATATAATTTATAAATTCTCTAGAATTGATATTATAACTAATAACACATTTTAACGCCATTTTAATTTAATTAATTAATATCTAATAATTGCTGGCTTTAGCAGGAGCATCCAGGGAAGACCAAAATCCCAAATCCATTTGTTCCTCCTCTCCCTGTCGCTCTTGTTGAGTGGATTTTCCTCGTGAATTGAGGAATTGATTGGAAAATTTGGAAAAGCAGGAATGGGGAGTGTGGAGCCAGCCAGGCACTGAGGGGACTCCTCCACCTTCAGTGGATGAGAAGGGGAAAATCCAAAATCAATCCCCCAAAATCAATCCCCCCAAAATCAATCCCCCAAAATCAACCCCCCAAAATCAACCCCCCAAAATCAACCCCCCAAAATCAACCCCCCAAAATCAATCCCCCAAATCAAGCCCTGCTGGTTTCATTCCCTCCTCTGTTCCTGCAGGATTTGGTGCTTTTCCAGATCTCTGTGTTTATAACACTCCAGCAAGGAGATTTTTCCTCTCCCAGATTCCTTCCCCTCCATTTCCTGGGTCATTCCTGCTCTTTTCCAGCCTGGCTGGTGGATTTTTTTAGGAAAACTGCTCCATCCAGGTGTGCAGATTCCATCATCGGGATCGGAATTGTTTGAAGGAAGGTGTCTGATTTCATGGAAAGGTGCAATCATCTCTCTCCAGGAACCACTTCCCAAAATGTCAATGCCATTGATCTCCTTTCAGCTTTAATTATCCACATTTTCCTTCAGGAGAGCACACGGAAGGGTTTGGCTGCCTGGTGCAGACAGGGATTCATCCCAAATCCTTCCCCTCATGGAAAAATCTATGGAAACAACACCTTGACGCTCTTGGAAACATTTCTGGGAAGGGCATGGATTGATTGGATGAGGGGGAATGGTTTTAAACTGACAGAAATTCAGTTTAAGTTGGATATGAGGGAGAAATTCTTGGCTGGGCTGGAATTCCCAGAGAAATTGTGGCTTCCCCTGGATCCCTGGAATTGTTCAAAGCCAAGTTGGACATTGGGGTTTGGAGCAGCCTGGAATAGTGGAAGTTGTCCCTGCCCATGGAAGAAGGATGGGATTTAAGGTTTCTCATCATCCAAAACCATTCTGGAATTCCAGGATTGGTCTCTGGGCCAAAGCTGGAAAAATGAGTTGGACTCAAATAATTCCCAGGGCGTGTGGAATTCTCTGGATTCATGGAATCATCTCTGTGGGAATCTCCTGGGATCTTTTGTCTTCAGCACAGAAAGGGAGAAATATTTGCAGGAATTCTTCCCTTTTCCTGTTATTTTATCAAAACGTGTGGAGGCCATTTTGACAAAGTTAGATTTTAATTAAAGATAACGACATTCATTTATTTATATTTATTTCCAATAAGGAAATGTGGGTAATTCCTGTTTTACTGGAATTCCTATGGACAAAATCACTGCTGTCAGTGCCTTGGTTTTTTCCTTATCCAGTGGTATTAATAGAGAGGGATGAAATCCTTCCCATCCCATTCTGGTTAATGGGATTATTCTTGAGGAAATGGTCCCTACCTCGTGTCCTTGGGTTTCCTGGTGCTCTGATTAAAAAAAAAAAAAAAAAAAATTCCATTATTATTTCCATGATTATTTCCACATTTAAGTAGCCTGTGATTGCCAGGTTGTCGTAAAGACTCAGGAATATTTTGTTTTTCAAGTTTTCTCCTTATTTAGTTTATTAATTTTTACGTGTGAAACAACCTGATCATGGAAATAATTTGTGTAGATTTTTTTCTGGAATTTCTCTGCCTTATTTTTAATGGAAAAAAAATTTTGATAACTTTATTTTAACCTGGAAATCTTCCTAATTAGAGTGGCACGGCTGCTTTCTTGTATTGACATTTATTTTAAGGTACAAAAGATGCTTTTCTGAGGGTGGAGGGAAAAAAAAAATCCCAGAAGAAAAGCTGGAATCCTGAAAGGGAAAAAAAAAAAAATAAAAAAATCCAATATAAGGCAGGCACTGAAGTAGGTCAGGTTTTAAATCCAGCAATTTGTCTGAGCCTCTGGAAAATAGGAGCTGTCAGATGTCCGGGTCCTCTGTCTGCCTCCAGGATTTCTGTCTGTCTCTGCTAAATCCACGACAGAAATTCCCGTTCCTGGACTGACCTTGGAATGATCCCGTCCTTCAGCTCAGTCACCACGTCCAAACCTGCTGAGCAGCTCTGAGTATTCCCAAATCCAGCAGGACTTCCCAGAAATCCAGACTTTGGCTCAGGTCATCCCAGCTGGAAGAAACCTGCATCCATTTTTTTTTTTATTTTTATTTTTTTTTTTTTTTTTT
>SWJQ01000515.1:260077-273310 GCA_007252995.1 Zosterops borbonicus | reverse complement strand
TTTTGCTTTTTTTTTTTTTTTTCCTGATTGCTCATTAATTGTGTGTAAACAGCTTGGGGTCAGCACAAGTTTGTTTATTGGGATTTATTTAAAGATTCATCTTGGTGATTCATTTCTCCTTGAGCATTTGGAGGAGGATGATTCCAACCACTCCCATTCTTGCTCCATTCCTGGATCCTGAAATAACAGAGCTGAGAGCTCTCCCTCATTCATTTATCCACTTTTCCTGCTTTTCCATAAGTCCAGGGACAAGTTCCCAGGAATTTGTGCCCCGCTGTGCTGAGTGTGGGCAGCGCTCAGCCCTGCCCTGTGTGTCACTAATTGTTGTGTTGTGGCTGCTTCGTTAATTAGCCCTCATTAGGGTTTATATTCCTAACGAACTGTGACGTTATCATTGATTAATAATTACCTCCCTCAAAAACTCACTCCCATGAGCAGAGCAGCACTGGAGTGGGAAGCTCCCAGGCTCTGGAATGTGAGCTTGGAGCAGCACTCAAGTTCCAGCCTTGCCTTTTCCCTGTCTAAATAATTTAAACACTTATCGATCTGCAGGCTTGCATTATTTATTTTTTATTATTTCGAGATCTAGTTCAAGGTGTCCCTGCCCGTGGAGTTGTAGGAGTGAGATGATCCTAAAACGTCCTTTCCAAGCCATTCCGAGCCGTTCTGGGATTGGCTTGGGTGGTTTTGTCAGGGAAGTTCTGCCACTGAGCCAAACTGGTGGAGGTAACAACCACTTGGCAGAGGCAGGAAGTTGTTCCCTGGAAAAAAATTTGCTGAAGTCATTCCCAAAAACATTGATGGGGCTGATGTTGTGCAGCTCCAAAAGGGTTTTGTGCCATTTGGCTCCAGCCCACGCCGAAGGGTCTGGGCAGAAATCCTTCTGGAGGGATCTTACATCCATAACGATGGAGATCCTAATGCAGCCTCCGATAAAATATGGATTTGCTGGCGCTTTGAGTGTTTGGATGTTTTTTGGATTTGTATTTTTAAGGGAGATAAGTTGAGTGGATTTCAATGTGAAGGTGAATATTCATGTGTCTGAGCTGGAAGAGAATTCCAGAATGGTTTGGGTTGGGAAGGGACCTTAAATCCCGTCCAGTTCCCACTATCCCAGGTTTCTCCAAATCCCATCCACTGCCATGGGTGGGGACACCTCCCACTATCCCAGGTTTCTCCAAATCCCATCCAACCTCCCCTTGGGCACTTCCAGGGATCCTGGGGCAGCCACAGCTTTTCTGGACAAAGAGAAAAAATGGTACAGAAGAAGGTTCCAGAACATTTGGATCAGGAATAGCTCTTCCCTTGTTAAGATGGAAGAGAAATCCACAATATCCGACGTTCGGTGACAGATCCAGTGGCTGAAATTCTCTTGGGAAGCAGGAAAGTTTGGAGCTGGATGAATGTTGGAATGGAATTGTTGGAAAACAGGCTCCCCAAGCAGGGTGAGGGATGAGAGGGTGGAAAACATCCCTGGGTTTGTTTTTTGGAAGGAAAGAGAGAGTCTGGATTTCTGCTGGCAGTAATAGACATGGACACTCTGGATCTGAGCATTCCAAGGATTTTTGTAACCGACTCCTGATATTTGTGATTCTGATCCTGAAGAGCTCTAGGCTTGAGTCTTATGTATTGTATATGGAATTTGGTTTCTGTTGGGTTTCCATTGGATTTCCCATTCCTGGAGAGGTTTGAAATCCATGGATGTGGCATTTGAGGACGTGGGGCAATGGTGGCCTTGGCAGTGCTGGGGGATGGTTGGATTCTGTGGTCTCAGAGGGTTTTCCAGCTTAAATGATTCAATAATTCTTTGGCCTCAATAGATCCAGGGACAGGAAAATCAGGAGTGGGAGAACATCCCAGGCTGGAGGTTTGACACTGTGTTCGCACATTCCATGGGAACTAAACCGTGCCATGGGAATCTGGGTCTGGCTCTGGCTGGAATCACGAGGCACATTCCCAGAAAAGCAGGATCCAGCCCTGAACGTGCTGTGATGGTTCCTCAGCCTCCCAGGAAACCCACGGAGATCTGGGTTCTTCTGGAAAGCTTTGATCCCACTGGGAGATTTAAAGGAATCTTTTACCTCTGTGCTGAGTGTTGTCCCAAATCCTTCTCCCTGAGGGGGGTCATGGGGAGGTTTGTGGGTGAGCAGAGGGTGGAACATCCTTTGGGAAGATCCTGTCCTGGATGTGTGGATGGATTCCCATGGGATGTGCCAGCAGCAGGGATGGGCAAATCTCCTGTCCTGGGATATCATCCCTGCATCCCCCCATCTGTTCAATAATAAAATCATGGAATCCTGAATATCCTGAGCTGGGAGGGATCCACGGGGATCATCCCAACTCCTGTCCCTGCACAGACCCCCCAACAATCCCCCCCTGGGCATCCCTGGCAGGGCTGTCCAAAGGCTCCTGGAGCTCTGGCAGCCTCGGGGCCGTGCCCATTCCCTGGGGAGCTTTTCCAGGGCTTGTTCCACCCTCTGGAATAGTGGAAACTTTCCCTGAAATCCAACCTAACCCTCTCTGACTCAGCTTTGTCCTTCATGGATCTGTTCTCTGAGAGCTCCCTGATGAGTATCTCCACTGTAAGTGCCGGGCAGCTTTTCCTTCTGGGAAGAAATCCAGGCAAACACGTGTTGGAATCACATTTCTTCATCATCCAAGCTTGTTCAGCCTTGTCTGGAAAATCAGTGCTGTCCTCAAACATCCAAACCCCAGGACAAGGTGCCTCAGGTGAAAATCCATGGAAAGAGCATTTCTTTTAGAGGGATGGATGCAGGGGGGAAGAAACCCTGGATGTCAAATGTGACAGGAGAAAAGGTGGCTCAGGGGGGACCTTGTGGCTCTGCACAAGTCCCTGCCAGGAGGGGACAGCCGGGGGGGTCGGGCTCTGCTCCCAGGGAACAGGGACAGGAGGAGAGGGAACGGCCTCAGGCTGGGCCAGGGGAGGCTCAGGGGGGACAGCAGCAGGAATTTCCCCATGGAAAGGGGGCTGAGGCCTTGGCAGTGCCCAGGGAGGTTTGGAGTGCCCATCCCTGGAGGTGTCCCAGGAATTGCTGGAGGTGGCACTCAGAGCTCTGGGCTGGGGACAGGGTGGGCATCGGGCACAGCTGGGACTCGCTGACCTTGGAGCTCTTTTCCCACCTCAGGGATTCTGGGAGTTCTGGCTAACAAAGTGAAAAATGGCCCCTGTCTCTAACTCTCTACAAGATCTTTTAAGCATAAATTACCCAATAACGAGATGACACCCAAATTATTTTGACTTTTAACCCAATAACCAACCACCCCTGGCCTGCAATGCAGATTTTTCTACCCAATTACAAAACCCCACCCAGACCATGAAGGAGAAGGTGAAAAAGAAGGACTCAACCTCTGCCCTAAATCCCCCATCTTGATTTAGATCTCTATTCCTGTATTCTAAACCCTCAAACTCTGAGTTTTGCACCCTGTGCTATCACACACTTCTATCCAAACCCCACACCCACAATCCCACTGCTGTCACTCAATTTTGGAAGCCTTTTCCATGGCCTCAAGTCAAATGAAATATTTTTTTGGCGTCAGTGCCTGTCAGCACAGAAAGCCTGGAATTCTCAGTGAACAGGACATTCCCAATATCCCAGATTGCTCCAAGCCCCAGTGTCCAACCTTGGCCCAAGCTGGGGGGTCCTGGGATATCCCCAAGTGCCACCACTGGCACAGAGGGGAATTAAAGCTGCCTTTGATGTATGATTTTCTTTTTTGCCTGCAGTTTAATATGGTTTGATCAAAGCTTTGAGCAAGAGCTTAAGCCTTGATTTTTTTTTTTTCGCCCACATCCCGCCCGGAGTGGATGGATTCTCCCATGGATGTGTGGAGAGATGTTAAACCTTTCGGATCTTGTTTTTTAATATTTAACAGGCACTTCTGAAATCGGCTCTAATTTAAAACTATCAAACACTTTGGGGCCCAGATAATGAGGAGGATATTAGGTAGCAATATTTTATTTATTTTTTTTTTCTATGAGCTTGCACGACGGATTTATGCAATCATTATTTTGATTAAGGACGTTTGAAAGCATCTGCGAGTATTTTTCATTCTTCGGTGCTATCTTTAGCCCTTCCAATTAATTTCCAATTCCAGGAGTCCATGGAATCTGACAGAGTTTGCTGTGCTGAGGGATGTATTAGGGACAGCTTATGATCCATTAATTAGGAATGTGTTTAAAGCCATAATCTCTACATTTTGAAGGCTCCTTCTTTCCAGCCTTCCCGTTTTTTTATCCGGTTTTCCTCAAGTATTTTCTTTGCTGGGATCAGTGGAAGGATTGGTGGCTCCTGGGAATAAAAGTTATTGGATGGTGCTGGATTTCTCCAGCTGAGGATCCTGTCCCAAAGCTCAGCCTCAAACATTTCATCATCTGTGGCTTCATCTTTCCTGTGAGAAGTTCTTGCCTTGCCTGGGCCTTGAAGTTGGATCTGTATCAGGAATTTGTTGCTTTGCCTGGGGGAAAATGCAAAAAAAAAAAAACAAAAACAAAAACAAACCAACATTAAACTCATCAAATCGAGGCTTTGTGCACATAGGAAAACATTTTGGGATGGGCTTAAAGAGGGAAATGGGATTGGGAATACGCTGAGTGCCACCAGAATCTGCTCTAAATGGAAACGACTCCACAAATTATTTCCTGGAGGTGAGATGTGTGTTGATAGGAAAGTACAAAGGGATTTCTTTTATTTTTTGGTGGAAAAAAAATCAGTGATCTGGATGGAGATCTGGAAAAGGCTGGAATCTAATTCAGGATGGAGGTCTGGAAAGTTCTGGAATCTAATTCAGGATGATGATCTGGAAAGGGCTGGAATGCAGTTCTGGTGTCCTCTGAGGGAACTTGCTCTATCCCTGTTTCTTCCTCACTGAAAATTCCAGGCAAGGCAGATGCCACTTCCCCATTACTCATCTGCTGGAAGTGCTTTCAATTCCAATTAAAAAATGAAAAAAACATTTTGAGATCATACCCAAAGCTGATTTAAAACAAATCAGTGATCTGACAAATCCGAAGGTCCATCACCATGTTTGGGATTTAAAATTAAGTTCAGGACTTGTGGTTTTTAGGAGGGAAAAGAGCTGGGGATGGAGCTGGAGCCCCAGGAGAGGCTGAGGGGGCTGGGAAGGGTTTGGAGAATTCCCGAGGGAGCTGGGAAGGGGCTGAGCCTGGAGAAAAGGAGGCTCAGGGGGGACCTTGTGGCTCTGCACAAGTCCCTGCCAGGAGGGGACAGCCGGGGGGGTCGGGCTCTGCTCCCAGGGAACAGGGACAGGAGGAGAGGGAACGGCCTCAGGCTGGGCCAGGGGAGGCTCAGGGGGGACAGCAGCAGGAATTTCCCCATGGAAAGGGGGCTGAGGCCTTGGCAGTGCCCAGGGAGGTTTGGAGTGCCCATCCCTGGAGGTGTTCAAAAACCCTGTGGATGTGGCAGCTGAGAACATGGATGGGTGGTGACCACAGTGGTGGTGCTGGACTGATGGACTCTTCTGATCTTTTCCTGCTTTAATGATTCTGTGATTTTATGATGAAAAAGAAAATTTCAGAACACTGTTAGCACACTAGTTTTTGGGGTATTTTCTTCCTTCTGTGTTTTTCATTTTGTTTTTGTTTGGGGGTTTTTTTGGGTGTGGTGGGGTTTTTTTTGTGTGTGTTTTTTTTGTTTGTTTGTTTGTTTGTTTGTTTGTTTTTATTTTTGGTTTGGTTTGGTTTGGGTTGGGTTTTTTTTTTGTGTGTCCTGCTATTTTTGAATGGATTTTCTCCCACATGGAATGACAAGGGAAGTTTGCGGTCTGAAATGACCAAATGACAGAAGCCATGGAGAGGAGCTGAGCTGCTGGGAGGTCCAAAGGCAGCCAGACAGGAAAGAGAACTCTCTTTTTTGCCTTCATCCACTGCTTTGTTAGGAATTGAGGAATTCCTCAATGGAAACCAAGGATGTGGATTTCTCTATTGGGAATGGAGGATGTGGAGTTCTCCATTGGGAATGGAGGATGTGGAGTTCCCTGTTGGGAATGGAGGATGTGGAGTTCCCTGTTGGGAATGGAGGATGTGGAGTTCTCTGTTGGGAATGGAGGATGTGGAGTTCTCCGTTGGGAATGGAGGATTTGGAGTTCCTTGTTGGGAAGAGAGGTTTAGAAAATTCCATCCAGCGAATCCATGAATTTCCCATGCCAGAAAGTTTTAATGCTAATGGGGAAAGATGGAAGGAACACACTCCTTTTCCCCCCCTTATCTCCCTCTTTGCATTCCCAAATTTTGGCCCTGATGCTTTATGAACGTGCCGAGCTTGTGGTGATCCCAGCAGAGCAGAGATTTTCTCTGGAAAATCCGAGATATTGTGGGTAACATTTCCCTTGCATCCATGAGCATGTCCATGAGGATCTGGCAGCTCCTCTCCACCAATCCCAACCCTTGGGAAGCCACTGCTGGTGGACAGGGATCAGATGTGGAATTTGCTGCTGCTGACCTTGGAGGTTGTGCAGGGTTGGGTGGTGAATTTTGGCTGGTAAAAGTGAGATCCTTTTCCCAATCCCACAGATTTTTCAGGGAAGGAGCGACTCCCTAATGGAAGTTAATGACTAATTACCCTCTGTTAATAGGATTGGAAACAGCCTTTGGAAAAGGGCTGGAAAATCCTATAAAAAATAACACCTGACCTGAGCGCCCAGGTGGGTGTTTATTAATCCTCCTCATTAATTTTTATTGATTTGTTGATCGCCCACTGATTCCTGTCCAAATAAATCATGGAATGCTGAGGGATAACTCCCCTCTGGAGTTGTTCCCGTCAATGCCGAGCTGTTAGTTTGGATTCCCAAGGAATCAGATCCACAGGGAGGAGATTTCTGCCTCTGCTGGGCTCTGTGTCAATCCAATCCCTAATTAATATTGATATTCTCCAATGATGGAGGAGCTTCCGTCATTCCTCAGCTCCACAAATCTCATGGAATTGTTTCCACGTCCAATGGTTGGACACAAAGGAGAAATATTGCCTCGGGAGCTGGAATCCATCAAAAAACTGGGAAAGGGATTGACTGAGGGATGTTCTGAATTCCCAGTGCCAGGAGAGCTTGGATCATCCTCAGCATCTCCCTGGAAACTGGGCTGAACCTCTCCGTAATTCCCGGTGGAATTCTTCCAACCAGCAATCCCCTCTTGGTTGTGTGGGAAGTTGGCTCGGAAATCACGGAAGCAGCGAGGATCCCTCAGGATCTCTGTCCCCTCAGCTCCTCTGCAGATATTTCCTGGCCCAGCACAACCTGGGATTTACTAAAAATGAAGGAAAATTTCTGCTCATCTCCCCTGAGTTGGCCAAAATTTGGGAATGGGATGTTTTGTGCTGTGAAAATGTGGAATTTCCTTGAAAAAAAGCTCTCAAGCATTCCAAGCTTGGTGCTCCAGGATTTTTCCATGGGAGGAAAGGATTTAGGGCTGACAGAGCCCCCAGTTCTGTTCCCAATGCCAGGGCCTGAAGGAAATGGGAGTTTTTAAGGCAAATCAGATTTTCCAGTGGCTGGAATATCTTGGAATGACATTTCAAGTGCCAGATGTGTCACTTTGTGGTTGCCCTGAGGAAGCGCGTTTGGAACTGAAGGGGTTGGAGAGGTGGAAGGAAGAGTTAGATGGGATTTTGGGAAGGAATTCCTGGCTGGGAGGATGGTAAAAACCTGGGATGGAATTCCCAGGGAAGCTCCTGGATCCCTGGAAGTGTCCAAGGCCAGGCTGGAGAGGCTTGGAGCGCCCTGGGATAGTGGGAATTGTTCCCTGCACATGGAATGGGATGAGCTTTAAGCTCCATTCCCACCCAAACCCTTCCATGATTCCAAAAAATCCATTCCCATAAATAAATTTTGATTAGCGGAGCGTGGAAAACATGAAATCCACGTAAAAAAATTCCCAGCTTTTAAAAGGGAACACATTCCAGTTCCTTGACAACAAAGATGTGAGAATGAGGTGTGAGAGACACCCAAGCACAGGAAACACGGCTTTAATTCAAGAAATCATTTTATTCCCTGAAAAGAGATTTGTTCCCCTTGTTTGTTTGGTTTTTTTGTCAGGACAGATCTGTGCTACCTCCCAAAAAAACCCTGCAAATTGTTTAAAAAGCTGTTTATTTTCTTGCTTAACATTCCAAAGTGGCGTTTCCTTCCTCGTTTGCATCCGTGGAAGGTTCTGTATTTTAAATTTGCTCTTTAATATTAAACTGTGCATTTTTTCTGGCAGCAAACTGAGCTGAGATACGTTCCATAGCCAGTGGAATTTTTGCTCCCGAGCTGAAGAAATAAAGTTTTTTCTCAGGGTGATGGAATTCCCTGCTGCTGGAATTTGCATTGGGGTTTTGTAGCTCCGGCAGCACCTTGGGACAATCTCAGAAATTGTGTTTTTAGGGCTTTTCTTGGGCTGCTGAGGGTGAAACGTAGGAGGAGAGGCTGAGGGAGCTGGGAAGGGTCTGGAGAATCCCGGAGGGAGCTGGGAAGGGGCTGAGCCTGGAGAAAAGGAGGCTCAGGGGGGACCTTGTGGCTCTGCACAAGTCCCTGCCAGGAGGGGACAGCCGGGGGGGTCGGGCTCTGCTCCCAGGGAACAGGGACAGGAGGAGAGGGAACGGCCTCAGGCTGGGCCAGGGGAGGCTCAGGGGGGACAGCAGCAGGAATTTCCCCATGGAAAGGGGGCTGAGGCCTTGGCAGTGCCCAGGGAGGTTTGCAGTGCCCATCCCTGGAGGTGTCCCAGGAATTGCTGGAGGTGGCACTCAGAGCTCTGGGCTGGGGACAGGGTGGGCATCGGGCACAGCTGGGACTCGCTGACCTTGGAGCTCTTTTCCCCCCTCAGGGATTCTGGGAGGTTTAGATTGGACAGTTGGGAAAATTTCTTCCCCTAAATCTGTTGTCCATTTGTGGCCCAGGTAGAGGGTGGAGTCCCCATGTCTGGAGGGATTTAAATCCCTGTGGATGTGGCACTTGGGGACACGGGGCAGTGTGGCCTTGGCAGGGCTGGGGAAGGGTTGGATGAACTCAGAGCTCTTTTCCAACCTCAATGATTCCATGATCCCGTGAATATCTGTCCTCTGGTTTGGAGTGCCCATCCCTGGAGGTGTCCCAGGAATTGCTGGAGGTGGCACTCAGAGCTCTGGGCTGGGGACAGGGTGGGCATCGGGCACAGCTGGGACTCGCTGACCTTGGAGCTCTTTTCCCACCTCAGGGATTCTGGGAGGTTTAGATTGGATAGTTGGGAAAATTTCTTCCCCTAAATCTGTTGTCCATTTGTGGCCCAGGTAGAGGGTGGAGTCCCCATGTCTGGAGGGATTTAAATCCCTGTGGATGTGGCACTTGGGGACACGGGGCAGTGTGGCCTTGGCAGGGCTGGGGAAGGGTTGGATGAACTCAGAGCTCTTTTCCAACCTCAATGATTCCATGATCCCGTGAATATCTGTCCTCTGGTTTGGAGTGCCCATCCCTGGAGGTGTCCCAGGAATTGCTGGAGGTGGCACTCAGAGCTCTGGGCTGGGGACAGGGTGGGCATCGGGCACAGCTGGGACTCGCTGACCTTGGAGCTCTTTTCCCCCCTCAGGAATTCTGGGAGGTTCAGATTGGATAGTTGGGAAAATTTCTTCTGTAAAAGAATTGTCCATTTGTGGCCCAGGTAGAGGGTGGAGTCCCCATGTCTGGGGGGATTTAAATCCCTGTGGATGTGGCACTTGGGGACACGGGGCAGTGTGGCCTTGGCAGGGCTGGGGAAGGGTTGGATGAACTTTTCCAACCTTAACGCTTCCATAATTCCATGAGTATCTGTCTTGAACTCATGCTGAGTGGGGAAACTTAGACTTAGAGGATAATCCCAGAGAACTTTCCAAGCTTCTGCTATCCCAGGCTGCTCCGAGCCCCGATGTCCAACCTGGCCTTGGACATTTCCAGGGATCCAGGAGCAGCCACAGCAAATCTGGGAATTCCAGCCCAGACAGGAATTCCTTCCCAATATCCCATCTAAAACTCCTCTGGCACATCCTGAGAGCATTTCCTCTCATCCTTGTTGTATGTGGGTTCTTTTCCCTTCAGGATAAATCCATGTCCTCACTGCTGCCTGTCAGGAACTGCTCTACCAGCATTTCCTGCTAAGGAAAAAAAATAATAAATTAGTCAAAAATTAAATTAAAATTTAAAAAAAAATAATGAGTAAAAACAATATATTTCTAAAACAATTTTTACCAACCTGTGTAAACCATTTAGAATTCAGGACTCGTTTTGACGAGGTGATTTTTGATTTTCACCCCCCTCTCTCTGTCTTTTCCAGCGGGGGGGAAATTCCACATTTTTTTCGTGCGCTCCCAAATAAGTGAGATGTGTTTGCTGCCAGCCTGTGACGGTGCTGAAAAGGGTCTGGCACCGTCGCCTGTTTTGTGATGCCAGGAACAACAAAGTGTTGCTTCAATTGAGGCCTCCCCTGTCGACGATTCCTTATTTTAGCAGATTCCCTGATCCCACTGCCGGCAGACTGTGGGATGGAAGAGGCTCCAGGAGCACTTCAGGGAGGGAGTGGAGAGTGGGAAGGGTTCCCTCTGTGCTCATCTCTGTGATTCCCACTGAACTGGTGCGGAAAAAAAGGGAAAATTCTCTTTTTGCTGAGTTTTAGGGATAGATCAGCCTGGAATGATGTGAATGAGGCAAGTGTCGTTCTCTGGAAGTGCTGGAATAAAGGGGCTGGGAAATTTGGAAACACCAATTTCCCAGGTTGTTATTTAAGTGCAAAAAGCTGAAAAAAGAAAAAAATAAATCTTAGTTTTAGGCTTTTAAGCAGAAATAAGAATTTTGAGGCAGCGTCTCTCAGTGACTTTATTCTGACTTAAAACCAAAACCCAGTTTAACAACAGCACGAAAACCCTAAAATTCCTCTGGAATTTTAGGATATTTTAGGATATTTTAGGATATTTTAGGATATTTTCTCAGTGCTGATGCTCCAGCCAGTTCAATTTTTAATTCCAATTGTTTTCCCAGAGTGTCCCACACATGGTGGCAGTGAGGGGGGTACCCACGTTATCCCTGGATTTCCTTTCGGGAGAAAAACTTGGCAGCCAAAATCCATAAATCCAGGCATGGAGAAGAGCAGCTCCTCTCCTGCAGCTGAAGCAGCTGAACTCTGGATGAGGGAAAAAGAAAGATCAGGAGGTAAATCAGGGAATAAATTCCTGCAGGAGCACGGAGGGAATTATCCCTAATTGTTTGTCTGGGCAGGGACTCACGGGCGTGACCCGGCGGCGGCGGATCTTTGGGAGACCTTTGCTCCCGTGGAAATGGCAGGAATTGGCCTTGCAGGGACGTGTCCGGGGCTCAGCTGGAGGAAAAAGAGGCAGAATTCCCACAGGGAATGAGCGTGGAGTAAAAAAAAGGGTGTTCCTGATGTTTTATTTGCTCCCACAACTTCCTAAAATGTGATTTTATCCCAGTGGGGATTGGCGGCTTCTTCCAAGGAACAAGTGGGAATGACCTCAAGCTGTGCCAGGGGAGGTTTCATTTGGATATTTGTAGGAATTTCTTCTTGGAAAGGGTTGTCCAGCCCTGGCACAGCTGCCCAGAGCAGGGCTGGAGTCCCCATTCCTGGAGGATATAAAATCCCTGTGGATGTGACACTTTGGGGTCGTGGGGCAATGGTGGCATCGGCAGTGCTGGGAATGGTTTGGTTTGATGAGCTCAGGGTTTTATTTTTTTTCCAACCTGGACAATTCCAGGATACAAAGAGACTGGAATGTCAGCAGGGTTGCTTTGGGCTGCAGGATAAATTATTAAAGACAAATTAAAGCTGACGAAAATTGGGCAGGGAGGTGTTGAATCTTTACAGCAAACTAGAAACCGAATTCCCGTCTTTTTGTCGGAAGTATTTAATTCTCTGATTTTCCTAAAAAAATTCTCATTAAGTGAGTTTTTTGAGAGGATGTTCTGTATTTGTGCTCCTGCAGGGAAATGAGGGTGAGACAGCCCCAGCTGGAGTGGGATTTGCCAGGCATGGAGGAATTCAGTATCCCAACTCAATTCCCAAAGGAATTCAGTGCTTCCAAAGGAAATGAGCTGGAGAGGGGCTGGGGACAAGGGATGGAGGGACAGGACACAGGGAATGGCTTTAGGCTGGAAAAGGGGAGATTTGGGTGGGATATTGGAAAGGAATTCCTGTCTGGGCTGGAATTGCCAGATTTGCTGTGGCTGCCCCTGGATCCCTGGCAGTGCCCAAGGCCAGGTTGGACACTGGGGACAGTGGGAGGTGTCCCTGCCATGGCAGGGGTGGCCCTGGGTGGGATTTAAGGTCCCTTCCCACCCAGCCCAGTCTGGGATTCTGGGATCTTCTCCATTCAAACTCCAGGACCAGGTGAGGAGGAGCCTGAGGTGTCCCAGCCTTGTGTGACACAGGGACAGCAGTGGGACCTTCCCAGGGACAGGGACTTGATTCATTCTGTCCCAGACCCCCCCAGAGATGGACTCCAGTTTCCTGGGAATGGCTTCCCACTACCAGAGGGAAGGAATGGGTGGGATATTGGGAATTGGGAATTCCTGTCTGGGCTGGAATTCCCAGATTTGCTGTGGCTGCCCCTGGATCCCTGGCAGTGCCCAAGGCCAGGTTGGACACTGGGGACAGGGGGAGGTGTCCCTGCCCATGGAATGGGGGTGGGATGGGATGATGTTCAATTTTCCCTCCAGAGCCGTTCCATGATTTTCTATTCTCATCCCAAATCCGTGTCTGAGGAGCTCTCCTGCCCTTTTCCTGAACTCCGGTGGTTTTTTAACACCTGCCCAGCAGCAGGAACAACAACCAGCAGCGGGAGGAGTTGTAAAAAGGTGGGAAAAGAGCCATAAATCCATCTGTTCCTAGAAAAACAGCATTAGGGCAGCACAAACTCGATACATCCAGCACTAAGATTTGTAGTGTCAAAATTAGGTCAGGCCTAATTTTGCGTCAGCGGCGTCGGGAAGCAGCGGCGGGATTTGATTATCTGGGAGCCTTGGGATGGCAGAGACATCAATCACAGAGCTCCACAAACACCAGGATAGGCGGGAATATTGAGAAAGGTGGGAAAATCAGCCCCAAAGGGGATTGTTGTGGTTTGAAAGCAAAATGAATGAGAGGCTCCAAGTCAGAGATATAATTTAGTAAAAAAGAAAGGTAAAAAGGTAAAAGTAAAATCAAATCAATGCAATAACACAAAGGAGCACTGCCAGAGTCAGAACACACCCTGAGCAGGGTGG
>SWJQ01000515.1:224004-254432 GCA_007252995.1 Zosterops borbonicus | reverse complement strand
TAAAATAAATGGCTTTGGAGAGAAGGGATGGGATCAAACTGTTCCTGGCTGCTGATCCCAAAATCTGCCCCTTCTCCTGCTCAGGGGTGACCACAGCCAAGGGATCCAGGGTGGAATCTCCCTAGAAAACATCCCGGGATAACAACCATTCCCGGTTTTCCTTCCAAAGCGAGGTGGGAGTTGACAATTCCCAAGTTTTTAGGGACAACCAAGTGACCCACGATGACGAGGGAGGTGAGGCCCTCACAGGACACCTCCCACTGTCCCAGGCTGCTCCAAGCCCAATGTCCAACCTGGCCTTGGGCACTGCCAGGGATCCAGGGGCAGCCACAGCAAATCTGGGAATTCCAGCCCAGCCCTTCACACCCTCCCAGCCAGGAATTCCTTATTCCCAATCTCCCATCCATCCCTACCCTCTGGCAGTGGGAAGCCATTCCCTGTGTCCTGTCCCTCCATCCCACAGAAGGATTCCTGTTCCCAGCTCCACAAATCTCCATCTCCCAACTCCTCGTTCCCATTCCAGCTGAAATGAATCCCAAAGTCCTCTCAAACTTTCCCACATTCCCAATCCAATAACGCAACCTCATTCCCACTTTTCTCAAAGGATCCTGATATCATTTTCCATTAAAAAAAAAACCAACATGAGAACCTGGAGCAGAGAAAATTCCCAACCATTCCCAATCCATGGGAACAGCCAGGGATCACCAAATCATCCTCAAGCCTCCACTATTTTCCCAGTGTGAGTCCGGTGAGCACTTCCCAGGCTGAGAAAACATCCAAATTCCATTGGAATTCCTATGGATCGGGACTTTGGTATCACAGCTTCTCTGGGAAATCCATTCCAGGGCCTCCCCACCCTCCCAGCCAGGAATTCCTTCCCAATATCCCATTTAAACTTGGAATTGGTGGAAAAGAGCCACCGAGAAGGAGACAGGGAAAAGAACCTTCCAGTTTTTCATGGAAAAAGGGAATCTTGTGTGGTCACACAACTCTTAGAGCAGGACGAGGGGATTGTGCTCGGATTTGCTGTTTTACCTTTTCCTTGGAGAACCTTCCCTTGCTCCAGGTTGTGCCTTTCTGGGAAGGATCCAGGCAGCGTTTTCCGTGTGCAATCACCAGCCAAACCCTCCTCAAATGTCACCAACAAAATCAATGCTAAGTTGATATTATTCTAATGGGTGAAATCCCCGGAGGCAGCTTTCAGAAGGAGCTGGAATGAATATTCCTCGCAGGAAAGAGGGAGGTGACATTTCATAATTACGGGATGTCTCCTGAACCATGAGATTTTTCACTTAAAGGAAGGGGAATATTTGTTATTTCCCTTGATTGGATTGATCTCCTCTTTAAGCAGTGTTTTCCTTGGGGATAATAATACTCAGGGGGGCGTTTTTTTCCTTTCCTGTTCCTTCCCAAATTTAATGGATTCAGGAGAGTGGCACAGCCACTAAAATGAAGGACACTTCAGCTGTGATTTGGAGTTGGATGAATATAACATGAATAAGAATGGAATATTAATGGAATATGCATTTAAAAGGATGTTGGAATAATGTTGCTGACTGCTCTAATTTGATCCCAAGTTTGACGAGCCGTGCTGAACCCTCCTTTACCTTTCTGCTCTGTGGCTCTGCTGCAGCATTCCGGTGTTTTGGAATTTGTGGCTCTGCTGCAGCATTCCCATGTTTTGGAATTTGTGGTGCAGGAGAAGATGGAAGTCCCAGTGGTGACTCACAGCCTTGGAAAGGGCAGAACAAAGAGCACATTCCACGTCCCTGGGATGTTGAATTCCTGAGGAGTGTGGAGGTGGGCATCAGCATTCCCAGGAATTCCAGGGAAAAATTAGAATACTGAGTGTTAGTGCTGCTGTTCTACTTGAGAAAATAATCATAATCAGGAATTCACAGATTTACTTTTACCTTTCTGCTCCGTGGCTCTGCTGCAGCATTCCCGTGTTTCGGAATTTGTGGTTCGGGAGACGATGGAAGTCCCAGTGGTGACTCAGAGCCCTGAAAATGGCAGAACAAAGAGCACATTCCACATCCTTGGGATGTTGAATTCCCAAGGAGTGTGGAGGTGGGCATCAGAATTCCCAGGAATTCCAGGGAAAAATCAGCACACCCAAGTGTTAGTGCTGCTGTTCTACTTGGGAAAATAATCATAATCAGGAATTCACGGATTCTTTTTCCAGGTCAGTGTGGCACGTGGCCCTGATTCCTAACCAAGGACATTCCTGTCCTTCCAGGAGTTTTGTGGGAAGAGCCACCTGCATCTCTGGGACAATGGAATCCCAGAATTGTTTGGATTGGAAAGGATCTTAAACCAAATTCCACCCCTGCCATGGGCTGGGACACCTTCCACTATCCCAGGTTGTTCCAAGCAACTTTACCCCATCTTTGTGTTGGACTTGGAATAACTGGGAGCACTTCTGGCTCACAAAACTACCTGGAGTGGTGTGGGGGGTGTTGATCCTTGTTAAACCTTCTGGAAAAGCGGAGAGGGAAAGTTCTTGGGGCTTTGGAACTCGGGGTGTGGTGGCTGGAAGGGCAGAGCTTGCTGGAGGCTTTGCTGGAATGATGGCCCCAAACTGAGTGTGGGCTTGGATGGGAGATTGGGAAGGAATTCCTGGCTGGGAGGGTGGGAAGACCCTGGAACAGAATTCCCAGAGAAACTGTGGCTGCTCCTGGATCTCCAGAAGTGTCCAAGGCCAGGTTTGGATGGGGCTTGGAGCAGCCTGGGATAGTGGAGTGTGCTGTGTTGGAATGAGATGGGATTTAAGATCCTTCCAACCCAAACCATCCCATGTTTCTATGGAGGAAACATCCCTTCCCTGCTCCTCCTCTGCCTCCTTGGCTCCAGCCTCGTTTTCTCCAGGCTGTGGAGAGCCAGGCTCAGAAACTGGAATTCTTGGCAGGTTTGGATCAATCCCAGGCCTTTGGATTGGGATCCCACAGTGGGCTGTGTCCACAGGGAGCTGGACCAGGAATGCCGTGGTGAGGGGGGCTCTGAAGGGATGCCAGAGCCCTGAATCCTGGGAATTCCATGTGGATCTTAGCAGAGGAATCGCAGAAGGATCAGAGGACCAGGATTGGTGGGATGTGCACCATGGAGACCTTGGGAAGGGGATCCAGCTGGTGCGAGGGGCTTGGGCAGAAGTTTTGAGGCTTTTCCATGGGGAATGGGGCTGGGAGCTCAATGGCATCACGTGGGTGAACAGAAAGGATTAAATTCCCACTGTTTAAATCCCGCAGAATTCCATTTTATCCTTCGTGCTCTTTAGTTTCTGTGATTTTATTTGGGTCTGTAAATCAGTTTTCCTTCTCCTATCGATCCGCTCCCTGGAAATTGTCATCGTTGTGAATTTCACGGTTCAGGAGAGAAATCGTGGAGCCAGGAATGAGTTTTGGAGACCCGTGGAAGCGGAGCTGGGATTTATGCAGGTGTAATGACAGGAATATCGTGGTTTCCTTACACTTACAACGTGTATAGCTGAGTAATTCCTGTACTACAGGTTGTACCAACAAGGAAATTAAAGTAAGGTTCCGTCTGCACTTAACTCCTGCTCCAAAATCCTGATCCCGCTGACAGCAACAGGATTTGGAAAGGAGGCAGCAGCATCAGTGCCACTGTTCCTCCCGCTTAATTTTCCTGCTTTAATTAAGTCTTTTCATTTGCATAACGAGTGTGATAATGCATTTAGGAAGATATGGAATAAAAACAATAACGCCGAGTTCATTTTGGAAATGGAAAACAAAAAAATTGGAATGCAGGCGGGGGTTGCTGAGGGTTTCATTCAGGGGATTGCCAGGGATTAATAAAAACCATGGAAATCTCTTGTGGTGCTGAGTAAACAAGGAGTATCTGTGTGGGGGAGATACTCAGTGCTGGTTCCAGGGATGGGGTGGCCTGGGATGGGCTTGGAGCATGGAGCTGAAAACTCCAAAATGGGTTCAATTCCCTTAAGAGCTGGACTCAATCCTTCTGGGTTTTCCAATTCAGAACATCCCGTAATCCTGTGATCCATGTGGTTCTCATCCCATTTCTCTGTTGGCCTTGCAGCCCCCCAGCTCATGCCCAGCCCCAGGGGTTGTTTGGTCTGGGATGGGCTCAATGGTTGGATCATGGAGCTGAGAACGCCAAGGTCGTGTTTGATTCCCTTAAGAGCTGGACTCAATCCTTCTGGGTTTTCCAACTTGGAACATCCCGTAATCCAGTGATCCATGTGGTTCTGATCCCATTTCTCAGCTGGTCTTGCAGTGCCCCCCAGCTCAGGGCCAGCCCCAGGAGTGGGGTTGTTTGGGATGGGCTCAATGGTTGGATCATGGAGCTGAAAATGCCAAGGTCACGTTTGATTTCCTTAAGAGCTGGACTCAATCCTTCTGGGTTTTCCAACTTGGAACATCCTGTAATCCTGTGATCCATGTGGTTCTGATCCCATTTCTCTGCTGGCCTTGTAGCCCCTCAGCTCATGCCCAGCCCCAGGGGTTGTTTGGTCTGGGATGGGCTCAATGGTTGGATCATGGAGCTGAGAACACCAAGGTCGCGTTTGATTCCCTTAAGAGCTGGACTTGATCCTTGTTGGATTCTTCCAACTTGGAACATCCCATAATTCGATGATCCATTTGATTCCCATTTCTCTCCTGGCCTTGCTCATGGCCAGCCCCAGGAGTGGTTGTTTGGGATGAGTTTGGCTGGTTGGATCACAGAGCTGAGAACGCCAAGGTCGCGTTTGATTTCCTTAAGAGCTGGACTTGATCCTTGTGGGATTCTTCCATCTTTGAATATCCTGTAATTTGGTGATCCATGTGGTTGTAATCCTGTTTCTCTGCTGACCTTGCTCATGGCCAGCCCCAGGAGTGGTTGTTTGGGATGAGTTTGGTTGTTTAGATCATGGAGCTGAGAACACCAAGGTCGCGTTTGATTCCCTTAAGAGCTGGACTTGATCCCTGTGGANCAGCCCCAGGAGTGGTTGTTTGGGATGAGTTTGGTTGTTTAGATCATGGAGCTGAGAACACCAAGGTCGCGTTTGATTCCCTTAAGAGCTGGACTTGATCCCTGTGGATTTTCCAACTTGGAACATCCCGTAATCCTGTGATCCATGTGGTTCTCATCCCGTTTTTCTGCTGGCCTTGCACCATCATCCCCATTCAGGGCCAGCCCCAGGGGTGGGGTTGTTTGGGATGGGCTCAGTTGGTTGGATTATGGAGCTGAGAATGCCAGGGACACATTTGATTTCCTTAAGAGCTGGACTTGATCCTTGTGGGATTCTTCCAGCTTGGAACATCCCATAATTCAGTGATCCATGTGGTTCTGATCCCGTTTTTCTGCTGGCCTTGCTCATGGCCAGCCCCAGGAGTGGTCTGGGATGGGCTCGGTTGGCTGGATCACGGAGCTGAGAACGCCAAGGTCACGTTTGATTTCTTTAATAGCTGGATTTGCTCCTAGTGGGATTCTTCCAGCTTGGAACACCCCATAATTTGGTGATCCACGTGGTTCTGATCCCATTTCTCTGCTGGCCTTGCAGCCCCCCCCACGGTGCGGATCGTGCACTCGGGCCTGGCCTGTAACATCGAGGAGGAGCGTTACTCCGAGAGGGTCTACACCATCCGCGAGGGAGAGACCCTGGAGCTCACCTGCCTGGTCACCGGCCACCCCCGGCCACAGGTGAGTCCCTGCCTGCTGGAACTCTGGAAACTGACAATTTGGGGTTTTAGTATGAGGTAATACACGTGAGTTAAGATGGAAGATTTGGGGCGTTGTCTAAGTCCTTCTTCTTCGCCTTCTTCTTCATGGGTTTGGGTGGTTTTCTGTATTTGGGTGAAAAAGGTCCCCATTGCAGGTCTTGGTCATTGTTGAGTCAAAAATATAAATATTATAGGTGTATTTATTGGGTTTATTTATATAAATTTGGTTTATTTATATAGATAATATATGGTTATTTATTTATTTATTTACTACCTCATTTATTGGGTAATTATCACTTAAATCACCTTGGAAAGAGTTAGAAGCTCTCCATTTTACCTCATTTCTCTAATTTGCTGGTTAGAGCTCACGGCTCTTGAGACTGTAAATCGATAAGAAATAATAAACACCCAAGTCCAAACTTGAAATTTATATTTCCTGTGTAATAATCCTGACCCTGGCAAGGAAAAGAAAAGAAGCCAGAACCTTCACACCTGCCCACCCCACCTGTCCCCACTGCACTTTTTTCTCCTCAGACCCTCCATGAGTTGGGTTCACCTTCGTCTCAGAGTGTGCGCGGTGGGCAAGATCCAATGGGATCCAGGTGGGGGATCCCTTTGGAAAAAAGCTGGAATCGCATTGGATTTCAAAAGTTGGATCTCACTGGAAAAATGTGGATCCCATTGAAAAAAAGTGGATCCCATTGGGAAAAAGTAAAAGTGCTTCCCTTGGCTGTCGGGTGGGTGTTGGGTGTTCCAGAGGAACATCAACAGCAGGAATGTTGATGAGGGTTTTTTTGGAAAATGTTTTTTTTGGTGCTAAAATTACAATGTTGTGCTTTAATGTCCTGGTGGGTTTGATTTCCATGGAGGTTGGTAAAAGAGAAGGAAAACAATTATAAGGATGAAAATTGTTGGATAAAAATTCCCAAAGTTGTCCTTTTATCTGGGATCTTGGAAGGATTCCCATTCCCAGCTCCACAAATCTCCATCTCCCAACTCCTCATTCCCATTCCAGCTGAAATGAATCCCAAAGTCCTCTCTAACTTTCTCACATTCCCAATCCAAAACCATCACCTCATTCCCACTTTTCTCAAAGGATCCTGATATCATTTTCCATTTAAAAAAAACCAACACGAGAACCTGGAGCAGAGGAAATTCCCAACACATTGGGACAGCTCAGGGATCACCAAATCATCCTCAACTCTCCAATATTTTCCGCAGTGTGAGTCCAGTGAATTCTGGGAGAGAGAACAGNCCGAGAGGGTCTACACCATCCGCGAGGGAGAGACCCTGGAGCTCACCTGCCTGGTCACCGGCCACCCCCGGCCACAGGTGAGTCCCTGCCTGCTGGAACTCTGGAAACTGACAATTTGGGGTTTTAGTATGAGGTAATACACGTGAGTTAAGATGGAAGATTTGGGGCGTTGTCTAAGTCCTTCTTCTTCGCCTTCTTCTTCATGGGTTTGGGTGGTTTTCTGTATTTGGGTGAAAAAGGTCCCCATTGCAGGTCTTGGTCATTGTTGAGTCAAAAATATAAATATTATAGGTGTATTTATTGGGTTTATTTATATAAATTTGGTTTATTTATATAGATAATATATGGTTATTTATTTATTTATTTACTACCTCATTTATTGGGTAATTATCACTTAAATCACCTTGGAAAGAGTTAGAAGCTCTCCATTTTACCTCATTTCTCTAATTTGCTGGTTAGAGCTCACGGCTCTTGAGACTGTAAATCGATAAGAAATAATAAACACCCAAGTCCAAACTTGAAATTTATATTTCCTGTGTAATAATCCTGACCCTGGCAAGGAAAAGAAAAGAAGCCAGAACCTTCACACCTGCCCACCCCACCTGTCCCCACTGCACTTTTTTCTCCTCAGACCCTCCATGAGTTGGGTTCACCTGGAGCAGCGACACCCAAGAGCTTGGGAAAGTCTCCCTGTTCACCTGGATCCGAGATGTCATGGAATCCCCAGTGCTGCATCGGGATAAACCAGAATTAACTGGGAATAAATCAGCTTTTTCCAGGTCAAACCTGGATTTTATCAAGCTCAAGAGTGTTGGCAAGTCGTGCTGCACCTCCCTGGTGCGACCCCCCCTTGGGCCAGGACATCTCGTTAATTTGGGATATTTTTAATTAGTGGTTTTTAATAATCATCAAGGATTTTCTTTCCAAGGTGATGAATTAAATCCTTTGTTCTTGGGATTGCAAGGGACAGGCAGGAACTGAGTGAGGAATTCTTCAGGAGACCTTCAGTGTGAGCTCCTCCAGGAAAGAGGGATTTGCTTTTTCTCTGCTGTTTATTCCGTGATTTTTCCCAATTTAAGAAAAATATTTAAAACTAAAGTAGCGGAAGTTTATTCTGTGCTGCTGTTTCCAGTATTCCAAATTTTTTTTCCTGATTTTTCCACAGGATGCTCTTAGATTTGGGTTAAAAATTGCGTGGAAATTGTTTTCCAGCTGCTGTTCGATCAGATGCTGAGGAATGAGGTTATAAAATACGGAATTGTGCATTCCAAGAATGCTTTCACACTTCCACATTTCTCAAATTTTTCCATTTATTCTGGCACAGAAACTCCTTTTGGTTTAAACACTGGAAAGAATTAAACAATCCCGGACTGGGAATTTGTAAAATCACGAAATCGTGGAATGGTTTGGGTTGAAAAGGAGATTAAAAATCAACTGGTGCCAATTCCTGCCGTGGGTGGGGATATTTTCCACTCCAAGCCTTGAACATTCCCAGGGATTTCTCATCTCTAAGATTTGAGGCTGCCCGTGCTGGGTCTGGGAGGAGAAAAGAATAAATGAGAAAAAATTCCATTTTTTTCCCCTTCTCTCCCATCCTGCTTTATCAAAGCACACGTTTATCCCTTTTTTGTCTTTCCAACGTTTGTTCTTTTAACTTTGGGATCAATGGATGCCGTTCTTTGGGATCTGATGGCTCGGGGATGTCTCTGATCTACTCCAAGTCATCCACTCTGGGGGTGGCCTCCCTTTGAACAGAAATCTTCAGATTTATCCAATATTCCTGTGGGGTTTTTTTACTGTCTTTGCTGCCTTTCCCACCACATACCCTAAAATTTTCCCTGGGGTTATTTCCAGGCAGGGAAATTCCTGAGTTCAGAGCGGTGGTTGCATTTTTCAATTGCTGGAAATTTTAAGGAATTTCTCCCGTAAATTTTCACAGAGTCTTCTCAGCACCAATGAGGTTTTTTGGGGGGAATAATACAAGGACGTGGGAATTATTAAAAATAATTGTTCTGTTAATCCCAAAAATTCACCTCAGCCCTAATTAAATATAAGATTCTGAGCACCTCAACACATCCTTGAGTATCTGCTCGTTATCCACAGATTGATTTTGAGATGTTCCACGAGATTATTATTTGTTATTCCCCATTTCCCACCTTCTCACACCCAGCTTTGGAACGCACATTTAGTTGCCATAGAAATAATTTTCCTGGCTGGAATTTTTAAAATGCTTTATCCCCTCTGAGGTGAGGCGAACTGATAAATAAAATATTTTTTTATTTATTTTATAATCAAATAAAATTAATTTATTTATTTTTATAAATTATATTAATATTTTAAATGTTTATTTTGTTTTAATTTTTTTTTTCCATAAATTGCGGCTGTCAGGAGATGTTGGTTTGATTTTTGGGGTAAAATCCTGCAAAATTTGGAGCAGGATTCCCCTGGGGACCTGTTCTTTTCCCAGATTTTATCCAGGATCCAGGGGCTGGGCTGGCCCTGCTCTCCAGCTCCAAAGGGATGTGCCAGAATATCCAAAGGCCACTTATCCCTGGACACAAATCAGGGATTCCCTGGACTGAGTAGCCAAGAGGTGACATTTCATCCCCACTGGTGACAATTTCCTGCCCAGCCTTGAGGAATGTGTTTCTTCCTGATTTCCCTCGGGAATTCTCACCTGTGCTGGCAGGTTGGAAATAAAAACTGTGACTTTCCAAAGTGAGGAATGACGTTTGGAACATGGAGAGAAGAGGAGGAAACACCTGATGAGCAGGGACTGGCTGGGATTTCTTATTCCTGGTTTTCCACTGAAGGATGAATAGGAAATTCCTGACAGGATGGTGTATCCAGGCTTTTTTTTTTTTTTTTTTTTTTTTTTTTTTTTTTNTTTTTTTTTTTTTTTTTTTTTTTTTTTTTTTCCCAAGTAACAACAGGAAATGGCCTTGAGTTGTTCCAGGAGGGGTTTACATTGGGGATAAAGAAAAAAATTAATGGAAAAGGTTGTCCTGGGACAGTGGTGGAGTCCCCACCCCTGGAGGGATTTAAAATCCCTGTGGATGTGGCACTTCAGGACATGGATCAACCTTGGGAATGCTGGGAATGGTTGGATTCAATCTTGGATGGCTTTTCCAATCTCAGTGATTCCAGGAGTTTATAAAGACCTTGTTTGTCAGTCCCACCTCCCTTTCCTTGGGGTTTTCTTCCCTCTGGCTGTGATTTTCCCAGTGGTTCACCTCCAGGTGAATTCCCACTGTTATCCCGGTGGGAACGGCGCATTCCCAGCAGCAAAACGTGCGGAGTTGGGAGGGGACAGTGTCCCAGTCCTCCCCTTTGGATGGAAATTGGGGGTTTGCTGAAAAATTACAAATATTAGCTGCTCCAGTAATGTATAAAAGGGGAAAAAAACCCAAATGGGACCCCATAGCACATGCAGCACTCAAAGAATTGTGTAAAGTCTCAAAAGAACATGGGCAAAATTCAGCATATTTTAAAAATCTCTCATAGGTAACTGTTTCAGCACGTGTNCTCAAAGAATTGTGTAAAGTCTCAAAAGAACATGAGCGAAATTCAGCGTATTTTAAAAACCTCTCAAAGGTAAACANGGTAACTGTTTCAGCACGTGTTAGTCCCCCATGATATTAGGCACGTTATGTCCCTCCTTTTAACACCTACAGAGCTTCTTCTCTGGGAATCAATTCAGAAAAAGCAACTAAAGGCATCATTAAATAATTATTAAAAGGTGAACCCGACCGAGCTCCCTTCACAGTGGAGCATCTCAGTGGAGAGGGGAAATTTGGTAAACTTGATGATCAGGCCCAAGATCCACCCAAAGCCGTGTTAGATGACATTAATAATTCTGCCCAAAGTGCCTTTTTCCAAACACCAGACGGTACCACCCCACTGCAAAGTTTTTCCGACATTCACCAAGAGGGAGATGAAACGTTTATTAAATTTATAGACAGATTAAAAGACACATTGTTACACTCCCCCAGTCCCTCCCTGTGCTGCAGGGTGACCTTTGATCCTCCCATCATGTCCCTCCCTTTTCCAGGTGCTGCCTCCCCACTCTTGTCATTCCCGAGGCTCTGGCAGGAGCAGCTGCCGGTGCCGCGCGTCATTCCAACCATCTGGAAGCCGCACGCTCCGGGATTTAATTTTTTTTTTTCCCCCCTATTTTTGAGGTTGCAGCACATCTTAACGAGATCCCACCTCCTCCTCACATCCTCCTGCCACTCTTTCTCCCATGGGAGCACATCCCTTTCTCACGGAAAAATCCAGGAGTGCTCGCGGTGCCGTTGGGGTGTGAAGAGCGCAGCGGATCCGCGGCTTTCTCGGGAAGCNCGCAGCTTTCCCGGGAAGTGAAGCAGGAGAAAATCCGCTTTGAGGAGCCCTGGGATTTCTCCCTGCCTGTGTTTGGTTGTGTTTTCTTCCCACTCGTAGGAGCTGGGTGCTGTGCTGGTGCCACCGAGGCAGCAGGAGATCCCGGGATTGTGAGCCCGGAGCAGAGTCAAGGGAAACGCTGCTCCAGGGGAGGTGTGGGGCTGGAAAAACACATCCAGCCTACTGGGAATTGGGGTGGCCAAAGGGGGTGACACGAGTGAGCCAGAGTGAGGAATTGTTGGGGTTGGAAGGGGCCTTGAAGCTCATATTTATATATATACGGAATTCATGGAATCATGGAATGGTTTGGATGGGAAGGAACTTCAGTCCCATCCTGTGCTACCCCCTGCCATGGATAGGAACAACTCTCACTATCCCAAGTTGCTCCAGCCTGGCCTTGGACACTTCCAGGGATCCAGGGGCAGCCACAGCTTCTCTGGGAATTCCATCCCAGCCCTTCCCCACCCTCCCAGCCAGGAATCCCTTCCCAATATCCCAGCTGAGCATATTCCCTGTCGGTTTAAAGCCGTTCCTCATTTTCCTGTCACTCATAAACTCCTTGGAAAGCACTGAGCTCTCCCCATGAACAGACCCAGGTAACTCTGGCATGCTGTAAAAATTAATTATTTCAAATGCATCCCCCTAATTACTCCCTGTGATTAATGAAGCCTCCTCCAATACTGCAAAACAGGATCCTGCCTTCTCCTTATTAATGCCTGGAAAGGGAAAATTCCCATATCTTGGTACCCCATCCATTAAAAAAAAAAAAAAAAGNAAAAAAAAAAAAAAAAAAAAAAAGAAAATGCAGCATTCCCAAAAAGCCCCACATCCCGTTCTCTTTGATCGGCGAGACACAAAAGGCTCCTTTGAGGCAAAAGTGGGCGCCACGTTCTTGATTTTAATTGATAAGAATCCTTATCAAGTGCTGATGCAGCCGAGGGAAGGGGGGTCCCTCACAGGGGAGCAGCTGTTTTTCCCACCCCACTCCGCAGCTCCTCGGAGCCCTAATTGGAGCCTTGTTAGGAAAATTGACGCTGATTCCATCTGACACTCCTCAGTTCACGGCAAGACTTGTACAAATGTTCACTGAGCACCTGACAAAACCCAGCCTGACTCATGACTAAATTAGCCTGGATTTTATGCTGGGAAAGAAAAAAAAAATAAAACCAACCAACCAAAAAAAATCTCTTTCCTAAATGTTTGACTGGATAAAGCTCCCGTTTAGTGAAGATGTTTCCACCCTGCTCTGGCATGAAAAGAAATCTGTGATTAAGCTTTACATGATGCTCAGAGGAGTTTATTTGATGTTTTCTCCTCTCCCTGAGAGCAGCACCTGAATTCACACCTCTGCAGAGCTCTGCAGGGCTCCGAGCCTGCCCTGCTCTGCTCTGCCTGCCAGGAGGGAAAAGTGGGAAATGCGCCAAAAAATCCGGGACAGGAATCGCAGCATCCACAGCAAGGAGTTAAAGGGACTCCTGGAGCTGCACCAAAATCTTTGGGAATGAGCCACTGCTGCCTCTGAGCTCTAATCCTGAATAAATTTTAATGTCTCTTCCATCCCAAACCATTCCATGATTCCAATGGTCTGCAAGCTGATAAAAGGAATTTTTTAAAAAAGCACTTTATTTTATCCTGAATAATTGGAGCAGTTCCTGCCAGTTTTCCTGGTTCCAGGTGGCCGCTGTCTCTCCGCAAGGAATGTGTTTGCAGGTTCCTGACAAAGGGCTTGGAGGTGATGAGGGAAAGAGGCCAGATCTGGATAAAAAAAGAGGTTTAATCCAAAGAAGTTCAATCCAGAAATAAAAAGCAGCATCAGGGAAAGGAAGTTTGGGCTTCAATCCCACTCCCTCAGTTGGGAATATTGAGCCTGGACTTGTTACAGCCTCAGCAATCTCTCATGGAATTGGGAATGACATCCAGGCTGGGGAGTGGCACCAGAGCAGTTTTATTTTAACATTTGGGCGCCTTAAACCTGCCAAAAATCCCTGACAGAAAATTCCCAGCACCCAACACAGCAGGACTCTCATTTTAAGGAAAACAGGAAAAAAAAAAAATCCCAATTTTCCTGAAATACAGACACTTATCCTCTGAATATTTTCCATCTGTTTTCTCCCCTCCCAAAGCTCTGCAGTGTTTTGTTTTTCCCCTTTGTGCTGTCAGCTTTTATTTCCCACTTTCTGACGGGCCCAGGAAAGGCTCTGGGATAACGGGGATAAAGCACCAGGAGCTGTTTTTCCATGGGCAAGGAACACTCCGGTCTCAGGGCTGGGGGTGGTTCTGGAATAAAGGCTGGAGCTGGGAGGTCTGGCTGGAGAGGAGTGGATTTGATGAGTACTCGGATAATTTGGTAACCAGGGAAACCAGCAGCTGATGCAGATCAGCCGGGGCTGATGGAGAAGTGCTGGTGGCTCTGGAATGAGATCTCCCCAAGGAAATGCTTGGGAGGCTTTTCCTGCAGGATTATCAGGAATTGTTCCCGTTGCTGTGGAAGGGGTGTGTGTCCATGAAATCCCACCTGTAGAGCTGCCTCCAGCTCTGGGATGTGGAGTGATCCAGAGGAATCCATGGAGCTGCTCCAAGGGCTGGAGCCAGGCTGGGGGAGCTGGGAATGTTCCCCTGGAGAGGAGAAACTCCAGGGAGAGCTCAGAGCCCCTGGCAGGGCCTGAAGGGGCTCCAGGAGAGCTGGAGAGGGACTGGGGACAAGGGACGGAGGGACAGGACACAGGGAATGGCTTTAGGCTGGAAAAGGGGAGATTTGGGTGGGAGATTGGGAATTGGGAATTCCTGTCTGGGCTGGAATTCCCAGATTTGCTGTGGCTGCCCCTGGATCCCTGGCAGTGCCCAAGGCCAGGTTGTACATTGGGCTTGGAGCAGCCTGGGACAGTGGGAGGTGTCCTGGGACAGTGGGAGGTGTCCCTGGGACAGCGGGAGGTGTCCCTGGGACAGTGGGGGGTGTCCCTGCCATGGCAGGGGTGGGATGGGATGATCCTTAAAATCCCTCCCAACCCAACCCAATCCAACCCAACCCAACCCAACCCAACCCAACCCAAACCAAACCAAACCAACCCAACCCAAACCAAACCAAACCAACCCATTCCAGGATTCTGTGATCCCATGAACTCCTAAATCTCTGGAGTTTGTTACTTTTAAATTTTAAGGGAAAAAATTCCTCTCCCAAAACCTCTCCCAGTTACGGAGTCCGATGGGGAAAACTGGAACAAATTGGACTTTCCTACTGGGATGGGATAACGACCCCTCGAGATCCTTCTGGATATTTTAATTTCCATGCTGACATTTCCAAGGATTTCATGGATTGAGTTCTCCTCCCTCCTCTGGCAGCTGGGAATGATTTGGGGAAGCTCCAGGTGGATTTTGCTGCCTCTCACCTGAACTCTTGGATGTTCCAATGGAGTTTATCAGGCTTGAAAATCTTTATCCAGGGAATATTTATCTTCCCAACTAAGATTTATTCCCAAATATTGCTTTTTTAGGCTTCCCCTCCGGTCCTCCCAAATTTTTGGGCAGCTCAACCACTTGATTTTTAATTAATTTTAATATTTTTTGGCTTTTTTTAAATAAACTTATAAAAAAACCCCAAGGACCCTGAACCTGAAGAGCAGAAGTTGAACTTGAAATAAATTCAAATATTTAATCTGGGTCAATATTTAAAAGTAATATTTAAAAGAAATATTTAAAGGTAATATTTAAAAGTAATATTTTAAAGTTATAATTAAAAGTAACATTTAAAAGTAATATTTAGAAGTAAAGGGATAATATTTAAAAATAACTTTTAAAAATCCCAATTTTTGCTGTTTCAATTAAATTATTTAATTCCAGGTGTTTATTTTGGTGCTGTCCTATAGGCCCTACAGCACAGATGTTAAAATAAAACAAAATAAAACTAAATATTGATTTTTCAGTTAAATCTGGTTTTCTCAAAGGGGCTAAAAATCCAAGGAATTTTAAAATATTTTTTAGGCTGCGACAGCATCTCCCTACAACAATTTCTGTGGGGTTTTTTTTCTCGTTTTCTGTATTATTTTTCTTCCTAAAATCCAGTGAATATTAGAATTAAAATTTAAATATTTCCAGAAAATTCCTAATTTCTTTACAGAAAAATCTCCCTGCTGCTCTCTGTTTTCTCTATTGCTGTATTATTTTTTGTCCTCAAATCAAGTGAATATTAAAATTAAAAACTAAATATTTCCAGATAATTCTTAATTTCTTTTCCCAGAAAAATCTTGCTGCGTTTGGTGCCTCTTCCCTGGATTTTACTCCTTATTTTTTGATAATTCCTAATTTATTTTTCCCCAAAAATCTTGCTGTATTTGTGGACTCTTTCTTTAATTTTCATATTAGAAATGACAAAATAAATATTTCCAGAAAATTCCTATTTTTTTTTACAGAAAAATCTCACTGCTGCTCTCTGTTTTCTCTTTTTCTGGATTATTTTTCATCCTCAAATCAAGTGAATATTAGAATTAAAAATTAAAAATTTCAAGATAATTCTCAGTTTCTTTTTCCAGAAAAATCTTGCTGCATTTGGGGACTCTTTCCTTAATTTTCATATTGGAATATTAGATGTGAAAAATTAAATATATCAAAATATTTCATATAATAATTCATATTTTCTTTTTCTTTTTCAAAATAATTCATATTTTCTTTTTCCCCAAAAATCTTGCTCTGTTAGAGGACTCTTTCCTTTATTTTCTTATGTAGAATATTAGACATAAAAAATTAAAGATTTAAAAAAAAAATCTTAATTTTTTACAGGATAATCTCACTACTGCTCTCTCTTTTCTCTTTTTTTAAATTATTTTTCATCCTCAAATCAAATGAATATTAGAATTAAAAATGAAACATTTCAAGATCATTCTCAATTTTCTGTTTTCCAGAAAATTCTTGCTGAATTTTCCTTATTTTCGATCCATTTTTCTCCTTCTCTTCCAACTGAACAACCTCGTGATGGTTTTGATCAATAATATCAATTTTTAAAATAATTCCATCGCCATTCCGGGCTGAATCCTGGATCCTCCTGCGGATTTCGTGATCCAAGGAGATAAAAATAACGACCGGGTTCTTTTTTTTTTTTTTCTTTCCCCCTCCCTTCCCATATGCCTGTCAATCAAAATGATAAAGATATTTCTGACTCGCAGGCTTTAATGGCGTAATTAGGGCTAATTACATGTTCCAATGATTACACATATGAACGCTAATTACATAATTGCAGACAATTATGCTAATTAGGTAAATACATCGTTAAGGAGAAAGCGCTGGCAAAATCCGGGGAATTGGCGCCAGAGCCAAAGAAAGTGGAATTACAATGGAAGAGAAATAATTCCTGCAAGTTTGGGAAATCCAGGAGACGTTTCCACGTGTGGAGGTGGAGAGGTTTGGGTTGGAATGGCGGAGTTGGGAAAAGCCTTCAACTGTTATGGAATCCTGGAATTGTGTTGTTGTGAGGAGCCTTTAAATGCTGTGGAATGTTGGAATGGTTTGGGTTGGAACGATGGTGATGGGAAAAGCCTTCAGCTCTTGTGGAATCATGGAATGGTGTTGTTGGGAGGAGCCTTTAAGTGCTGTGGAATGTTGGAATGGTTTGGGCTGGAATGATGATGCTGGAAAAAGCCTTCAGCTGTTGAGGAATCATGGAATGGTGCAGTTGGGAAGAGCCTTCAGCTGCTATGGAATGTTGGAATGGTTTGAGTTGGAATGGTGTTGTTGGGAAAAGCCTTAGAGTGCTATGGAATTTTGGGATTATATGGATTGGTCATTGATGGTGTAGTTGGGAAGAGCCTTCAGCTGCCATGGAATCTTGGAATGGTTCGGGTTGGGTTCCCAATATTCCATGAATGGTTTGGGTTGGAATGGTGTAGTTGGGAAAAACCAATTTAGGTGCTATGGAATCTTGGGATGATATGGATTGGAGCGGTGTAGTTGGGAAGAGCCTTCAGCTGTTGTGGAATCATGGAATGGTTCAGGTTGGAATGGTTTAGTTGGGAAGAGCCTTTAAGTGCTATGGGATCTTGGAATGGTTTGGATTGGGCATTGATGGTGTAGTTGGGAAGAGCCTTCAGCTCCTATGGAATCTTGGAATGGTTTGGGTTGGGTTCCCAATATTTCATGAATGGCTTGGGTTGGAATGGTGTTGTTGGGAAAAGCCTTAGAGTGCTATGGAATCTTGGGATAATATGGATTCAAGCATTGTAGTTGGGAAGAGACTTCAGCTACTATGGAATCTTGGAATGGTTTGGGTTGTGTTCCCAACAATCCATGAATGATTTGAGGTGGAATGGTGCAGTTGGGAAAAGCCAATTTAGGTGCTATGGAATCTTGGGATGATTTGGGTTGGAATGGTGGTGTTGGGAAAAGCCTTCAACTGCTGTGGAATCACGGAATGTTTGGGGCTGGAACAGTGTAGTTGGAAAGAGCCTTAAAGTGCTATGGAATCATGGAATGGATGGTTGGGTGCCCAACAACACCATTCCATGGATGGATGGGTTGGAATGGTGTTGGGAAGAGCCTTTAGGTGCTATGGAATCTTGGAATGTGTTGGGTAGGAATGTGGTTGTTGGGAAAAGCCTTCAACTGCTGCAGAATCATGGAACGGTTTGGGTTGGAATGATGGAGTTGGGAAGAACCTTCAGCTGATGAGGAATCCTGGAATGGCGCAGTTAGGAAGAGCCTTCAACTGCTATGGAATCTTGGAATGGTTGAGGTTGGAATGGTGTAGTTGGGAAGAGCCTTTAGGTGCTATGGGATCTTGGAATGTGTTGGGTTGGAATGCGGTTATTGGGAAGAGCCTTCAACTGCTGCAGAACCATGGAATGTTTTGGGTTGGAATGATGGAGTTGGGAAGAGCCTTCAGCTCTTGTGGAATCATGGAATGGTGCAGTTGGGAAAAGACTTCAACTGCTATGGAATCTAGGAATGGTTCAGGTTGGAATGGTGTTGTTGGGAAAAGCCTTGGAGTGCTACAGAATTTTGGGATGATATGGATTGGACATTGATGGTGTAGTTGGGAAGAGCCTTCAGCTGCTATGGAATCTTGGAATGGTTTGGGTTGGGTTCCCAATATTTCATGAACCGTTTGTGTTGGAATGGTGTAGTTGGGAAAAGTCTTTAGGTGCTCTGGAATCTTGGACTGTTTTGAGTTGGAATGGTGGTGTTGGGAAAAGCCTTAGAGTGCTACGGAATTTTGGGAAAATATGGATTCAAGTGGTGTAGTTGGGAAGAGCCTTCAGCTGCTATGGAATCTTGGAATGGTTTGGGTTGGGTTCCCAGCATTCCATGAATGATTCAGATTGGAATGGTGTGGTTGGGAAGAGCCTTAGAGTGCTACGGAATCACGGAATGAATGGTTTGGAATGGTGCTGAGGAATCTTGAAAAGGTTTGAGCTGGAATGATGTAGTTTTGAACACCCTGCAGCTGCTGTGGGATCTTGATGGAATGCTGTTGTTGGGAAGAGCCTTAGAGTGCTGTGGAAAAAAAAAAATCCAGGGAATTTGCACCAGAGCTGATGAAGGATGAATTCCAATAAAAGAGAAAAAAATCCTTCAAGTCTGGAAAATCCAGGAGCCACTCCCATGTAGGAAATTGGAATGGTTTGGATTGGAATGGTGTAGCTGGGAAGAACCTTAGAGTGCTATGGAATCTTGGGATGATTTGGGTTGGAATGGTGTTGTTGGGAAGAGCCTTCAGCTGTTGTGGAATCCTGGAATGGTTTGGGTTGGGAGAACCTCAAATCCCACCCAGTCCCACCCCATTCCATGGGCAGGGACACCTCCCACTGTCCCAGAGACCCCTCCCACTGTCCCAGGCTGCTCCAAGCCCAATGTCCAACCTGGCCTTGGGCACTGCCAGGGATCCAGGGGCAGCCACAGCAAATCTGGGAATTCCATCCCACCCAGGAATTCCCAATTCCCAATCTCCCATCCATCCCTGCCCTCTGGCAGTGGGAAGCCATTCCCTGTGTCCCTCAGGCAGAGATGAGTTAGTGCCTGTCCCCTTTTCCCTGTGCCATTTTGTTCAGTTTTAAACATTCCCTGATTTTCAGCTCTCTTCCCTTCTCTTTAGAAATTCCCATTGTTTCTTCCCATTCCCTGCCTTTCCAAACCCTCAATCTCGGCCCTTAGTCCTGGTTTTATTCCTAGCTGCAAACCAATCCAGGCTTTTTAAATTTTCTTTTTTTTCTTTTTCATCTCCTTGCAATTCTCCTGAAATGTGGGAAGCGTTCCCAGATTCCGTTCCTTGGCACTGGTGGGAGTCGTTGGAAGGTGTGCCAGGAGCGCTCCACGAGACATGAATGATGCTATTTGGGATCACTGGAGTTTGCTGCCTTTTTTCTTCCCCTGGAATTGGAAATGAGCTGGAATCTCAGCCAGTGGGATGCCAACACCTTTCCAATTCCTTTTCCCGGAACAAAGGAATTTCCAGACTCTTTTTAAGCCTTGCCAGGTTTGGGGAAGGAGAAATTTTGGGCCTTTTCCAGTGTTTTTTTTAACGTTGTTTGAGGTGTTTTCCTGCCTGGGGGAGACTTTGCCAATTTATCCTCTGGAAAAAAGGGAAAATCGGCGCTCACAGAGGAAAAAAACATGGAAACATTGAGTCAAAATGTTTGGAATTTCCATCCTGACTGATCCCACACATTCCTCGTCCTGTCTCCAACACCTGGAGTGTGCGGGCAGGATGTGCTCAGGCCGATATTTTGGAATTGCCTCCAAAATTTGCATCCAGTGTCCAATTGGATCCAATTATCCCAATCGGATACAACAAAAGTTGTATCCAATGGGATAAAAGGAGGGGATGGATTAAATTCCCACCAAGGAATAATCTCCTTTTTGGAATGTGTTTAGATCCTGGAATTTTGTATCAAATGTGTTTAGATCCTGGAATTTTGTGTCATCACATTTTTTTAATACTTTGTGACCATCAGGTCATTTGAAAGGAAAAAGGGAATTTTTTTAGGAAAAATCCCAAACAAATAACCCTTGTTCAGCCAGTTACTCTGATTCCTGACTTTCTCAGGAATATTTTTTTATGGAATATCTGATTTTTTTAAGGGGTCAGGGAGTTTTTGCAGGATCTGTGACTCATTCTCAGCAGCTGCTGCCCCTGCCTGACCTTTGCTGTCGCTGCCTTTCCTTCCAAGCTGGGCTGCCAATTCCTTTTTATGGAGATTCCCACCCTTTTCCCATTTTTTCCCTGCTCCCCCTTCCCGGTTCTCTCACTTTTCCAGCAGAATCAAATGTCAGCTCCTTTCTTTGTCACCACAGCTGAACCCGGTGGCAGCTCAGACTCTCGCTCCTATTTTGGGATCAGCGACATCATTGGGAGCGATTGGGATCCCATGGGAGGAAAATATGGCACAGATGATTGGGATCACTGGGAGATTTAGGGTTTGGTCATAGGGAGATTTAGGGTTTGGATCATGGGGAGATTTAGGGTTTGGACCATTGAGATTTAGGGTTTAGATCATTGAGATTTAGGGTTTGGATCTTTGAGATTTAGGGTTTGGATCACAGGGAAATTTAGGGTTTAGATCACTGGAAAATTTAGGGTTTGGATCACTGGTAGATTTAGAGTTTGGGTAACAGGGAAACTTAGGGTTTGGTTCAGTGATATTTAGGGTTTGTATTACTGGAAAATTTAGGGTTTGGATCACTGAGATTTGGAATTTAGTTCAGAAAATTTCCTGGAAATGAGGGTGGGGTTCTTTTCCAGTCTTGCAGGGATATTCTGGAAGTACCAACAAGCTCTGATGTCAACATAAACCAGGATTCATCAACTCCCAATATTTAGGGATTTTTCTGGGATTTTCTTCCTCTGCGGTTGGCACTGCCTGAAGGACAGCACAGCTTTTCCAATTTATATTTTATGGAGTTTTAAAAATGGGAACAGGTTTAATCAGACAGGCTGATATTGGTCTGCAGGGAATCAAAAACCTTGGTGATATTCCAGAGCACGACCTGGTGGGAACAGAGACCCCTAAACCCGTCCTTGTGGGAGCTCCACTGAGCTGGGTTTAGTCTGGGCTAGAAGAGGCTTTCCCAAAAACCAAAGTGAGTTCCTGTGGGATCTGCCTTGGAGGAGGGTGGGAATGGGGTGTGGGCCTGATGGAGCAAAAAATTAGGGATGGGTGAAACTTTGGAGACTGTGCTTGGGAATGGTGAGATCCCACCTGGAATTTTGGGGTCAACTGAGGTCATTCATGACATGAGGGACATGGAGGGGCTGGAGAGTGTCCAGAGCAGGGAATGGAGCTGGGAAGGGTCTGGAGAATCCCTGAGGGAGCTGGGAAGGGGCTGAGCCTGGAGAAAAGGAGGCTCAGGGGGGACCTTGTGGCTCTGCACAAGTCCCTGCCAGGAGGGGACAGCCGGGGGGGTCGGGCTCTGCTCCCAGGGAACAGGGACAGGAGGAGAGGGAACGGCCTCAGGCTGGGCCAGGGGAGGCTCAGGGGGGACAGCAGCAGGAATTTCCCCACGGAAAGGGGGCTGAGGCCTTGGCAGTGCCCAGGGAGGTTTGCAGTGCCCATCCCTGGAGGTGTCCCAGGAATTGCTGGAGGTGGCACTCAGAGCTCTGGGCTGGGCACAGGGTGGGCATCGGGCACAGCTGGGACTCGCTGACCTTGGAGCTCTTTTCCCACCTCAGGGATTCTGGGAGGTTTACATTGGATAGTTGGGAAGATTTCTTCCCCTAAATTTGTTGTCCATTTGTGGCCCAGGTAGAGGGTGGAGTCCCCATGTCTGGAGGGATTTAAATCCCTGTGGATGTGGCACTTGGGGACACGGGGCAGTGTGGCCTTGGCAGTGCCATGTTAGACTTCATGACCTTGGAGGACTTTTCCAACCTTCACAATCCTGTGACATTATGAGGAACAGGAATGTCCTGAAACCCAAACTGGGGTTTTTGAATCAGGGCTTGGTTGGTTTTGTTTAATCTTTTTGGGATTTTTAAATTTATTTTTTATTTGCCTTCCCTTATTTATGACACTTCCCAGCCCCAAATATTCCTGTCAGTGCCAAAATCCCTCCCCTAACAACTGTGACAAGCAGTGGAGTCAAGATTTTTAATGCTGAAAGATTAGAGAAGAAACATTTCCTCGTGTGGAGCTCAGTTGAGTCGTTGTCATCTCTGACAGCGTTTTGGGAATGCTCCGTGAATCTGCTTCCCTGTTTTTCCCAAGGGTTTTCCTGGGGAGTAAAATCAGCAGAGATGAGGAGAAGGGAAAGCAGAAACAACACCTGAAATTGTTGTTTTAAGAGGTTAAAAAAATGTCTCAATTTGAACTGCCTGGCTTTCAGCACGGCTTTGTCACTTTGAACCACGATTCTGCTCCGAGGAGTGAATTTCAACGGAAAAAAAATCCCGTTTTAAGGCATTTTTCCCTCTCTCTGTTTAGACTCCAGTGCTTGAATTTAATGACACAAACATATTTTGATGCCTTTGTGCTTTTGAGAAAAACAAATCTCTCTGGGAACAGGGAACTGCTGGCTCCTGGTTTTCCAGTCCTTCTTGGGATGGGAAGGAGCAGCTCCAAAGATCTCCCATCCTTCAAACATCCCAAAGTGGGTGAAGGCATCACCTCCTGGGATAAACTGGGATCTCAGAGTTTGTCCAGGGAGGCAAATTCCTGGGAAAACTTGGAATAATAAATGAATTTTAGGGAAAAATTGGATTTTACAACTTTGGGCACTGAGGTGGCATTTGGGTGGTGGAAATCCCAAAGCTGGGGATGGTTTAATGGGGCTGATCCTGGTGGTGAGGAGGAGATTTCCCGTTCCTGGGTCCATCCTGAAGCTTCCAGCATTCCCAGGAAAATCCTCTGGAAGTGCTGACTCAGATTTAGTGGAGCATCATGGGCTGAAGAGGTTTTGCATAAACATTTGGGGCTGGGGAAACGGGAAGTGATTCCTGATCCATTTTGTCGCTTCCTTAACTTTGCCTTTTGTGTTGCGAATTGATCCACANTGCTTCCTTGACTTTGCCTTTTGTGTTGGGAATTGATCCACGATCGATTTCCGCTCCCTCCTGGGTGTTTCAGAGCTGTTGATGGTTATTCCCTGATTTTTCCTTGGATACTGCCCCATTGCTGAGCTTATCCCTTGCTTTCCCGAGGAAATTTTAGTGATTTTAATGAGTTTTGTGGTTTTCCTCCAGACTTTTGCTTGATATTCCACATCTTCCCAAGGTTACAGCCCTCAGAGAGGGACCCTTTCCTTGGATTTGAATCCAAGGGAATTGTAGAAGCTTTGGAATGGAGGATTCGTGAATATGGATTAATTTCTCCTCCAGATCCTCACAGGCAGCCTCGAATCCCACAGAACAGAAATCCCTGGGAATGTTCAAGTCTTGGAGCAAGCTGGGATAGTGGGAGGTGTCCCTGCCCATGGCAGGGGCTGGAATGGGATCTTTAAACTCCTCCCAACCCAAACCATTCCATGATTCCATGAAATGCAATCCTCAGGGACTCCTGGATAAAGTGTTTGTTCCCGTGAGCTGTTGAGTGTCTTGGGAATTTCCCTGAGTCATCCAAGGTGAAATCCCGGTGCCACCCACGCAAATCCCGCGATTCGGTGCTGAGTTTTAGACTGTTCCCATTTTCCAGACCTAAAGTAATCCTGGGGTTTCGATCCGAGTTTTACACTGTGCCCATTTTCCAGACCTAAAATTATCCTGGATTTTGGTGCAAGGTTTTAGACTGTGACAATTTTCCAGTCCTAAATTTATCCAGGATTTTGGTGCCAAGTTTTAGACTCCGTCCATTTTCCAGACCTCAAACAATCCTAGGGTTTTGTGCCTAGTTTTAGACTCTGCCCATTTTCCAGACCTAAAATTATTCTGGATTTTGATGCTGAGTTTTAGACTGAGACTATTTTCCAGACCTAAATAATCCTGGGTTTTTTTGCCAAGATTTAGACTCAACCCATTTTTCAAACCTAAAATCATCCTGGATTTTAGTGATGAGTTTTAGACTCTGCCCATTTTCCAGACGTAAAAAAATCCTGGGGTTTTGTTCCGAGTTTTAGACTCTGCCCATTTTCCAGACCTAAAATTATCCAGGATTTTGATGCCGAGTTTTAGACTCTGTCCATTTTTCAAACCAAAAATTATCCAGGATTTTGATGCTGAGTTTTAGACTCTGCCTGTTTTCCAGACCTAAAGTAATCCCAGGAATTTGGTGTCGAGTTTTAGACTGAGACTATTTTTCAAACCTAAAATTTTCCTGGATTTTTGTGCTGGGTTTTAGACTGTTCCCATTTTCCAGACCTCAAACAATCCTGGGGTTTTGTGCCTAGTTTTAGACTCTACTCATTTTTCAAACCAAAAATGATCCAGGATTTTGGTGCTGAGTTTTAGACTCTATCCATTTTCCAGACCTAAAGTAATCCTGGGGTTTTGATGTGAGATTTAGACTGAGCCCATTTTCCAGACCTAAATGATCCTGGGGTTTTGATGCTGAGTTTTAGACTTGTGACCATTTTCCAGACCTAAAATTATCCAGGATTTTGGTGCCGAGATTTAAACCCTGCCTATTTTCCAGCCCTAAAGTTATCCGGGATTTTGGTGTCAAGTTTTAGACTGTGCCCGTTTTCCAAACCTAAATTTATCCTGGATTTTGGTGCTAAGTTTTAGACTGAGACCATTATCCAGACCTAAAGTAATCCTGGGGTTTTGTGCCGAGTTTTAGACTCTACTCATTTTTCAAACCAAAAATGATCCAGGATTTTGGTGCCGAGTTTTAGACTGTGCCCATTTTCCAAACCTCAAACAATCCTAAAGTTTTGTGCCTATCTTTAGACTGTGCCCATTTTCCAGACCTAAAAATATCCAGGATTTTGGTGCTGAGTTTTAAACCAAACCCATTGTCCAGACCCAAAGTAACACAGGGGTTTTTTGCCAAGTTTTAGACTTGAGCCCATTTTCCAGACCTAAAGTAACCCTGTTTTTTGGTGCTTGCTCAGATCAGGTGGACCAAAACAGCAGGAAGTGCCTCTGACAGATTCCAAGATTCCAGTGTCTTCAACGAAACCCTGAGGATTTCCAACATCCAGAGACACCAGGGAGGCCGCTACTACTGCAAGGCTGAGAACGGCCTGGGCTCCCCGGCCATCAAATCCATCCGAGTGGACGTGTACTGTGAGTAAATCCTTGGAATTCTGCCCTTTGCTCCTCTAGGAATGTCTTAAAATGTCTGTTGTTCCCGAGAAATGTCCGGCTCACCGTGAATTTCCGTTTTAATGGTGGAGGTTTGATGGTGGAATGGTTGGAAGGGCATGAAGGGTTGGGATTGCAGGGGAAAATGTGGAGGATTGGAGTGGAAATGTGAAGGTTTGGGATTGGGGTGAAAAATGTGATGGAATGGGATTAAGAGGAGAATGTGGAGGGTTGGGGTGAAAAATGTGAAGGTTTGGGATTGTGGTGGAAAATGGGATGGAATGGGATTAAGAGGAGAATGTGGAGGATTGGGATTGGGGTGAAGAATGTGAACGTTTGGGATTGTGGCAAAAAATGTGAAGTATTTTGATTGGGGTGAAGAATGTGAAGATTGGGATTGCGAGGAAAAGGCGAAGGATTGGGATTAGGGTGAAAAATGTAAAGGTTGGGATTGGAGTGAAAAATATGAATTAGGATTGGGGTGAAGAATGTGAAAAATTGGGATTTGAGTGAAAATATGGATTGGGATTGCAGGGAAAAATGTGAAGGATTTGGATCATGGTGAAAAATGTGAAGGGTTTGGATCATGGTGAAGAACGTGATGGATTTGGATTAAGAGGAAAATGTGAAGGGTTTGGATTGTGGTGAAGAATGTGATGGATTGGGATTGTGAAGAAAAAGTGAAGGATTGGGATTGGGGTGAGAAATGTAAAGGTTGGGATTGGAGTGAAAAATACAGATTGGGGTGAAGAATGTGAAAAATTTGGACGTGAGTGAAAATATGGATTGGGATTGCAGGGAAAAATGTGAAGGGTTTGGATCGTAGTGAAGAATGTGATGGTTTGGGATTGGAGTGAAAAATGTAAAGGTTGGGATTATGGTGAAAAATGTGAAGGATTTTGATTGTGGTGAAAAATGTGATGGATTGGAATTGCAAGGAAAATGTGGAGGATTGGGATTGTGGTAAAGAATGTGATGGACTGAGATTGGGTGAAAAATGTGAAGGATTGGTATTGGGGTGAAGAATGTGATGAATTGGGATTGCAAGGAAAATGTGAAGGGTTTGGATTGGGGTGAAAAATACAGGTTGAGATCGGGGTGAAGAATGTGAAAAAATGGGATGTGAGTGAAAATATGGATTGGGATTGCAGGGAAAAATGTGAAGGAGTTGGATCATGGTGAAGAATGTGATGGATTGGGATTGTGGTGGGGAATGTGATGGATTGGGATTGTGAGGAAAATGTGAAGGATTTGGATTGTGGTGAAACATAAGAAATATTTGGATTTCGGTGTGAAAAATGTGGAGGATCAGGATTGCAGGGAAAAACAGGGAAGATTGGGATTGCAGTGAGAAAAACGAAGGATTGGGATTGGTTTATCCCCTGGAAGGGGCTCTGAGATTTCCCTGGATCCTCCTCTTTTCTGGGTGAACATTCCCAGCTCTCCCAGCAGAGCTGCTGCATCCCTCGGATCATCCTGGAACCGCCTCTGGACTCTGGAGTGCAAAATTTGCTTTGTGTGCACTCCCAGAATCCTGGAATGCTTTGGGATGGAAGGGATCTTAAATCCCATCCCATTCCAGACCTTTCCATGGCAGGGACACCTCCCACTGTCCCAGGGACACCTCCCACTGTCCCCAATGTCCAACCTGGCCTTGGGCACTGCCAGGGATCCAGGGGCAGCCACAGCAAATCTGGAAATTCCAGAACAGACAGGAATTCCCAATTCCCAATCTCCCACCCAAATCTCCCCTTTTCCAGCCTAAAGCCATTCCCTGTGTCCTGTCCCTCCATCCCTTGTCCCCAGTCCCTCTCCAGCTCTCCTGGAGCCCCTTCAGGCCCTGCCAGGGGCTCCGAGCTCTCCCTGGAGCCTTTTCCATGTGAACATTCCCAATTCTCCCAAGTTTTCCTCACAGGAGGAGTTCTCCAACCCTCAGATCATCTCCAGCACCCGCCCTGCACTCCCTTGTTTAATATAAATAAAGAAATAATCATCCATTTCTTTTTTTTTTCTCCATTCAAATATTTTTTATTCTTTTTTCAGACCATTTAAAATCCAAAATGAGGCAGGGAGGGAGCAGTGGGATCTTACCAGGAGCCCCTCCTCGTTATTTACACCCAATTAATTCCGAATTTCACTTTTAACGGGGATTTATTTAAACCTTTTAAGGAGCCTCTGGAAAAAAAAATTCCTCTGTGCGGAGATGGATGTGCTCTAAAACCAGACTTTCCTAACCCTGTTTGTTGTTCATTAATTCCACAAAATTAAGTTTCTGTCCTTTAAGAAGTGGAGGAACAAGCATTAATTAGGTTTGGGATTATGAAACCAATAATTACTGACTTAAGATGTTAATACTCCCAATTTGTAACAATTATTCCACGTCAGGTGGCCTTTGCCACCAACGCCTGTTTTTCCTGCCTTGGGAAATCCATTTTTCCTGTGGTTTTTTAATTTTTTTTTTTTTTTTTTAATGGGAAAAATGATGCAAGTACAGAAGGAATTAATAACTCCAAATTACTGGTAAAGAATCTCAGTCCCTGCAGTATCAAAGTTGTTTTAAATCTAGTTTATTCCAATTTTTTTTTTTGGTGGGTGCTCCTGGTCCGTTGGGATTTTCCAGCACGGTGGGGATGGATCCAAAGAAAACTCGGGAAGAGCGTGAGGGAATTGGGATTAAAAATGCATTTCAGTGACTCCATGTCTTGATTCGAGTGCCCTTGATTTAATGATAACGATCTGGAATTTTTTAATCAACTCTGATTGCATTTTTTCCCTGGAATTTCATTTTGGGATTGACCACGCCGCCGGTTTAGTTCGACCTCCTTTATCTCACGGCTCCGTCTCCTTCTTAGGGTTGATTTTTTTTTCCTTTGCTGCTCCACTAAAAATCAATTTAATGACTTTTTTTTTTTTTCCCCTAAAAATCATCTGATGGTGGAGCTTTGAGGAATCCTTTCTCTGCCCAAGTTTTTCTGTTCAGCTGTTTCGTTTTCCATAAAAAACCCATCCTGGTTCTTCCCCAAATTGACTTGGGTTTCCTTCCATTCCCAGCTATTCTTAGTCCTGGTATTTATATTCCCTGGAGCCAAAACAGCTCTTCTGTACTGATTTCCCCCATGAGGTGCTCACAGCCAACAATAATTTATAAAATAGAAATATAATTTAAATTATTCACTGTTCTTTTTGGAGAAATTCAGTGTTTTGTCCTTGTTACATCTTGTCCAAGCAAACTCAGACCCTGAGTTATTTTTCCAGTGTGGAAGCGTTTCCTGTTGGACTTTTCTTTGCCCTTCAATTATTTCTTAATTTAATTAATTAAATAGAAGGGCAAAATAAATGAAAAAAAAATAATAACCAATAATAACCAATAATAATAATAATAATAATAATAGTACTAAAGGGAAATTATTTGTTGCCCTTTAATTATAACTTTTTTATTACCCTTTAAATATTTAATGTTGCCTAAAAACACAAGACAAGGTTGGGATCCTGAACTCCAGTCCCTGATTGCAAAATGACTCCTTTATTTCTGGGCTGTGTCTCCCTTTTATCCCATTTCACACAGACCAATCTGATTGGTGACACAAAGACAAACCTCTTCACTCCCATTGGTCAGAGCAGAGGGACAGCAAGGAGAAGTCCCTCCTGGGGAAAGGAATGAAGAACAAAGGTACAGCTACAAAAACATTTCTCCTGTTGACAGAAAATTCCCTGGGAAAGGAATTTCAGGAAACCAAAACACCTCAGGGGTGGAACCAGAGCTACACTTGACCCCCTGTGCCACCTCCTGGTGCCACCAGGACACGCTCAGAATTTCGGTTGTATCTCCAACCTCGTTAAAAACAGGGAGAAAATATTTTCTCCCTAAAATCCCATCACCGAGAGCTCATTATATTTTTATTTTTGGAATCCTGTCGCAGTCCGAGCTCTCAGTGAAAGCATCATAGACCAGAGCCTGTGTTGGGGATTGTTGATATCGAGAGGTCGTTTGCTTTGTCCTTTTGTGTCGGGAGTGTGTTAACAGCCTCCTGGCAGGGCTCTGATCCTCCCGAAATTCCATCGGAAATCGATGGCGGCTCCTCGGGGGGCTCCTGGGGTCACGCCCTCCCTGTCGTGGGAACAAGGAGGGAACATTTGCTTCCTTCCAGCAGCTGGAAAACGCTGCTTGTTCTCAGCGCCGGGGCTGTTCTGCACAGGCAGCACTGCAGATGCAGAATAAATCTCTTTGAAAGGCTTGGAGAGGGGAAAAATAGCTCACAGGGAGATGGGAATAACTTGATTCTTGTCTTTCCAGCTGTTGTGTGTCCACACTGGACACGTGAAGGGTTGGAGGGGAGGGAGAAGTCATTTTCCTTTCCACAGTGTGCAAGAAATGGAGGAATTAATTGAATTTTGGAGGTTTATGTCCTACACAAAGCATTTCAAAGCTGATCTGATAGAGAAGCTGTGGCTGCTTCATCCCTGGAACTGTTCCAGGCCGGGCTGGATGGAGTTTGGAGCACCCTGGAATAGTGGGAGGTGTTTATGGCAGGGGTGGCACTGGATGGGATTTAAGGTTCCTTGCTTTTAACCTAAACAGTTCCGGAATTCTGTGAATTGTTGAGAATAAATCTGATGAGGAGCAGGGAATGGAGCTGGGAAGGGTCTGGAGAATCCCTGAGGGAGCTGGGAAGGGGCTGAGCCTGGAGAAAAGGAGGCTCAGGGGGACCTTGTGGCTCTGCACAAGTCCCTGCCAGGAGGGGACAGCCGGGGGGGTCGGGCTCTGCTCCCAGGGAACAGGGACAGGAGGAGACGGAACGGCCTCAGGCTGGGCCAGGGGAGGCTCAGGGGGGACAGCAGCAGGAATTTCCCCATGGAAAGGGGGCTGAGGCCTTGGGAGTGCCCAGGGAGGTTTGCAGTGCCCATCCCTGGAGGTGTCCCAGGAATTGCTGGAGGTGGCACTCAGAGCTCTGGGCTG
>SWJQ01000515.1:167250-187260 GCA_007252995.1 Zosterops borbonicus | reverse complement strand
TCCCTCCATCCATCCATCATCCATCCATCCCTGCATCCATCCCTGCTCCCATCAATCCTGACCTGCCTCTGCAGGCCCAGATTTGCTGTGGCTGCCCCTGGATCCCTGGCAGTGCCCAAGGCCAGGCTGGACATTGGGCTTGGAGCAGCCTGGGACAGTGGGAGGTGTCCCTGCCCATGGCAGGGGTGGGAATGGATGGGATTAAGGTCCCTCCCAACCCAAACCATTCCATGATGTTGTGATTCCATGGCTGTAGCTCTCCCTGTTTTTCTTTATCTCCTTCTCCTTTCCTTAGTGGAACAACCAGTCAGAGCTGGAACAAGAAACCAGTGAGTGCCAGGACACAGGGAATGGCTTCCCACTGCCAGAGGGCAAGGATAGATGGGAGACTGGGAATTCCTGGCTGGGAGGGTGGAGAGGGGCTTGGCTGGAATTCCCAGATTTGCTGTGGCTGCCTCTGGATCCCTGGAAGTGCCCAAGGCCAGGCTTGGAGCAGCCTGGGACAGTGGGAGGTGTCCCTGCCCATGACAGGGCTGGAATGGGATGATCATTAATATCCCTCCCATCCCAAACACTCCCTGATTCTCGATTCCTGTTGTTTTGCAGCATCCCCTTCCATCAAGCTCCTGGTGGACGACCCCATCGTGGTGAACCCTGGAGAAGCCATCACCCTGGTGTGTGTGACCACCGGCGGGGAGCCGGCGCCCAGCCTGACCTGGGTGAGGTCTGCGGGGGTCCTGCCCGACAAGACCGTCCTGAACGGGGGCACTCTGACCATCCCCGCCATCACCTCCGAGGATTCCGGCACCTACAGCTGCATCGCCAACAACAACGTCGGCAATCCCGCGAAAAAATCCACCAACATCATCGTAAGAGGTGAGTTCAGTTGGAAAAAATAATGGAGTTTTCTCCTGGAAGTTTATTCCGGTCCTAATCTAGCGGGACAGCAACAGTCAAGGTTTAATGTTTGATGTTCAATGTTCAACATTTAATATTTAATATTCAACCTTCAGTGTTCAACGTTTAATGTGCAATCTTCAGTGTTCAACATTCAACATTCATTGTTCAATGTTCAATGTTCAATGTTTAAGATTCAATGTTCAATGTTCAAGATTCAATGTTCATTGTTCAACTTTCAGTGTCCAGCATTCAACATTCAATGTCCAATGTTGAAGGTTCAATGTTCAACACTCAACATTTCATTGTTCAATATTCAATGTTTAGCATTCAATGTTCAACATTCAGTGTTCAACATTTAATGTTCAACATTCAATATTCAACATTTAATGTTCAACATTCAACATTTAATGTTCAATATTCAACATTCAATGTTCAACATTCAATGTTCTACATTCAACCTTCAATGTTCATTGTTCAATGTTTAATGTTCAATGTTCAAGATTCAATGTTCATTGTTCAACTTCCAGTGTTCAGCATTCAACATTCAATGTCCAATGTTGAATTTTCAATGTTCAGTGTTCAACACTCAACATTCTATGTTCAACATTCAATGTTCAACGTTCAATGTTCTACATTCAGCCTTCAATGTTCATTGTTCAATGTTTAATGTTCAATGTTCAAGATTCAATGTTCATTGTTCAATTTTCAGTGTTCAGCGTTCAACATTCAATGTCCAATGTTCAAGGTTCAATGTTTAATGTTCAACACTCAACATTTCATTGTTCAACTTTCAACGTTCAACATTTAATATTCAACATTCAGTGTTCAAGATTCAATGTTCATTGTTCAACTTTCAGTGTTCAGTGTTCAATATTCAATGTCCAATGTTCAATGTTCAATGTTTAATGTTCAACACTCAACATTCAATGTTCAACATTCAATGTTCAACATTTAATGTTCAACATTCAACGTTCAATGTTCAACATTCAACATTTAACAACNCAATGTTCAAGGTTCAATGTTTAATGTTCAACACTCAACATTTCATTGTTCAACATTCAACGTTCAACATTTAATATTCAACATTCAGTGTTCAAGATTCAATGTTCATTGTTCAACTTTCAGTGTTCAGTGTTCAATATTCAATGTCCAATGTTCAATGTTCAATGTTTAATGTTCAACACTCAACATTTCATTGTTCAACATTCAACGTTCAACATTCAATGTTCAACATTCAATGTTCAACATTTAATGTTCAACATTCAACGTTCAATGTTCAACATTCAACATTTAACAACGTTCAATATTCAACATTCAATGTTCAACGTTCAATGTTCTACATTCAACGTTCAGTGTTCAATGTTCAACATTCAACATTCATTGTTCAATCTTCAGTCTTCAATGTTCATCATTCAATGTTCAATGTTCAAGGTTCAACATTCAATGTTCAACATTCAATGTTTAACGTTCATTGTTCAGTGTTCAATGTTCAACATTCAATATTCAGTGTTCAAAATTCAGCATTTAATGTTCAGCGTTCAACATTCAACATTCAACAGAGAGGGTGTCCTCTGTTTCCGAATGGTCCTGGTTGGGCTAAATCCTGAAGGTCTTTTTCAGCCTTGATGATTCTCTCATTCCGGGATTTCTGGTCATTTCCAATCAGTTGTGGGATGAATTAGTGTTGGTTTCCAAGACTCCCAGAGTTCTTGTGCTGGGATCAAAGCCTTGAGGTGGAACAAGGGTGGTTTGGTGCCTGTTTGTGCTGGGGAGATGCAGAAGCTTTTCTGTGCAAAGTGGGGAGAAATTGGTTTGTTCAGCCTGGAGGGGGCTGAGGGGAGACCTCACTGTGGTCTCCAACATCCTCCTGAGGAGCAGCTCTGATTTATGGTCCCTGTGACCAGGGACAGGACCCAGGGAGGGGCTGGAGCTGTTCCAGGGCAGGGTTAGGTTGGATTTTAGGGAAAGGTTCTTTCCCCCAGAGGGTGGAACAAGCCCTGGAAAAGCTCCCCAGGGAATGGGCACGGCCCCGAGGCTGCCAGAGCTCCAGGAGCCTTTGGACAGCCCTGCCAGGGATGCCCGGGGGGGGATTGTTGGGGGCTCTGGGCAGGGACAGGGGCTGGGATCATCCCTGTGGGTCTCTTCCAACTCAGGATATTCCACAATTCCATGAAATGGTCACCAAAGGCCTTGGAGCATCCCGAGCTCCTGGAGTTCCCATTGCCTGGTTCGTCTCTTCCTTCCTCCTCACCTGAAGCTGTCACTGAAATTAAGGCTGGGAATATCCTCCCTGGTGGGGAGCTTTAGGTTGATCCCTGCACTTTAATTCCAAGAAATATCAGGGAAAAGTGTCTGAAAATGGTCTTGCACAACAATTTCTCCCAGCTGGAAGGAATCTTTCCCTGCTTGTTTATTCCCTTCTGGAAAATCCCTGGGACACAGGTTTGGATACAGCGCCGGATTGGCTGATTGGCCTCATCAGAGAGGATTCACCTCCCTGAACCAAACACTTCGTCTGAACCTCATTTTCCACAATTTAATCTGGGAATGGTGGTGAAACATAAACTCCAAGCTGTAGGAACTTGAAAGAATAACCTGGGATTTTTCAGACTCGGGGGAAAAAATTATGGATAAAGAGCCAATGTGGGAATATTTCATGGAGGCCACAACCCCTGCTCAGTTTTTGTTCCCCAAAATCTCCTGTTGTCCAGCAGGATGAGGAATTAGGAGCTATTTCTGTCCTGGAGGTCAGGGAGGGAGTTTGGGATCAGCCTGGATTGGATCAGGAGATGGGCACGGATTTATCTGGAACATTGTGTTTGAATTTGAATTTCTGACATTTGGCCCTGAGGTTTTGTTGTCGTTCCTTTGCTCGGGAACATTAATTTTCTGGGATTTGCATGGGGATGAGGTGGAAAAAGGGAACTGGGAGCGAAAAACATCTTGGGATAAGGAAAAGGAGAGGAAAAACTTGGTGTGAAAAGAAACCTCAATGTTTTAATTGACCCAGCAGACAGCACCAGCCAGCCCTGAGGAAAAGCCACATCCTCAAATCCCTGCAGATACAAATTCCATGAGTCATGGCATCATAATTTAAAAAAAAAAAAAATATTAATATCCCCTCACGTTTTTATTTATAGAGGATGATGCCTGGGAGCTGCAAGGTGGTGAACAAAGTCTCATTAAAACACTTTTTTTTTCCCTTTTCCCCCTCTGCTCTGTCGCCCTGTTAATGCTGAGAAGGGACCACAATGAGAGGAACCCATCAAATAAATGAAGCTCAGCTCCTTCCTGGCCCCAGTTTTATTATTTCCCCCTTATTATCTCTATTATATAAACTCTTGTCTCTATATAAACTATATAAACTCTCCTTTAGTAGAAAAAAAAAAAAATCTCCATTCCAATCTGGATTTATTTTTGCTGGCAGTGATGCTGAGTTGAGGAGTGAAATGTGAGAGAAAAGCAGGGTTTGGGTTGACTTTCTGTGTTTATTTCTCAGCGTTTTGACTCATTTCTCTCTCACGTTGGCTCATTTGGCTGTTGTGGGTCAGGATTTTCACACAGCAGCTGAGGAGAGAAGAGAATTTGCTGCAAATAGAAACTCCCAAGCCGGGCAGGAGAAGCGTTTGGTAAATGGAGTTCCCATCTCATGTCAAGTGCACCCCAAATCCCACGATTCGACAATAATCCCCCAGTCTGACCCAGAAATAAATATTTGGTTCCCTCAAAGCACCATCAGGGCTCCGAGGAAATGTTTTCCCATGAAATTTCTCTAAATTTCAGGGTCTTGATCCGAGTGTCCTTTTGTTTTCTGTGCTTCATTTCACAATTGAAGCATCTCCATGGATTTTATTCTGGATGTTTTCGTATTTTTGTGGCTGCCGGTGACACACACCTGACTTAAAGGTGGAGAGGGACTGGGGACAAGGAAGGTGTGGATGTGTTGGAGGAGGACACGGAGCTGCTCCCAGGGCTGGAGCCCCTCTGGAGCCAGGCTGGGAGAGCTGGGAATGTTCCCCTGGAGAGGAGAAGCTCCAGGGAGAGCTCAGAGCCCCTGGCAGGGCCTGAAGGGGCTCCAGGAGAGCTGGAGAGGGACTGGGGACAAGGGATGGAGGGACAGGACACAGGGAATGGCTTTAGGCTGGGAAAGGGGAGATTTGGGTGGGAGATTGGGAATTCCTGTCTGGGCTGGAATTCCCAGATTTGCTGTGGCTCCCTCTGGATCCCTGGCAGTGCCCAAGGCCAGGTTGGACATCGGGGTTTGGAAAATCCTGGGACAGTGGGAGGTGTCCCTGGGACAGGGGGAGGTGTCCCATCCCATGGAATGGGATGGACTTTAAGGTCCTTCCCACCCCAACCATTCCAGGATTCTGTGATTCCAGGTTGGCTCCTCCATCCAGTAAGGAAGGAAAATGCTGGATAACACCCTTGAAGGACACATCAGGTTGGGACACAGGGAGAGCCACAGAAACATTTTCCAGGGTGTAAAATCAAGAGCATTGACAGAGTTGGGAAGGGTCTCAAGCTGCGTGAAAATCATGGAGCCACAGAATTCCTGAAGTTGGAAAAGTCCTCCATGATGGAATCCAACCATCCTCCATCACAGCCAAGGCCACCACTGCCCCATGTCCCCAAGTGCCACCTCCACAGGGCCTTAAATTCCTGCAGGAACTGGGACTCCATCCCTTTCCTGAACATCCCATTCCATTTATTCCCTCCTGAACAATTTCTCCCATTCCCACCTTTTATCAGATCCTTCTTTCTTTCCCGCTGTAACAGCAGCACATTTTTAATTCCATTTGGCTCTGCCTGTGTGACTTTCACCTTCTGGGGAGTGGAAACCTCGTCCTCGGAGTTAATTTTTCCGAGGGGTGGGATTCCCTGTCAGCTGAAATAGAAAATAATGGCCATGCTCAGCGGCAGCACAAAAGCTCTTCCCGAACAAAAAGCACTCCAGGGAAATCCCTTTTAAGGCCAGGATTGCTGGAAGTACCTCTGGATTATCCCTTTAAAAAATTGTGTGTGAACTGGAGGAGTGGCTGCCNAAAAAAAAAAAAAAAAAAAAAAAAAAAAAAAAAATTAAAAAATTAAGGAATAAAAGCAGAAGGAGGAAGCTCAGATTGGGAAATTAATGAACTTTTTGTTGCTTTTTTAATTAAATTAAAATCCCGGGATTTTATTCTTTCCACCTGCCTTCCTTCTGCTTTCCTGTTCTTTATCCCAAAGCTGCTTTTAGGAATTTCCCTTGGGGTTTAGAGGAGTAAAAAATAAAATTAAGGCTGGTTGGACCTCTGGAATGAGCCCAAATTCCATCAGTTGAAATGTGAGCAGGACCTCCATGAGCTGCTGAGCACCAGAGCATGGGAAAAGCTCTGGAATTTTATCCCAGAGGTGGAATTGGGGTTTGGTGGCAGCAGTGATAATTGTCACCCAACAGGTCACTCATGGCAGGAGGGTGATGATGGCACATCTGGATTTGTGGTCACTGCCTGGAATCTTCTGGGATTGGTTGGGAATTCTGATATCCCAAAATGATGGATTTTCCATGAAACTCCACAAGGAGCTTTTTTTTTCATTCTTTCTTTCCTCTCCATATCCAGGGAAGGGCTCCTAGGAAGCAGAATTGAATAAACTTTGAGATGTGGGTCTGGCATGGTGTGGTCACTGCCTGGAATCATCTGGGGTTGGTTGGGAATGCTAAAATCCTAAAATGTTGGGTTTTCCATGGAATTGGCAGAAGGGGCATTTTATTTTCCATATTTTTTTCTTTTTCCTTTGTATTCTGGGAAGAGCTTCCAGCAAGTGGGAGAATGGAATAAATTTTAGGGATGGGGGTCTGGAAGGTGTGGAATCATCTGGGTTTGGTTGGGAATTCTAAAATCCTAAAATGTTGGATTTTCTATGAAATTGGAGCAGGAAGTTGTTTTCTTTCCATCCATTTTTTCCTCTCTGTATCCTGGGAAGAGCGTCCAGCAAGTGGGAGAATGGAATAAATTTTAGGGATGGGGGTCTGGGCAGGTGTTGAATCATCTGGGATTGGAAATTCTAAAATCCTAAAATGTTGGAATTCGCTATTAAACTGGAGCAGGAAGGTTTTTTTCCCATCCATTTTTTTTCTCTCTGTATCCTGGGAAAAGCTCCCAGCAAGTGGAAAAATTGAATAAATTTTGGGATGGGGGTCTGGCACGTGTGGTCACTGAGTGGAATCATCTGGGGTTGATTGGGAATTCTAAATTCCTAAAATGTTGGATTTCCCATGAAATTGGAGCAGGAGAGTTTTTTTTCCATCTGTTTTTTCCTCTCTGTATCCTGGGAAAAGCTCCCAGCAAGTGGAAGAATGGAATAAATTCAGGGATGAGGGTCTGGAAGGTGTGGAAACATCAGGGGTTGGTTGGGAATTCTACAATCCTAAAATGTTGGAATTTACTATTAAATTGGACCAGGAAGGTTTTTTTCCATCCATTTTTTCCTCTCTGTATCCTGGGAAAAACTCCTGGCAAGCGGGAGAATGGAATAAATTCAGGGATGAGGGTCTGGCACGTGAGGAATCATCTGGGACTGGAAATTCTAAAATCCTAAAATGTTGGATTTTCCATGAAATTGGAGCAGGAAGCTTTTTTTCTCTGTCCATTTTTTCCTCTCTGTATCCTGGGAAAAGCTCCCAGCAAGTGGAAAAATGGAATAAATTTTGGGATGTGGGTCCATGGTGGCCTTGGCAGTGCTGGGATAACACCTTGGCTTGATGATCTCTGAGGGCTTTTCCAGCCTTAATAATTCTGATTTTTCCATCTGAATCCCAAAGGCCTTGGCCTGTTCATCCTGAACATTCCTACAGCCATAAATTCCCAGTGTGTGCTCCCTAAAACTTTACAGCTCTGGGAATGAATGTGGGGAAAAGCGGAGCTTTGGAGTGGAATAAATCCATTTATTTTTATTATCTGCCACAGGCTCAGCCCTGTGAGCTCCTTCCCAGGCTGGAGGGTCATGTATGAGTTCATAAAAGGCTCTCCTATAAAATCAGAGATGGTTTATTGATCCTTCTGCCCTTTCATTAGGACTTCCTGGAATTTCTGTGAGCAGGAATTTGATTTTGAAGGGAGTTGGCTGCTCTGGAGGACATCATGAGGAGCCTGTTGGGCACCACGTGTGTCGGGAAGGATTTATCAGAAGGGATTTCAGGAGATGGGATTCGTCTGATCCCTCTCCTTGTGTTCAGGTGGAAAAATATTTTTTCCCCATTTTGCCCTGGAGGTGCTGGGGACAGTGACTGGACATGAGCTGGGAAAGGGGCCACAGGCACCTGGATCAGGAATTGTGTGGCAACAGGAGCAGAAAAGCCATTTCTGTCCTGTTTGTCCCCTGGGCTGGAACTGCTGGAGCACCTCGAGGGCTGTGCCCAGTTCTGGACCCCTCAGTTCAGGGAGGACATGGAGGGGCTGGAGAGTGTCCAGGGCAGGGAATGGAGCTGGGAAGGGTCTGGAGAATCCCTGAGGGAGCTGGGAAGGGGCTGAGCCTGGAGAAAAGGAGGCTCAGGGGGGACCTTGTGGCTCTGCACAAGTCCCTGCCAGGAGGGGACAGCCGGGGGGGTCGGGCTCTGCTCCCAGGGAACAGGGACAGGAGGAGAGGGAACGGCCTCAGGCTGGGCCAGGGGAGGCTCAGGGGGGACAGCAGCAGGAATTTCCCCATGGAAAGGGGGCTGAGGCTTTGGCAGTGCCCAGGGAGGTTTGGAGTGCCCATCCCTGGAGGTGTCCCAGGAATTGCTGGAGGTGGCACTCAGAGCTCTGGGCTGGGGACAGGGTGGGCATCGGGCACAGCTGGGACTCGCTGACCTTGGAGCTCTTTTCCAACCTCGATGATCCCAGGATTCCCCTGGAGACGAGGATAAAGGTTATTCTTACTCTTGATTGGCAGAAGTTACTAATTACTAAAGCTGATAATTGTTTTGGCAGTGTTTGTGCTGTGCTTTGATATTGTTTTAGATTCTGGCTGGTAACACACGGCAAGGTCTGGGCACTTTTACCAACATTTTCTTTTTGGCAGAGAAAAAGTTGAATTTTTTCCAAGTTTTTTCCCCTCTTGGAGGGGAAGGAAACCAAGAGAAGAAAGACGAATTCACAGTGGTTTCTTCTGATGTTCCCAAGGCACTTTGCTGCCCTTGAAATGTGTTTTAAGACACTTTTCCTGCTGCATCAAGCAACTGGGACTGGGATTTTTAGGTATTTTCCCAGTCTGATAAATAATTTTGAGGATTTTTATAGGATCATGATCTAGTTTTGAGGTATTTAAGAGTGGGAGAAAAAGCGTTGAAGGGAAATGAATCTTGTGTTGAAGGGAAATTATTCCCATGGAAGAAATCCAGGAAGGAAATCAAATCTAAGGAAATCCTGAACATCAACAAAGCTTCTGAGCCACCCCAAAAGCAGGAATAGGGAAAATCCAGTGTGGAAACCTTGGGAATGGGGAGTTTCTCTGGGATTGGGAGAATGGCTGAGTTTCACGTAGAAAGAAAAGAGGGAAGAATTCCAACGGATCATTTTGGGGCAGGAAAACTCAGCAAGGCTTTTTTATTTTATTATTTTAATTTTATTTTTTTTTTTGGGACATTTTTGGCACAATGTTTAAACTTTGTAAACGTCCTGGAAAATATCCAGCCTCATCATTCCGAGAATTTCAGATTTTTTTGGCAAGTGCAGAGCCCACTGGGGGTTGTGGCAGCTTCTCTGAAAGATTTCCTTTATATCCCAATCCTTGTCTGGCTTGTGACTACGGAATTCCCATTTTCTTGGGAAGTTCCCAAGAATTTCCCATCTTTGGGGTGGGACAGCCCAAATCCACTGCTCCAGCCACACATTCATGTCTTGGCAAGCTAGGATCTTGGAGCTTAGGAAATATTTTGGTTTTTCCCCCCTTTTTTTCTTCTGCAAGGGTTTTAAAAGTGACAAAATTCCAGCTGCTAAGTTGTCCCTGTTTCTTCTTGGTCAAACTCCTGCAGTTTTTTGGGATGTGTTGGGATCTCATCCACGATCCATCATCTGTATCCCATTAAAATCAAGGAGGAAGCATCTTTCCCCAATCCACTGCTCAAGGCACACATCCACATCTTGGCAAACTGGGATTTTGGAGCTTAGGAAATATTTTGGTTTTCCCCTCCTTTTTTCTTCTGCAAGGGGTTTTAAAAGTGACAAAACTCCGGCTGCTAAGTTGTTCCTGTTTCTTCTTGGTCAAACTCCTGCAGTTTTTTGGGATGTGTTGGGATCTCATCCACGATCCATCATCTGTATCCCATTAAAATCAAGGAGGAAGCATCTTTCCCCAATCCACTGCTCAAGGCACACATCCACATCTTGGCAAACTGGGATTTTGGAGCTTAGGAAATATTTTGGTTTTCCCCTCCTTTTTTCTTCTGCAAGGGGTTTTAAAAGTGACAAAACTCCGGCTGCTAAGTTGTTCCTGTTTCTTCTTGGTCAAACTCCTGCAGTTTTTTGGGATGTGTTGGGATCTCATCCCGGATCCATCATCTGTATCCCATTAAAATCAGAGAGGAAGCATCTTTCCATCAGGAAAAATGGGAGGACACAGCAATTTCTGTCTCCAAATCCACCACTGGGGCAAATCCTGGTTTTTCCTTGGAGCTGAAGGTGGGAGGTTCTGGAATTTCCATCCGTGGAGGTCTCCAGGCCTTGGAAAACCCAACATGAGCTGGAGATGGAAGAAGGAACCTCCCGAGCTCAATCCCACCTGGATATTTCTCGGAATTACGGAATGGTTTGTGCTGGAGGAGATCTCAGAGATCCCATCAATTCCCAACCCTCGATTTCCGAGGAGTTTTTCCTCCTAAAAGCCGTTAAAAGAGGAGCCACGCTGAGTTTCTCCCCCTTTGATCTTCGCCTTCATCTCCTGAACGGATCAGATTTGGAGCGAGTTGTAAACTGAAATTTTTTCATCATTCAAAGGAATCCAAACCTTCCCCTCCTTCAAAAGAGCAGCTCCGAAGGAGCCGGGAGCTAATTAAGCAGAGCACATGGAAAAAACCCAAAAAAAACCCCAAAAAACCCCAGGAATAAAATAATAATAATAAAAAAATTCCTTTTCTTTGCAAAATTAGCAGCAGTTTCTAAAAGCAGAGACAAAAANAAAAAAAAAAAAAAAAAAAAAAAAAAAAAAAACAAACCCTGAAGTCTCTCCGTGGGATTTGCATTTAAATTGGAAGTGGGAAGGCATCTGGCCTTGGAAGTGCCAAATAATTGCTTGATATTTAAAAGTTTGGAGATGCTCGACGAGAAGACGACGTTTGACATCTTAATTGCTCGGGGAGCTGCTCTGGAAGTTCGGGATTTCAAAAAAACTTCCATCTCAGACCGTGTTGACAGGAGCAGAAGGAGCTCGTGCTGAAATGTTGGGAACGTGGGGCTTTTTTTAGCAGGAATCTGCTTCAAATGTGAAGGGAAGTGGAATTTTCTCAGTTATCTCAGAGTCTTTTCCTCGTGGATTTGGGAAGTGTTGGGAGAGGCCGCTCAGGGGTTGGGATGGGGTCACAATCCCTGGAATTCTGGCCAAAATGTGTGGATGAGGACAAGGTGTGGTGGTGACCACAGAGGTTGGTGGTTGGATTGGGTGTTCTCAGAGGAGTTTTCCAACCCAAACAATTCCATGATTCTAAATTGCCCAATTTAAGGGATTTGGATTTTGAGGGTGATCCGAGTTGGAGTGTCATCCTTAAAAACTCAGACTATTTATTTCATTATTCTATTTTTTAATGGTTTTTGAATTATTTTTGATTTCCTTCCGACCCAGACTGGTCCTTACGGCCGGAATTGCATCTGGGTCTGGGATTCTCAGGACGACGAAGGTGGAGGTGTGTTGGAGGAGGACACGGAGCTGCTCCAAGAGCTGGGAATGTTCCCCTGGAGAGGAGAAGCTCCAGGGAGAGCTCAGAGCCCCTGGCAGGGCCTGAAGGGGCTCCAGGAGAGCTGGAGAGGGACTGGGGACAAGGGATGGAGGGACAGGACACAGGGAATGGCTTTAGGCTGGAAAAGGGGAGATTTGGGTGGGAGATTGGGAATTGGGAATTCCTGGCTGGGCTGGAATTCCCAGATTTGCTGTGGCTGCCCCTGGATCCCTGGCAGTGCCCAAGGCCAGGCTGGACATTGGGGACAGTGGGAGGTGTCCCTGCCCATCCAGGGGTGGATTGGGATGGGATTTATGGACTCTTCCATCCCAAACCATTCCGGAATTCTGTGCTACACTTTGATTACGCAGAGCTGATATCCACAAACTCTATAATTAAGGGTGTAGCTTTACTCTTTTACTCATAATTAAGTTTCACAATTAAGCCAGAAATCTGTAATTTCCTCTCTGTTATTCCCCTCTCCAATATTTTCCTGGTCCGTGACAGCAAATGCGAATTTTTGGCAACAACAAATTCGAGTTTTTCCCCGTTCTTTATCCACGGAACAATGTCAAAATGTTATTTTCGTGTGAAGAACGAAGTTTAGTGACCACACTGGGATGATCACCAGTGAAAAAGGTCTTTTGGACAGTTGTTAAGTTGTTTGGATAACAGAGTTTGAGGGAATCCTGGAGAATGTTGAAGACAGACCCAACTTTGTTGCCCACAGCCAAAATTAACAAAAATTTGGTGTTTCTTCAGAGCTCAGGATAAAAACTTGGATTTTCCTTCTCTTGATTTGATAGCAGTGCACAAGTTACTGCCGAGACATCAGAGAAGGATTTCTATGGGGTTTTATTCTGTAGGAATGAGGGGTTGGGGCAGTAAATGGATCCATTTAGGCTGGAATTCCAGATAAAAAATAAATATGGACTGCAGGGCTCTTCCCATGTGGGACACTGGAGCAGATTTTTTTGTTTCATCCATTTTCGCATCATTCCAGGATGGTTTGGCCAGGCTGGATGGACCTTGGAGCAACCTGGGATAGTGGGAGATGTCCCTGTTCATGGGTTGGGAATGGAGGATCCTTAAGGTCCTTCCCAACCCAATCAGTCCTGGGAATTCTGGGATCTTTGGCCATTTCCTCGCTGTGTCTCTGCAGTCCATCATCCCTAAAAAATGAAGTGGAGAATCTTTCCCAGGATCACAAACTCATTTTCTCCCATGTGGAAAGGACACAGGAAGGGACCAGGAACACCAGGAAAGGTTTTTCTGGCTTCTCTGACCCAGGAGATCACAGAATTCCCAGGGATTTTGGAGGATCCTGGAAGTGAGGTGGAGATGGGCATGGAAATATTGGAAAATAGGAAATTTCCTGTTCTGGGTGCTCAGGAACAAGGCCCAGCCTGGATTCTGAGCTCTCCAAACCTCCAACATCTACTTGGCTGAAATTCTCCTCCTTTTCACTGGTCAAAACAAAAATCACTGACAAAAAGTGAAGTGAAACAAACCAAAATGACTCCAAACCTCCTCAGGGGAGGGCACAGGAGGTGCCCTGGGGAGTCTCTGGCTGCTCAGTGAAGGTAAAAATCAGAAATTTGGAGTTTTGCTGCCCTGTTGTCACAGATTAAATCCGGACAGAACCATCAGGAACCACAAATCTGAGCATTCCCTGTGTCCTGAATCCACTTGGGAATCAGCATGGCGTTTGTAATTCTCATGTCAAAGCCTAAAAATGATGCAGAAAATGGTGCAGAACTTGATGCGTTTAGTGGTGTTGTTTGAGCCACTGGAAATTCGGGAGGCAGGAACGTTCTGAGGCATTAAAAGAAAATTTGGGGTCAGTCAGGGAGGGGTGGGGAAAAAAAAACCCAACTGAACCTGCTGAATGCAAATAAATCCTTGCTTGAGATCCTGAACTGCATTTTATTACTTTGAAAATATAATTAATGAGCGAGGGCAGGGACTGTTCGTGAGGAGTTTGAGGACAAAAAGTTGTTTCATCTCGGGCCGTTTGATCACATCCCCGTTCTTTGGGGGCTCTTTGGAGCAGGGCTGGCACTTTGCTGAGTCTCAGGGAACAGTCACAGATTTATTTGTGCGTTTGCTGCTCCTTCGGAGCTCCATGTGCTGGTGACGTTCCCAAAAAATCTGCTGGGAAGGGTCTGCGGCGGCATCACCCAGGTTTGGCTGGTTAATCAGAGAATTCTGGAATGGTTTGGGTGGGAAGTGGCTTTAGAGATGATTCCAGGGGCAGGGACACCTCCCACTGTCCCCAATGTCCAACCTGGCCTTGGGCTCTGCCAGGGATCCAGGGGCAGCCACAGCAAATCTGGGAATTCCAGCCCAGACAGGAATTCCCAATTCCCAATCTCCCACCCAAATCTCCCCTTTTCCAGCCTAAAGCCATTCCCTTTGTCCTGTCCCTCCATCCCTTGTCCCCAGCCCCTCTCCAGCTCTCCTGGAGCCCCTTCAGGCCCTGCCAGGGGCTCTGAGCTCTCCCTGGAGCTTCTCCTCTCCAGGGGAACATTCCCAGCTCTCCCAGCCTGGCTCCAGAGCCGTTCAAGAACCTCCATGACCAAAAATGATCCATCAGGGAGTTTCCTCAGGTTTTTGTTGTTTGATCAAAGCAACTCAGTCCCTGATGGAGGGTCAGGGAATCCCAGAGTGGTTTGGGATTAAATTCCATCCAGTGCCATCCCATTTCTATGGGCAGGGACACCTCCCACTGTCCCAGGGACACCTCCCACTGTCCCAGGCTCCTCCAGCCCAAACATCCAACCTGGCCTTGGGCACTGCCAGGGATCCAGGGGCAGCCACAGCAAATCTGGGAATTCCAGCCCAGACAGGAATTCCTTCCCAATATCCCATTAAATCCCTTCTAGTTTATAACCATTCCTCCTTGTCTCTGCCTGTGTATGAACCCCCTTAACCTTTAGTTTCTCTTTTATTTCCGTGTCTCATCCCATGGAAAACTTCTCAGCGATGCCTAAAAATGTGACTGATAACACAGGGACAAAATCCATGGTGTGGGTCAATTTTCTTGGCATTTTGGAATTTCCTCCTGGAAATGGAAGTCCAGGGATCTACAGAGGAGGAAAATCCCAGCCACTGTTTTATGGGATTGATGGATGGAGGAAGTGATAGAGAATGAAAATGATAGAAAATGAAAAATTATAGAAAAACCCCTTTTCCTTTACCTGGTGGGTTTAAATCAGGCTCAGCTCAGGTGTTTCCATCGTGGTGGAAATCAGGAAGGCCTGAAGGGATTTTGGGGACCTCATCCAGAGTCATGGAATTATTTGACTTGGAAGATCCTTAAGGACCATCCAGTTCCAACTCTGTTCTTCTTCCAAAAAATAGCTTTGACCAAAATTTTGAGGTTCTATCCCCTTTTCTCACCTCGGAATTGTTGTTTTTTCCACAAAGGGAAGTTACCCTGACTCCCCTGCTAGACTTTGTTCAGTTCTAGACAGGAGAAAACTGCTGAAAATTCAGAAAATAAAAATAGTTTATTGAGGTTAGGAGCAACTAATTTTGGGCTGAAAACGTCGCTCCAGTCGTGCCCATCGAGGTTTTTTTTTGGTTTTTCCTCTTGCCTAAAAAGGATCTGCATAAAATATTGAGGGTTTGGGTTTTTTTGTGTGTGTAAGCATTGTTTGAGCTGTTATTTCCACACACACACATATTAAAAAAAAAAAAAAAAGAGTTTAATTCCGTGGCAGTTTCCAACTGGTTCATCCTCGTGATTCCTGGGAATTGGCTGAGCCTTTCCCAAGGGAAGGAGAGCAGCTCCATAAAGAGAAGTGCAAAAANTAAAAAAAAAAAAAAAAAATTTCCATCTTGATTAAAGCCATGAAGCTTCCTTAAGTAAATACGAGTAAATGAATAATGTAAATAAATTAAATAATAAATGAATAAATAAAAGCAACCGGTTGGATGCTTTAAGATGTGGTGAGAACTAAGGAGCAGCATCCGAAATGATGCTTTTCCTGGGAAAAATATCAAATTTTCCATTTTTTTCCTTAAAAATCTTGCCTTCTTTAGTGGAAGAAGCCTCTCCTACCCTGTGGGACTCAACTCAAATTTAGGCTTTTTCTCCCCCACTTTGAAATAACAATCTAATAAATAAATAAATAAATAAACGTGAATTCTTGTCGTGGTTTGAAAGCAAAATGAGTGAGAGGCTCCAAGTCAGAAATACAATTTAATAAGAAGAAAGGTAAAAAGGTAAAATAAAATCAAATCAATGCAATAACACAAAGGAGCACTGCCAGAGTCAGAACACACCCTGAGCAGGGTGGGGGGAGCAGTCCAGGTGAGGGGCTCTTCCTGAAGCAGTGATCCCACAGAAAGGTCTGGGAGCTCTGCTCCTCTGGGAATCCAGTGGCTCAGGGCTGCTTGTCCTGTCCCAAATCCCAGATTCTCTCCAGGTGGGAATGCTTGGCTCCTCCCCCTGGGCATTGGGAGCATCTCCCAATGGGATGAGGAGTCGTGCAGTGGCTCCTTGATGGCCCATTAAACAGAGAGAGCTCCTGGAGGGAGTTCCCTGTGAGTCCTGGGCAAGGCATTGATGGGCCATGAGCAGAAGAGCCCAAAGGAGGGGCCTGGGAAAACACTGCCCCACCTGGTTCCAGCAGCTCATGGGGATGGGGATGGAATAAATACTGTGTGCACATCCTACACCACAACCCAGGACAATTCTTTCCTGGGTTCTGGGATTGTGGACTCTTTTCCAGGTGGCTGGGAGGGCTCGTTCAGTGTGGGATTTGCGAGTCCCAAAGAGCCGCGTCGTTCAAGGAGCTCCTGAATTACCAAAATTGAGTCTGAATTAGCAAAACTGAGTCTGAATTGGCAAAATTGAGTCTGGATTGGAAAAATTGTCCTGGAATTAGCAAAATTGAGTCTGAATTAGCAAAATTGAGTCGGAATTAGTAAAATTGAGGGGGTTTTGAATAAACAAAATTGAGTTGGAATAAACAAAATCGAGTTTTTTCAATTTTATGATTAAAAGTTCTGTTGAAAAACATTACTGTTTTTTCTATGTTATGATAGAAAATTGTGATTTTTAAAAATCACTATTTTTTCTATGTTATGATAAAAATTACTGGTTTTTTCTATGTTATGATGAAAAATTCTGATTAAAAAATTACTGTTTTTCCACATTCTGATAAAAAATGTTACTGTTTTTTCTACATGATGGTAAAAAATTCTGATTTTAAAAAATCACTGTTATTTCTGTTATGATAAATTCATATTAAAAAATAACTGTTTTTCTACATTATGATAAAAATTACTGTTTTTTCTACATGATGATAAAAAATTCTGATTTAAAAAAATCACTGTTATTTCTACTTTATGATAAAAAATTCTATTAAATTTTACTATTTTTTCTACATTATGATAAAAAAAATCTGATTAAAAAAATTACTGTTTTTTCTACATTATGATAAAAAAAAATTACTGCTTTTTCTTCATGATGATAAAAAATTCTGAATTAAAAAAATCAATGTTTTTTCTACATTACGATAAAAAATTCTATTAAAATNATAAAAAAAATCTGATTAAAAAAATTACTGTTTTTTCTACATTATGATAAAAAATTCCGATTANCTACATTACGATAAAAAATTCTATTAAAATATTACTATTTTTTCTACATTATGATAAAAAAGTCACTGCTTTTTCTATATTATGATAAAAAAATTCTGATTAAAAAAATCACTGTTTTTTCTACATTATGATAAAAAACATTACTGTTTTTTCTACGTTATGATAAAAAAATTCCGATTAAAAAAATCACTGTTTTTTCTACGTTATGATAAAAAACATAACTGTTTTTTCTACATGATGATAAAAAATTCTGAATTAAAAAAATCACTGTTTTTTCTACATTACGATAAAAAATTCTGATTTAAAATATCACTATTTTTCTACGTTATGATTTAAAAAATTACTGTTTTTTCTACATTATGATAAAAAATTCCGACTAAAAAAATTACTGTTTTTTTTTACATTATGATTAAAAATTCCGGTTTAAAAAATTACTCTTTTTCCCTTATCTTCCAGCCTTAAAAAAGGGTTGCTTTTGGATTACAATAAAAAATTCCAACTAAAAAAATTACTGTTTCTTTTTACATCACGATAAAAAAAATTCCGATTAAAAAAATTACTATTTTTCCCTTACCTTCCAGCCTTAAAAAAGGGTCGCTTCTGGATCACGCCGGACCCGTACCACAAGGACGACAACATCCAGATTGGGCGGGAAGTGAAGATCTCGTGCCAGGTGGAGGCCATCCCCTCGGAGGAGCTGGCCTTCAGCTGGTTCAAGAACGGGCGGCCCCTGCGCAGCTCGGAGAGGATGGTCATCACCCAGACCGACCCCGACGTGTCCCCGGGCACCACCAACCTGGACATCATCGACCTCAAGTTCACCGATTTCGGGACCTACACCTGCGTGGCGTCCCTCAAGGGAGGAGGGATCTCGGATATCAGCATCGATGTCAACATCTCCAGCAGCACGGGTGAGAGTTTGGGGGTTTGGGGGGTTTGGGGGCACCCAGAGTGGTGGAGGAGGTTCTGTGTGGGGATATTCCAGGGGAGATGGAGAGGGAATGTCCATCAGGAGCTGGTGATGGGGCACAGGGAAGGAGTTCGGATTGGAAAAAGGGAGATTTGGGTGGGATGTTGGGAAGGAATTCCCGGCTGGGCTGGAATTGCCAGATTTGCTGTGGCTGCCCCTGGATCCCTGGCAGTGCCCAAGGCCAGGTTGGACATTGGGGACAGTGGGAGGTGTCCCTGGGACAGTGGGAGGTGTCCCTGCCCATGGAAAAGGGATGGCACTGGATGGAATTTAATCCCAAACCACTCTGGGATTCCCTGACCTTCCATCAGGGACTGAGTTGCTTTGATCAAACAACAGAAACCTGAGGAAATTCCATGTGGGATCATTTTTGGTCATGGAGGTGCTCCAAGGGCTGGAGCTGCTCTGGAGCCAGGCTGGGAGAGCTGGGAATGTTCCCCTGGAGAGGAGAAGCTCCAGGGAGAGCTCAGAGCCCCTGGCAGGGCCTGAAGGGGCTCCAGGAGAGCTGGAGAGGGACTGGGGACAAGGGATGGAGGGACAGGACACAGGGAATGGCTTTAGGCTGGAAAAGGGGAGATTTGGGTGGGAGATTGGGAATTGGGAATTCCTGTCTGGGCTGGAATTGCCAGATTTGCTGTGGCTGCCCCTGGATCCCTGGCAGTGCCCAAGGCCAGGTTGGACATTGGGCTTGGAGCAGCCTGGGACAGTGGGAGGTGTCCCTGGGACAGTGGGAGGTGTCCCTGGGACAGGGGGAGGTGTCCCTGCCCATGGAAAAGGGATGGCACTGGGTGGGATTTAATGTCTCTTGCATCCTAAACCCTTCCATAATTCCAGAATTTCACTATCAGGAAAAGAACTGGGAGGATTCTTAGAGGATAAGAGCAAACTTTGGAATGATGGATGAGCATTCCATGCTCATGTCACCTGCCTGCCCAGGCAGATCAAACAGTGCTGTGTGTGCACTCATGCATCCAATAACTCCTGAATTCCCTGGAATTCCTTGGGAATTCTTGGGAAAACTGATGGGATTTCCTGGAAGCATCCATTAGTTGGCCATTCCTATCAGCTCACCACAATCCCTGCAGGAAACGAGGAATTCTGTCACCACTTTAAATTTCCTGTCCTGGAACACTCCAGAAAATCAGGAAAAAGGGGGGGAAAAAAATGTGGAATTCGAGCTCAGCCCTTTTTCAGCCTCCTAAAAGGAATTCTGCTCTTGGAATGACTTCATTACCCAGCCAAGTGGAAGCTGAAATAGTTGCCGTGCTTTGAAGGTCATTACTGATTCATCAAGATTCATTACTGCTCTGCTAATTAGGAACAGAAGGCCCAGGCACAAACACATTTCCCAAATGCCAGGACTTGCAGGCTTTTATTAACATCCCTCTGGATGTCTGGGATGGAGGGGGGGAATTTCCTCTTCCTGGTGTTTGTGCGGCTCCTCCTGGAGTCGCCGAGTGGGGCAGGAAAAGGCTCTGTCAAATCCCAAAAAAGGAGGAAATCCATGAATTCTTCAGGAGGCTGGGAAGGGATGTGTGGCTTTGGAATTGCCCCTTGTTTAAGAGGGAATATTTTGTTTCCTTTGACATTTTCAAAACAAAAAAACAAAAAAAACCAAACCAAACCAAACCAAACCAAA
>SWJQ01000515.1:141278-156267 GCA_007252995.1 Zosterops borbonicus | reverse complement strand
ATTTATTTCCCTGCCTGGGCGGAATTTTTTTTTTTTTTTGTCCAAAACAATCAGGATTATCCCAACCCTCAAAATTGGGCCCTTTGTTTGAGGTTTCGCCATCACTTCAGACCTCAGAGGTGGTTTTAAATTGGATCTTTGGGGAAATTCCCACTCAGAAAGGATGGAAAAGGCTGTCCAGGGGAATTCTCTTCCATGGAAATATTCAAAAAACTTGTGGATGTGGCACTTTGGGCCATGGGATGGTTTGGCTTGGTGATCTTGGAGGGCTTTTCCAATTTAAAGGATTCTGTGATTCCATAAAATCCACAGTGGATATTGTGTCCTCACGTGCAGTTAGGAGTGGTTTGTGCCCCAGAAAACATGGAATTTCCCCTTTGGAATTGGGACACAGGACCAGGAATGATGGGGAAGCACCTGTGAAATCCAGGCAGGAATTCCTGACAGGCCTCTCCATTCCCCTTCCACACCAGTGCCTTATGGACCCTCCTCCATGAGGATGGAAAGAGTAAAGGAAATCCTCCTCAGTTTTCTTGGCTTCAACTGCTTTTCCAACCATTTTCCTGGATCAGCAAATCTCTCCCCTTGGGTCCCTTCCAGCAGCAGCAGCTCCTCGATGTTCCCCAACATTTCTCCCAAAAAACCCCCAAAAAACCCCAGAACAGCTGAGCAGTTCCAGCCTCTGTTTACAGACAGAACCACCATAATTATCCCTCAGGGATAATAATTATCCCTCTCTGCCCTTCCTGGGTGGAATAATCTCGCTCAGATCTGTTCTAGTCCCTGGCTCAGGCCTGGCTTAACTCAGGCATTGTGTGAATCATGAGCTGGACCCAAACTGCAGCTCTCGGGCAGGGGATGATTAATCTTGGCCACTCAGCCCTGCAAATCCATAAATATTGCAGAAATAGGGCGCACAAAACAACTTCATCCTCCCTTCCAGCCAGCACAGCATGGATCCTTCATCATTCCTGGGTTTGAATTCCTGGGACAAGGTGAATTCCAGCAGCTCCTTGGGGAAGGTTTTCTCTGAGTGATGATCTCCAGTTTTGGATGATTTCTCAATGCTCAAAACGTTCCTTTGCTGCACCTGATCCCGATTATTAGGATGGATCCATGTGGAGCAGCCTGGCCACGTTATCCCAGGATTTTTCCCCATCGCTGACAAGGGTCACTCCAAGGAAATGGTTTCCTGAGAAACAGCAGCTCCCAAAATCCCCAAGGAAGAGCTCAGCAGTTGTGAGGGGCTCCTTGTCCACCTGTGGTTGTCCTGGAATCACAGAACTTTGTCCTGGAATCATGGAATGTTTTGGGAAGGGATGTTAAAGCCCACCCCAGCCTCCAGGTTTTAATGGGATCAGAGCTCCTCTGAAGGATTTCTCTGTCTGCAGCTCCCTGCCTCTGCCAGCGGCTCTCTGGCATTTAATTAATCTGTCTGATCCGTTAATTAAGCCGGGATTTGATCCATCAGGACTTCAGGAAGCTCGAGTAGAACACTAAAAAACACTGAGAATACACAAGGAATAAACACATTAGGCTCAGGAATTTTGGGGATTTTTCCCCAGGAATTGCTGTATTGTCCTGTCCCTGTTCTCATTTAGACTGTGCTGGATCATGGATCCTCTGGAATTACATTGGAGCTGCCACGGGAGAGCAGCTGGAAGAGTTCCTGGCTGGTTTTACTCTCTCCAGCAACAGGAATGTCTCTCTAGGGAGCAGAACAAAAAAAAATTCAGAGGAGAGGAGAGCAGAGGAGTGACCTCCTGCCACCTCACCTCGTGCTGGATCAGCACCCTGGGGAGGCCGGGTTGTCTCAGATGTTTTATTTAAAGCCAGGGTTGGACAGGGATCAGCAGAGCCTGCTCACCACGGGCCACTGCCCGCTCACAGGGTGACAGTGTGGCTTTAAATCCGTGCCACTGGAGTGTCACCGGGGCTTTCTGTTCTCCGGGTGTCACCAGAGCTTTTCGTTCTCCAAGTGTCACTTTTCCAAGTGCTACCAAAGCCTTTTGTTCTTCAGGTGTCACCAAAGCTTTTTGTTCTCCAGGTGTCATTTTTCCAAGTGTCACCAAAGCCTTTTGTTCTCCAAGTGTTGTTCTCCAAGTGTCACCAAAGCTTCTTGTCCTTTTAGTGTCACCAAAGCCTTTTGTTCTCCAGGTGTCACCAAAGCTTTTTGTCCTCTGAGTGTCACGAAAGTTTTTGTCTTCAGAGTGTCACCAGAGATTTTTTGTTCTCCAGGTGTCACCAAAGCTTTTTGTCCTCTGTCACCAAAGTCTTTTGTTCTCCAGGTGTCACTTTTCCAAGTGTCACCAAAGTTTTTTGTTCTCTAACTGTCACCAAAGCTTTTTCAGGTGTCACCAAAGCTTTTTGTCCTCTGATTGTCACCAAAGCCTTTTGTTCTCCAGGTGTCACCAAAGCTTTTTGCCCTCTGAGTGTCACCAAAGCTTTTTGTTCTTCAGGTGTAATTTTTCCAAGTGTCACCAAAGCCTTTTGTCCTCCCAGTGTCACCAAAGCCTTTTGTTCTCCAGTTGTCACCAAAGCTTTTTGTCCTCCTTGGAAACCCCTTTGTTCTCCAGGTGTCACTTTTCCAGGTGTCACTTTTCCAAGTGTCACCAAAGCCTTTTGTTCCCCCAGTGTCACCCTCCACTTCAGGAAACTGCTGAGGGTGTGAAGTTATTTTGAAGCCACTCAGTGCAGGAATAAGGGGAACATTTGTTGATTTCCAGTTCGGGTCAGGAAAAAAATCCTGGATTTGTGGTTATCCAGCCTGGGCGGTGGATCTGCTCCCGGCTGGGACTGCAGGAACATGGGAACATTCCATCTGGGATTTAATTTTTCATCCGAGGCTGAGCCCTCCAGGGCTCTCCTGGTGCCACAGCAGCACCTGGTGGGGGACAGCAGCTGGCACAGCTGGTGACAGCCTGGCACGCCTGGGGACACCCTGCCTGGCACTCCCTGGGTGCATTCCTGCTCCTTTCCTCATGGATTTGAGCCTCTGGAGCCACCAAATGGTGGGAAGAAACAGCCTTGAGTTGTGCCAGGAGGGGTTTGGTTGGATCTCAGGGAGAATTCCTGCCTGGAAAAGGTTGTCCAGCTCACGGCAGGAGTGGAGTCTTCACCCCTGGAGGGATTTAAATCCCTGTGGATGTGAATTCCTGCCTGGAAAGGATTGTCCAGCTCACGGCAGGAGTGGAGTCTTCACCCCTGGAGGGATTTAAATCCCTGTGGATGTGGCACTTGGGGAGATGAGAGCCGTGGAACACTTGGATTTTCCAACCTGAACAATTCCACGATTCCCTGGAATCGTGGATTTCTAATCTTGCTCACCCAGACTCGCCATTCCCTCCTCTCTATCTCTTCTTTGGGAAGAAAACCTTCAAATTTTTTATTTTCTCCTCAATCCTTTTGAGCTGGATTGCCCATGGAGACAAATCCCACGTGCCCAGGCTGCCAGTGCCTGCTGCATCACCGTTCCCCAAAAACCTGGGATTTGTTTGCTCAGCCTGGTGCTAATTCCAGCTCAGAGATAATTAAATACCTGTGAGGTTGTGACAGTAAAGAGCTGGGCTGGAAAGGGGAAACCCTGCCAAAAACCCTCCTTGAGCAAAGTTTGGTTGTTTTTTTTTTCCCTGTTTAGAGAGTGGAGAATGAGGATCTAAATTTAGGGAGATCTGAAGCCATAAATGGCGGGGGGGGACAGAGAAATTTGTGGTGGAACTTCATTGTTTTGGTCACTGTTCCTCAAATGTGACCCAGAGGTGCAGCCAGGCTTTGGATGGATGGCCTTGCCCCTGGAATTCTCCGTCCCTTAGCAGAAGGTTTGGGGATTTTAGAAGTGGAGAATCAGGATCTAAATTTGGGGGATCTGGAGCCATAAAAGAGGTGGAGAAAGAGAAATTCTTGGTGGAATTTCATTATTTTGGTCACTGTTCCTCAAATATGGCCCAGAGGTGCAGCCAGGCTTTGGATTGATGGCCTTGCCCCTGGAATTCTTCATCTCTGAGCAAAGATTTGGGGCTTTTTCTCCCTCTAAATTAGAGAGTAGAGAATCCCCCTAATTAGAGATATTAGAGGGTCTAAATTTAGTGGGAGCCAGAACCATAAATGGGGTGGGAACTGAGAAATTTGTGGTGGGACATCATTGTTTTGGTCACTGTTCCCCAAATGTGACCCAGAGGTGCAGCCAGGCTTTGGATGGATGGCCTTGCCCCTGGAATTCTTCATTTTAATGGATGGCCTTGTCCCTCCTGTCCCCTCTGCTGTTCCCAGGAATAAACAACGTGAATAAATCCCTGAACCACAAAGAGCCGTCGGCTGCCTGGCAGTGACAGGCACTGAAAAATGCCACGGGAGATGGGGAAATCAGGGATTTGAGGGGATCTTTCCATATGGGACACTGACAGGGCCTCTCTTATCAGCTGTCACCACCCCCGTGGTGCTGCTCCTTATCTCAGCGAGGTGCAGCTTCCTGCTGTGCTGTCATCTCGGCTTTTTAGGGAAAAACTGATGGAAAAAGAGAGAGGGAATTGTTGTACTTGTACAGGGAATTTTTGTCGTGGATCTGCTTTTTTTTCCCCCTACTCCAAACATGAACAAGCTTCCTGTGTGTTTCCCAAGTTTCCCTGCCTCGTCCCAGCTGGAATTCCTGATTCCTGAGGCAGGCTGGGGTTGGATAACTCAGAGGCGTTGGTCTCACATGGAAATTTTGGGATATGGAAGAGGCTGCCAGCACCAGGGATTGATCCACATGGACAATTTCCAGAGAGAAAACTCCCACCCTGGCCCCATCTGAGGCTGCACATATATATGTATATACTCATATATATAGTATATATATATATATATATAGTCTATATAGTCTATATAGTATAGTATATATATAGAATATATAGAATACATCTATTTAGCTAAATCCTCCTTCTTCTCCCTTCTTCTCCCTTCTTCTCAGTTTTGGGTAGTTTCATGTAATTAGTTAGAAGAGGCATTGCAAATTGAGGGTGTTAGATCATTGGGTTATAAATATTATAAATATTATCGGGTTGTTTGTTGATTAATTTTACTCATTCCTTAAAAGAAACCCCACAAAATAACAAACATACTCAAGAAACAACAAAACCACATACATATACATATGTGTATATATATAAACACATATACATATATATAGTAATATATATAGAATATATATATTACTTATATAGTAATATATATATATATATATATATATATAAGGCAAGACAGGGGATTTAGTTAAATCCTCCTTCTTCTCCCTTCTTCTCAGTTTTGGGTAGCTTCTTGTAATTAGTTAGAAGAGGCATTGCAAACTGAGGGTGTTAGATTATTGGGTAATAAATATTATCAATATTATCAATATTATTGGGTCGTTTTTTGATTAATTTTACTCCTTCCTTAAAAGAGACCCCACAAAATAACAAACACACACAAGAAACAATAACACCACATATACATATATATATATACACACACACACACGTTTGTATATGTATATATACATATGTGTATATATATACATATGTATATGTATATATATACACACATATACATATATATAGTAATATACAGAATATATGTATTTCTTATATAGTAATATATATATAAGGCAAGACAAGGGATTTAACTAAATCCTCCTTCTTCTCCCTTTTTCTCCCTTCTTCTCCTCAGTTTTGGGTAGTTTCTTGTACTTAGTTAGAAGAGGCATTGCAAACTGAGGGTGTTAGATTATTGGGTAATAAATATTATCAATATTATAAATATTATAAACATTATAAATATTATAAATATTGTAAATACTATAAATATTATTGGGTCGTTTGTTGATTAATTTTACTCATTCCCTAAAAGAAACCCCACAAAATAATAAACACACACAAGCAACACCAAACCCCACAGAAACCCATCCGCGGCGGCTGATTTTTGACTCTCCCATTTCCCCAGTGCCCCCCAACCTGACGGTCCCTCAGGAGAAATCCCCGCTGGTGACACGGGAAGGGGACACCATCGAGCTGCAGTGCCAGGTGACCGGGAAACCCAAACCCATCATCCTGTGGTCCCGGGCCGACAAGGAGGTGGCCATGCCCGACGGGGCCCTGCAGACCGAGAGCTACGACGGGATCCTGCGCATCGTCAACGTCTCCCGCGAAATGACCGGCACCTACAGGTGCCAGACCAGCCAATACAACGGCTTCAACGTCAAACCCAGAGAGGCCTTGGTGCAGCTCATTGTGCAGTGTGAGTAAAGCCTGATTTTCCCCTGATTTTCTTTGTGTTGTGCTGAGAAAAAGCTGATTTATTCCTCCCCTAAACAGAAAATCTTACGGCTGTTACATATTTGATGCGCGGTTGTTTGTCTCTGTAGTTCCCCTGAATCCGTGAGTTCCGTGTGAATGTGGAAGTAAAAATGACAGAGGAGTCTCATTTCTGGTTTAAAAAAACCCAACAAACTTACAAACAAACAAACAAAAAAAAACCCAAGCGTGAGGAAATCATTATTTTCCCCCACAGCTCTGAATTCCTTGACACGGGAACAAGCAGATGAGATGGGAGGACGTATTTCTCTAAATGTTGGGCCGATGCTGAGCTCATTTGTTGCTGTGTAAAACAAGGAGGGGAAAAAATAAAAAGGAGGGCGAGAGCTGTTCCCTGAGAGCTGATCTGCATCCAGATCCAACCTCGGGAATAGGGAGGGAAAATCACAGGGGGATCAGATATTTTTTATTTTGGAAATGTGTGATGTTTGTTGTGGGAACATGGGAAGGCTGGTTGGAGGTGGTTTCTAGGAAGTAACAAGGGGATAACCAGCCATTCCTGGTGCTGAGTGACTTCCCTGGGTCTGCTGCTCTGTCAGGATTTAATTTGGGTGTTTTATAAAGTGCAGCCCTCATTTATTTCACTTTTAGACTGGGGATCTTCCATCACTTGGCTCTTTAGCAGCTCCATGTTCGTTCATTTTGGAAATGTGTGGTGTTTGTTGTGGGAGCATGAGAATCCTGGTTTTAGGTGGTTTCTGGGGAATAACGGGGGGATAACCAGCCATTTCTGGTGCTGAGTGACTTCCCTTGGTCTGCTGCTCTGTCAGGATTTAATTTGGTGAAGTGCAAAGCCCTCATTTATTCCTTTTTTCAGACTGGAGATCTTCCATCACTTGGCTTTTTAGCAGCTCCGTGCCAGCACAAGTGACCTCTTTTGGGGTCCCCAGGGAGGAGCTGCTCCTCAGCAGCTGATTTGTTTTTCCTGGCTCTGCCTTGTAACAAGTTATGGATGCATCGATCACAGGGTTGGGATCTGCAGGATTTCCATCCCAGATTTTTCCTGCTGCTCCAGTTTTAAACCCCAAAGTCAAGGCTAAAGGCAGGAGGGAATCTTCTCCCTTGTGGGTTTCTCTGAGTTGTGGAGTTGTTAGGAGCGGTTCATCCCACTGGGACTTGAGAATGAGGGGTCTGTGTGTCCTCTCCTTGGCTCAGTCATTTTTTCCCTGGGAAAAAAGGAGGCTCAGGGGGGACCTTGTGGCTCTGCACAAGTCCCTGCCAGGAGGGGACAGCCGGGGGGGTCGGGCTCTGCTCCCAGGGAACAGGGACAGGAGGAGAGGGAACGGCCTCAGGCTGGGCCAGGGGAGGCTCAGGGGGGACAGCAGCAGGAATTTCCCCATGGAAAGGGGGCTGAGGCCTTGGCAGTGCCCAGGGAGGTTTGGAGTGCCCATCCCTGGAGGTGTCCCAGGAATTGCTGGAGGTGGCACTCAGAGCTCTGGGCTGGGGACAGGGTGGGCATCGGGCACAGCTGGGACTCGCTGACCTTGGAGCTCTTTTCCCACCTCAGGGATTCTGGGAGGTTTAGATTGGACAGTTGGGAAGATGTCTTCCCCTAAATCTGTTGTCCATTTGTGGCCCAGGTAGAGGGTGGAGTCCCCATGTCTGGAGGGATTTAAATCCCTGTGGATGTGGCACTTGGGGACACGGGGCAGTGTGGCCTTGGCAGGGCTGGGGAAGGGTTGGATGAACTCAGAGCTCTTTTCCAACCTCAATGATTCCATGATCCCGTGAATATCTGTCCTCTGGTTTGGAGTGCCCATCCCTGGAGGTGTCCCAGGAATTGCTGGGGGTGGCACTCAGAGCTCTGGGCTGGGGACAGGGTGGGCATCGGGCACAGCTGGGACTCGCTGACCTTGGAGCTCTTTTCCCACCTCAGGGATTCTGGGAGGTTTAGATTGGATAGTTGGGAAAATTTCTTCCCCTAAATCTGTTGTCCATTTGTGGCCCAGGTAGAGGGTGGAGTCCCCATGTCTGGAGGGATTTAAATCCCTGTGGATGTGGCACTTGGGGACACGGGGCAGTGTGGCCTTGGCAGGGCTGGGGAAGGGTTGGATGAACTCAGAGCTCTTTTCCAACCTCAATGATTCCATGATCCCGTGAATATCTGTCCTCTGGTTTGGAGTGCCCATCCCTGGAGGTGTCCCAGGAATTCCTGGGGGTGGAGCCTCGTTTCCATCCTCAATGATCCTGGGATTCTGTGAATCCAGGAATGAGAACCACCACAGAAACAATGGAGTGTTGATCCTTCTAAATGAAGAAGGGCGAAGTCACTTCTTTCCCCCTTTTTTCTGGCATGAATTTGCCATGAAAATTTGGAAACATTTTGTGGCTGAGGAATTCCAGCAACTTCCAATTTCCTCAGGACCTGAGACAGATCCTGATGGATCCCATGGGATGACTCTGCTGACTCTGGGATTCTGGGGATTCCTTGTTTGGCTCACTGTGATTTTTCCCACCTCTTTTTGATGTGGTTTTGTTCTGCTCGAGACACAGAATTTTTTCCTAATTCTGAGAGCAGAGACACAACCTGAAAACGCTTCCAAGAAGCAGGAGCTCAACAGGTATTTCCAGGCGCTTTTCCTTTCATCTCTCTGTGTTTAGAATTCCGCTCCCTTTATTTGCATCCTGGCAAGTGACAAATTGGAGATGAATGGAGAAAAATTATGGAAAGCTTTGATTATTTTTTCCTGTGGGAGTGAAGTTTGTTTTTTTTTTTTGTTCCCGAAGACTTGAGCGGCGTTTCTGTACCGAGGGTGGCATTTAACCAATTGTCATAAAAACCAGTTCTTTTCAGAATTTGGGAATATTTATCCTAGATGCTTCCAGCAGTGATGAGCAGGGAAAGACGTTTAATGGAACACTTTTTGTTTAGAGAATAAACTCGTGGATTTCGCTGAGCTGAGTGAGGATATTCCCATTCTTTGGGAGATTCTCCTTGTGACAGCAGGAATTTGTTTCATTAAAACAAGTTAATTAATCTGTTTTCAAGGAATTATGGAATATCCTGAGTGGGAAGGGATCAACAAGGGTCACAAATCCAACCCCTGGCCCTGTACAGACATTCCCACCCTGGGAATGGGATCCCAGCCTTGGGAATGTGCTCATTCCCTGGGAAGCTGTTCCAGGGTGAATCCTTCCATGAAATTACTGCTCCAGCTCAAAACTGTTGGGTCAAGCTAAAGAAAAATTAAAAGTAAATTGAAATATAATGGATTTTTTTTTTTTAATTTGACCCCCTCGTCAAATGGATTTTTTGTTTTCCTCATCTCTCTTTTCCGCTGCCATTCCTTTATCCCATCTCAGTGATGTCCAGATCCCAGCCTGGGAGTTCTCCAGGAAAATCGTGGATTTGGATTTTTGGTCTTGGTCACACTTAGTCCTTGAGCTGTGGTTTAAGGCTTTTTTTGTGTGTGTTTACCTTAAACCCCTTAAACTTCTCTAGGAAAATGAAAATCCTGGAGTGGCAGAATGGTTTGGGTTGGAAAGGAATTTCAAACCCATCCCATTCCAATCCCCTCCATGGGCAGGGACACCTCCTACAATCTCAAGTTTCTCTAAGATGAGTCTTCCTCTGTGTTTTGTTTCCTATCATGGGTTGGATGGGATATTGGGAAGGAATTCCTGTCTGGGCTGGAATTGCCAGATTTGCTGTGGCTGCCCCTGGATCCCTGGCAGTGCCCAAGGCCAGGTTGGACATTGGGCTTGGAGCAGCCTGGGACAGTGGGAGGTGTCCCTGGGACAGTGGGAGGAGTCCCTGCCATGGCAGGGGTGGGAATGGGATGGGATTTAAGGTCCCTTTAATTCTATTTTATGATTTTCCAGCTGCAGTTGTAGATAAATAAAATTTTAAGGAATAAACCAACCCCTGCTGGTGGCAGACAGGGCCCAATCCAGGGACAACTCACCAGCTCCACTTTTCCAGCCGCAGGAAAGGGTGGGGACATCAAAGTCCCACCAGGTGCCACCTAAGGCAGCGTTTCCACTGTAGCCCAGGGCTTGGAAATCCCTCCAAACCTCCCTGGGCACTCCCAAGGCCTCAGCCCCCTTTCCATGGGGAAATTCCTGCTGCTGTCCCCCCTGAGCCTCCCCTGGCCCAGCCTGAGGCCGTTCCCTCTCCTCCGGTGATGGGAGCACTGAGGATGGGATCGTTTTCCCATCTGCGCTCCCTAAAATCTAATTCAGAGCACAAACTCATCCATCTCCAAACCCTTGGAAAGCCTCTCCAAACATCCAAGGTATTTCATGGAAGTCGGACTGGCAGAGCCTTGGTGGCCACATTTTTGGTGACCACACAGAATTTCTTGTTCTATTGTTGCTTGGCTTTATTTGCATCGTTCTTCCTTAATGATAAATTCCAAATAAATTCTGGGAAAAGGGGCTCATCCTGCAGGAATTAGATTGGGAAAGGGACAGAGCTAATTAAAAAGAAAGATGAGGCTGAGTGATGCTGAGTGGAGCAGAATAAATGAGTTATCCCCGTTTTCCATCAGCTGGAGAATCCAGCCCTGCGTCCTCTCTCCTTGATTTTCCATTTCTTCGCAGATGGGAATGGGAAAAGGAATTTCTCTGCCTTGGAAAGGCAATTTGGCAGCTCAGGAATGTGCCTGAAATATCTGCCTGATGAAATATTTATACGCAAATATTGTATTAATAATGAAATAAAAGATTGTTGTGAGAGAAGGAAGAGTTCCCCATCCCAAATGGGATTGGGATGGATGAGCTAAAAACTCTTGGAAGTTTAGGAAAGTCATTAGGGGAAAAATGTATGAACAGGTAGGGTGGCCAATCCCTGTGGGAATTTACCAAATTCATTGAATTGTTTTGTGAACGGGGATCAGGAATGTGGTAAAACTCCCAAAGAGCGAGGTCTTCCAGATTATAAAATTTTAATTATGAAAACTCATTAAAAAGGGATAACCAAGGAATCTGAGGAATCAAAGGGGGCAAGTATCTGGGTTTTTAAACAAATCTGTTATAAATCTCTGCTTAGGCAGGCTGGAATGATGAAGGAAGGCAGAATTTGCATTTAATATTAATATTATTTACATATTTATTTTTTTTTCCTCCTTATGATTGAAGATTTGAGTGGGAAAAGCTGATTAATATTCAGGACAAATATTACATAAGCCACTCCATTCCCCGGCTGGTGCATTTATCACTTTCTGAATGAATTCTTTCTCCAGAGATAAAAGTTGGGTTTAATTTGGGTTTGTTTGTGGTGGGAGAAAGGACAGCCTGAAAACAAGTTTAGAACTGGGTCAATATTTTTTTTAATTCTGAGACATTTTTTTTCCTTTTCTCTTCCAATGAAGGAATGACCTCAACAACTTGAAAATATCAAAATCACGGTGCTCCCATTGTTTTTATAATTTTGATTTGCTTTCCAAAGTGTTGGTTTTTTGGTGTTTTTTTCCACCTTGGTGGTTGTATTCAAGGAATTCCACATTCCTGCCAAAAGGATTTTCCCAGGTTGTGGCAGAGGTTGATGCTGCTAAGCCGAGTTTAAAGCTCTGACTGTCCTGTGGGGATATTTATTGCCATATTTATTTTATATAAATATATATATTTATATATATTTATTAAATATAACATAATATAATATAATATAATGTTATAATATATAATATTGCCATATATCTTATATATATATTTAAATATATATAATATTATATATACATATCTAATATATATAATATATTATATATTATATATATGTATATTATATATACATATATATACACAATATATTTAAATATATATAAAATATTTTAATATGATTATAAAGATATAATTTATTTCTGTATATATATAAATATATATTTATAAATATTCCTGTGGGAATATTTATTGCCATGTTTATTTTATATATAAATATTTATTAATTTATTTATTTAATATAAAAATATTGCTATATATATTATATAAATATAATATATATAATATAATATAATATAATATAATATAATATAATATAATGTAATATAATATAATACAATATATATGTATGAAATTATATATATATAATTTATCTACATATTAAAATATATTTATAAATATTCCTGTGGGGATATATATTGTCATATTTATTTTATATATAAATATAAATATATATATATAGAAATATTGTCTTTCCATATATATATATAAATATTTTTATATAATATGTTTTTATATATTATAAATATTTATTATATATTTATTTTAATATAATGATATATATATAAAATTTATTTTATATATGTATAAATATATATTTAGAAATATCCCTGAGGGAATATTTATCACCATATTTATTTTCTATATAAACACAGAGAGATTGAGCCACTCCAGATGGATCATTCCCACATTGTGGTTTTTCACCCATGGCTCATTCCCTGCTCCTTCATTCCTAATCCAGAAACTTCCCATAAAACTTTAAAACAACAAAATCCATTCTCTAAGATCCTCACCTGATCGAGGCAACGATGGCTTTGGGTGTGATTCATCCACACGGAGCAAAGCAGGGAAAAAAAAATATGGAAATGACGGATGGTTGGATGGGGAAAGAGAAATCCCAGGAGCTTTTTTGACTTTAACAAGGTCAAGGGCAGCCTGAGTTTGGTGACCCAGGGAGGTGATGAATATGCAATCCCTGGTGCTGTGGAAAATTTAAATGAGAAACAGATAATTTGAATTTTTATTTCATATTTTATACTAAAATTACTGTCACGGACAGGCCTTCCAGTCAGAAATTCCAAAAAAAAAATATCCAGAGTGCTGCAGAATCTGAATAAACAGAGATGTTATTTGGGGGAAAAAAAATTGAATTATTTATGTTGGGGTTCTTGTGGGAATTGGAGAGGACAATCCTGCGCTGTCTGAGGGCAGGAGCAAAGAGTCTTCCAAACTAAAAAATGGCTTTGGAAGAAGAAAAAAAAAGAGTGGGAAGAGATGTAAATATTTTTATCCCTATTTAAAATAGGAAGGATCAGAGCTTTGGTTGCTCCAAATCCCATCCAACTTCAAACACTTCCAGGGATGGAGCAGCCAGAGCTTCTTCTTTTTCTATTCCCAATTAATAACGGCTTTATTAATTAATATTTAATTTATTATATTTAATATTTATATATATTTATATTTATATATTATATTTATTTATATTTATATATATTATATATTTCTATTTATATATTATATATTTAATATTTATATATTATATATAATATTTAAATTTATAATAATTTAGTTTAATATTTAATATAATTAATAAGGGGTCGGATTTCAAAATGAAAAATGGGAATTCCAGCCCAAAAGGGTTGAGGAAAATCCGTGGGATTATTCACCAAACCTCGTGGAATTCAGGAATGTCCATCCCCACATTTCTCACGGGAAGAAGGTGAACAGCAGGATTGAGAGGGAATGTGGTGGTTGGAATATAAAGGAGTCACAAAAACTCAACAGCAAAAAACCAGGGAAAGGTAAATTGGAATAATGAACTTGTCCGTGTAGTTAATTTTTAACAGCAGAAGATGCTGAGTAAATATAACTCCTTTTGTTGTCCCGTAATGTTCAGGAGATTAATTCCCATAATNCAGAAGATGCTGAGTAAATATAATTCCTTTTGTTGTCCCGTAATATTCAGGAGATTAATTCCCATAATTACACAAAATATGGATTCTGACAGAACTCTGGTCGCAAAGTGCAGCATTAAAAATTAAGATTATTTGGATCNATTTGGACTGACACAGGACACAAATAATTCTGCCCGTGGATGCAGCTGGAACTTGTCCCTGCTGATTTATTTTTTTTTTTAGCTCCATAAATCCCTCTCTCCCGCTGTCTCGCTTTCCAATATTCAACTTTGTGCCTGTAATTGCCTCATAAAGCAGAGTTGGGATGGAAATCCAGAGATTTAAAGACAAGCTGCTGCTTTCCCCGTGCTGCCTCCCAAATCCTTTGGATTTTATTCCCAGTTCCACTGCTGTTAATTGGGAGGTTTGCAAATCATTTTGCCCATGGAGCTGGGAACAGAGTCAGCAGGAAGTTTTCTTCCAACAGGGATGAAATTAGAGCTCTTTGTGTCCCACAAAATCAGGTTTTCCAGTGGAGATGGGCCAGAGGATGTTGGATTTGGGGTTGGAGGTTCTGGATTCAGGGAATGCTGTGAGGGTTTGTGGNTGAGCTCAGAGCTGCCCCCCTGGCCACCACAGACGCATCAAATACAGGGGGGATAAAAATTAAAGCATCATTTCCTTAGAATTGGTCCATGTCCCTCACAATTGATTCATATTTCTCACAACTGATTCATACTCCTCACAATTGAGTCATACTCTTCACAACTGATCCATATTCCTCACAGCTGGTCCAAATTCCTCACAACTAATTCATATCCCTCACAATTGATCCATGTTCCTCACAATTGATACAAATCCCTCACAATTGATCCATATTCCTCTCAATTGACACAAATCTCTCATAATTGATTCATATTCCTCACAATTGATCCATATCTCTCATAACTGGTNGTTTTTTTTTTTTTTTTTTTGGAGAGATTTTCTTTGGGTTCCACCAGGTTTTAAGGAACCACATCAGGAGTGGAATCCCTGAAGGGAAGAGTCTTGGGTGGAATCGATGAGGTTGGAAAATCCCTTTCGGATCAACAAATCCAACTGTTACCATTGATG
>SWJQ01000515.1:102462-114951 GCA_007252995.1 Zosterops borbonicus | reverse complement strand
AAAAAAAAAAATTAGGAGACAAAAAAAGCAGAAGTACGGCCAGGCCAGGTGACTGTCCACAACCTGTTATTTCAGAGACATTCTTTAAATACCCTTTTTATTGCATCAATCTGTTGAATATTCATATTTTTCCATAAACTAGTTTCCATATTCCAGGAACTGTTTTTCATGGCCCCTCCTTGGGTCTGCCTTTTTAGAGCCTGAGTGTTTCTTGGCTGTGCCTTCATTATCACCTTCATTATCACCTTCATTGTCACCTCCAGCTCAGGCCTTGGTCCATCANATCCTCTCTTCAGATGGGAGATGCTGATGGTTGGTGTATCAATAGCAGGGTCTTCTTTATGTGTTTATTGGATGTTATTTTGGTCAAACAGACAGTTTAATCATATTTTATCAATATTATCATATTTTATCAATTATTTTCATTAAACAGACAGTTTAATCATATTATATCAATGGCAGGGTCTTCTTCACATGTTCACTGGGTGTTATTCCGACCAAACAGACAGTTTAAGCATATTTTATCAAGAGCAGAGTCTTATTTATGTGTTTACTGGGTGTTATTTTGATTAAACAGACAGTTTAATGATATTATATCAATAGCAGGGTCTTCTTTACATGTTTATTGGATGTTATTTTGGGCAGAGAGTTTAGTCATATTATATCAACAGCAGGGCCATCTTTACATGGTCACTGGATGTTATTTTGATTAAACAGACAGTTTAAGCATATTGTATCAATAGCAGGGTCTTTTTTACATGTCCACTGGGTGTTATTTTGGTTAAACAGATTGTTTAAGCATATTTTATCAACAGCAGGGTCTTCTTTACGTGTTTATTGGATGTTATTTTGGTCAAACAGAGAGTTTAATCATATTATATCAATAGCAGGGTCTTCTTTACATGTTCACTGGATGTTATTTTGATTAAACAGACAGTTTATATATATATTAACACAACATAACTTTCTACCATAACACATATAGCATTCACTTCAATATTTGCGAAAAGCCAATCATATAATATATATTTATAACACTGAGGGAAGGAGGGGGCTGAGCACAGGGAGCTGTTCATACCCTGGAGCAGCTGCTGAGGTGCCAGAGGCTCCTCCAGGACACACCTGAGCCCTGGCCTGGCCTGGCCAGTGGGGACAGCCAGGAACAGCTGTTTGACCCCGGCTTGGGTTTCCCCAGGCAGGGTGGGCTGATCCTCGTGATCTGCAGGTTCCCAGTTTGTAGAGGAGGGATGAAGTGGGATTGTCTTCTTCTTCTTCCTCTTCTTCTTCATCGTCTTTGTCTTCTTCTTCGTCNTCGTTGTCTTTGTTGTCTTCTTCGTCTTCTTCGTCTTCTTCTTCGTCGTCTTCGTCGTCTTCGTCTTCTTCTTCTTCTTCTTCTTCTTCTTCTACGTCGTCTTTGTCGTCTTTGTCGTCTTCATCTTCTTCTTCTTCGTCTTCGTCTTCATCTTCTTCGTCTTCATCTTCTTCGTCGTCTTCATCTTCTTCGTCTTCTCCTCCTTCTCCTTCTCCTCCTCCTTCTCCTCCTTCTCATCCTCCTCCTGCTCTTCCCACTTCATCTGTTTCATTATCATTATTCTGCATAATTAACCAGGGACAGGACAAGAGGGAACGGCCTCAGGCTGCACCAGGGAAGGTTAAATTTGGATATTGGGGGAGAATTGTTCATGGAAAAGGCTGTCAAACACTGCCTGGATTTGGGATTGTCCAAAACCCACGGATGTGGCTCTGGAGGCCACAGGACGGTGCTGACTGTGGGGGTGGATTGGCTTCATGGTCCTAAAGGTCTTTTCCTGAACAATTCCAGGGTTTTCTGTGCCCCTGGGGAGCCGTTTAAGATTAGGATTACCTAGAACTGAGTTTACCTGAAAAGCAAGTCGTGGTAGAAAATTTCTCCTCATTTTGGGAATTTTGACCCCCTTGAGCTGGAATTCGTTCTGCTAGGGCTGCCCTGGGCTCAATTTGCCCCCGAAGTTGTGTCCAAAAAGAGATTTTTAGGGTTTTTTAGACAATATTTTATTCCCGATCCATTAAATTCTTTAATCACATCCATGTGGGATTCCTTCCCTAATTTCCACCAAGAATCTCTGTCCACACCGGATGGGGCTGGCTTGGCAGGGCTACAGATTCAACATTAAAATTCACAATTTCAATTATTCATCACAGCCCTGGGTAGGACTAAACAAAGCTCCAATGGCGTTCCATGGACTTAATTCCTTTTTATCATCCAGCCCCTGATCCCACCAGCGAGGGAAGGCGGTTTGGAATATTAATTCCGCCTCGTTCCGGCCTGTGGAATTTTCCTGCCGTGGGATATTGCGTTAATTAATGGGCTCATCTTTAATTATTTACTTTGTCTTACATCACCCTGTCAGCGCTCCCAGCCAAGAGCAACATCAAGCCAATCAAGGGCTAATTAGGGAGGGTTTAATTGCGATCAGAGCTTCCCCTTTCCTTGGAGCTCTTGGAAGCTCTTTGGAGGTGGATTGAGAGCCGAGCAAACCTGACATTCCAAACTCTTGGGTTTTTTTACGGTTTTCTCTCACCCGAGATTCCAAGGCTGGTGGTTCGTGTGGGCTCGAGGGAGTGATTTTCCCTCTTGACCTCTGAAGGATTTCGGGTCTGCTGTCTGACTCTGTGTCTGTGCTGAGCTCGGTGCGGCGCGAGAAGGATGAGGAGTCTCAAGGTCTTGGTTTTCTTGGTTTCTCGTGTTGTTTATTAATTCTTATCTCACAATTCTCTGTGTCCCCCAAGGTGTTCTCAGCAGCCTGGACACGAGGGGACTGCCCCGTGATGGGAGGTCACTGCCTCTTATACAGATCACCCCGTACCCATTGTTTACAATCCTGTGCCAATGTCCATCACCTGCACTAACAGGGTCATCTCTACTCTGCCCCAACCCACTGAAACTCCCCTGTGCCCACGTCACTGCAGGAGATGGAGGCCAAGGGAGAAGGAGAAGAGCCCAGGGCACCGCCCTAAAATCTCCACCTTGTCCCTTTGCATCTACATTCTAAAAATCCCAAAACTACATAATCCTCCACACAGTGGTAACCACACCACTGTCTGTCACACCTTTGTGACTTGCAATTCTTCTCTGTGTTGGATGTTTTTCTCATGGACCAAACTCAAAGCCTGTGTTCTCCTGGGCTCTGTGCCAGGCAAACCCCCCTGCACAGACCCCAGACCCTCTTTTTGGGGTCCCAGGCCTCTCTACCGAGGTCTGTGACCATCCAGAGGGATGCCCTGGACTCCAACACCAAACATTCCTTTCCTTGCCAAGACCTCGGGAAGGGATTATCCCCATCCATGGCAGCCTTCAGGAATAATTGAGGTTGGAAAAGACCTTGGAGATGATCCAGTCCAACCTTCCACCACTAATCCACGGGACACTCAGGTACCTCACATCTCCTGCCTTCCCTTCTCCCAGAAAATTGGGATTTGAGGAGATGGATGATGGATCATCCCTTCTGATGATCCCAGAATCCAAAGAGCTCTTTGGAAACTCATTTTTTCTCTACTAAAAAACATCAGTAAGTGCCACCTTGGTGTTTATTCCCAGGATTTTGCCTTTGTTCCTTTGCATTTTTGGTTTGGTTTTTTTTTTTTTNTTTTTTTTTTTTTTTTTTTTTAAGGATTTTTTTCCTCCTCTTCTCACTGCGTTGCTGCTGATGGGAATTGTCCAGTTTGGAATTTGAAATGCCTCTCGCCCCTCTCTGTTTCCACCTGGATCAGGGATAGCTCTTAGGAGAAAATCCCTAAATACAGTGTTGATTTTGTCACAAACTCCTCAAAATTTTCTATATATATATTTTAAATATTTTATTTAAAATTTTTAAATTAATGGAATTTATTACCTTTAACCCTGCTCTGTGCTGAAATGTTTTCAGCTGCTCAACCCAAACAATTCCAGACTTTGGAACTCCTGGAGGATAAAGGGAAGGTGACACCTGCATGAACATCCTTAAGGTCCCTCCCAACCCGAATAATTCCCCAATTTTCAGCTTCCGTGGTTATGGTCAGGCTGGAGGTGACTGGGATGGTCCAGCTGCAGGATTGGGATGAGGAGCAGATCCAGGAGGAGACAGACATGGCCTTTCCCAAATGCCAATAAAGAACAAAACATCTTCTTTTTGTTCCTGCAGCTCTTCCATAAAAATAGAGACCCTGGAACAAAGCAGAGCACGGGAAGGGGCAGCACTTCGCCTAAACTCCCTGTCCCCCATTATTTTATAAATCCCAAATAAAACACTCTGATCCCACAGTTAAATGCAGTGTTTTATTTAGGATTTATGTTCTCCCAGCAGTTTAAACACAGAAAGGGCTGGAGCTGAGGTTGCCAAAAAATGGGGAGCATTTATAAATCCCCTGATTTTATTTCCTTTCCCCAAATGTGATGAAGTGGGAGCTGCTGTGCTCAGCTCCAAGGAATCGGCAGAACTCAGTGGGAAGATAAGGAGGAAACAGATAAGGAAATGATTCCTTGAGTGCTCCGTGTCCAAACAATTCCCACTGTTTGTTCCTGCAGGGTTGGGAGCCAACACCAATCCCACCCTCTGGAGTCCAGGACATTTAGGGACAGAGGGTTTGGGGCAGCTGTGGCATTGCTGAGATCCCATCCCAGCTGGAATTCCCAGTGCCCAGCAACAATTCCTTTCAGGGATTATTTTCCTCAGGGATAAATGGCCGAGTGATCCCAATAAAACACAAGAAGAGGAATCCTGGCTGATCATTTTCTCTAAAAAGGACCTGCTGAACCTCTTTTGTTTTATTTTAAAACCTAAAAAAATCCCCCAAATCTTTAAGAATAATAATAAAAAAAAAGTGGAATCCAAGGATGCAGAATTTTTACAGATGAGGATTTTATGGGGTACAAATGGACAGCTGAGGAATTCAGTGTCAGAAACAGCCACATTTATCGTCTGAGATCTGCAGGTGGAAGAGACGGGAACACTTCAGGGAAAGCTGGGATGAGGAAGGCACGGAGCCAAAAATGAAACCCTCTGGAAATGTGGAAAACAGCTCTGGGTTGGAAGGAGGAGTGGGGAATGGTCACTGAGAGAGGGATCATTTTATCAGAGTGAAATCCAACTCCAGCACCAAGATCTGCTGAAAGCTGGAGAACTGGGATAGGAACCACTCTGCCTCCTGCACTGCCATCCCAAGGGATGATAATAAATGGGATTAGGACACTTCAGTCTGTTTGGTAAATAAATGGGAATTTGGGGGATTGCAGAGCTGGGAGGGGGATGTTGTTTCCCTTTTTTTAACAACTTTAAATCCAGGGACAAAGAGAGGGATTTTGGATAAAGGCCTGGAGTGCCAGGACAAGGGAAAATGGCTTAAAACTGCGAGAAATTAGGGATAGGTGGAACATTGGGAAGGAATTCCTGGCTGGGCTGGAATTCCCAGATTTGCTGTGGCTGCCCAGATTGCCAGGACAAGGGGAAAGCCTCAATTCATTTCTGTTCAGGACATTTCTCCAGCTTTTAGCTCCCAGTGGAGCTTGGGATGGAGCAGCTGCAGTGACTTTTGCGTTCACTTGGTTTCTCTAATTCAGTGCCACGGTGACTTCATCCCATTTTTGACCTTACACTGGTACAGGGCTGGTGGGAAATGTTTGGATGCACTGCCTGGGGGATTGAATGCTGCACAACAAATGTTCATGACTGAAAATGTTCAGCTGGAGAAGAGAAGGCTCCAGGGAGAGCTCAGAGCCCCTGGCAGGGCCTGAAGGGGCTCCAGGAGAGCTGGAGAGGGACTGGGGACAAGGGATGGAGGGACAGGACACAGGGAATGGCTTTAGGCTGGGAAAGGGGAGATTTGGGTGGGAGATTGGGAATTGGGAATTCCTGTCTGGACTGGAATTCCCAGATTTGCTGTGGCTGCCCCTGGATCCCTGGCAGTGCCCAAGGCCAGGTTGGACATTGGGCTTGGAGCAGCCTGGGACAGTGGGAGGGGTCCCTGGGACAGTGGGAGGTGTCCCTGTCCATGACAAGGGTGGGATGGGATTTAAGGTCCTTCCCACCCAAACCATTCTGGGATTCATCATCTCTTCACTTCTCTTCTAAACTTTGCTCTGGTGGGGTGGTGGCCGATTTGAGGAGGTTTGTCTAAATTCCAGGGTGGGTCCTCAGAGGGTCCCTGGTGCCACCCCCTGCTCCAGCAGGGCCATCCCAGAGCTCAGGGCACAGGGCTGTATCCAATGGCTCTGGAATGTCCCCAGGGAGGAGAGTCCAGCCCCTCTCTGGGCTCTGCTCAGGGCTGGGCACTGCCCAGGGCACAAGTTCTGCCTCCTGTGCCAGGGGAATTCCTGGGATCAGCCCCTGCCCCTTCCTCTGGTGCCTCTGCTGGGCCTGGAGCAGAACCTGGGGCTGCTCTGCCCTCCCTGCACCAGGGACAGACAGGGACACACAGGGACACACAGGGACAGACATGGGGACACACAGGGATACCCAGAGACACCCAGGGACACCCAGGGACAGACAGGGACAGACTGGGATGGACAGGGACACCCAGGGACACTGATGGCCCCTCTCCCTGGGGCTCCTCTCCAGGCTGAGCAGCCCCAGCTCCCTCAGCCTTTCCTGGGCTGCTCCAGCCCTTCCTCATCCTCACATCCCTCCTCTGGAGCAGATCCAGGAGCTCCAGGTCCCTCCTGCCCTGCTGATCCCAGAGCTGGTTCCCCAGGAATGATCCCACAGGATCCCCAAGGATGAAACTCCACAAACTCTGGACCCCCTGGGCTTTGAGGTGGGAAGCCCATTGGGAGCTGAGATCCCAGAAACCTCCCTGGAAACATTCCTGTCCCAGGAATCCCAGCTCAGAATGTTCTCACACCACAAAATCCAAATCTGCCCAACCTCCAGGCTCCTGACCACGAGCTGAACTCTGTGTGTGACACAACCCAATTTCCCTTTCCAGTAAAAGCTCTGGGAAGCCTCGGAGAAAACCAACACAACAACGTCCTCACATCCCTCCCCTGGATCATATCCAGGAGCTCCAGGTCCCTCCTGTCCCAAGGATCCAGAGCCAAGGGCTGTGGGGACAAGGGACATTTCCATGTTCCTCATAATTCCCACACTTCCAGCAGCCCCCTCTGCTTTTCCCTGCTCTCCAAACCACTTCCCAAAGTTTACAAAGAAACTCTCCGTGCTGAGCTGTTGAATTTCCAGCCTCTCCATTCCCGGTGTTGTTTTCACAGGGATTTGGGATAATTCAGCTCTTCAGGGCGCCTCATTATTCCCCCAAAGGTGCTGGTGCTGCTCAAGTGCCCCTCTTGTGACAAGTGCCTCATTACAGCTCCCCCCAGAGATCCCATAATATCCACCAGCAGTGGGAGTGGGAAGAGGATAATTTGCATCCAGCATGAGCTTTTCCCCATTATTCCCACTTCTCAGGAACGAGGAAAACAAATTGTCTCGACCGCTGCTCCCTTTTTATTCCTGTTTTTTCCAGCGGCGGTTTTGCTTTGCTCCCTCTCCTTGGAATATTTTTGTTTGTTCCTCCGCTCTGGGCTAATTGAAGGTGCTCCTTCCCCGGGAAATTAGGAAGAATATCTTGGCTAAAAAGGGCTTTTTTTATCCTGGGGGAAAGAAAAGCGTGGTTGGAGAGAAAAGCTGGTTCAATAAGTGTCACCTCAGTGTTTATTCCCAGGATTTTGACTTTGTTTCTTTGCATTTTCAGGATTTTTTAGGATTTTTTTCCCTCCTCTTCTCACTGCTTTGCTGCTGATGGGAATTGCCCAGTTTGGAATTTGAGATGCCTCTCGGCCCTCTCTGTTCCCACCTGGATCAGGGATAGCTCTGAGGAGAAAATCCCTAAATTCAGTGTTGGTTTTGCCACAAACTCCTAAAATCCTAATTAAGGGAAGTGGGTAGTGAATCCATACTCCTCCCATATTCCATGGGACTGGCAGGTCATGTTTTCCCAGGTTTTTCCAGCCCTTTTCTGATTATTCCCACTGCAAAATATCTGAAGAAATACAGATGAAAGTAGAAAGTGGGCTGGCTACAGTTGGATCTCAGTGCTTGGATTTTGGGAATGAGGGGCTGGATCCAGTTGGATCTCAACCTTTGGATCTTGGGAATGAGGGGTTGGATCTCAACCTTTGGATCCTGGGAATTAGGGGTTGGATTTCAACCCTTGAATCCGTGAATGAAAGGGTTGGATCTCAAGGCCTTGGATTTTGGGAATGATGGGATGGGTGAAGTTGGATCTCAGCCTTTGGATCCTGGGAATGAGGGGCTGGATCCAGCTGGATTTCAACCCTTGGATCCTGGGAATGAGGGGCTGGATCTCGACCCTTGGATTTTGGGAATGAGGGATTGGATCTCAACCCTTGGATTTTGGGAATGAGGGGCTGGATCCAGCTGGATTTCAACCTTTGGATCCTGGGAATGAGGGGTTGGATCTCAGNATTGGATCTCAACCCTTGGATTTTGGGAATGAGGAGCTGGATCCAGCTGGATTTCAACCTTCAGATTCTGGGAATGAGGGATCGGATCTCAACCCTTGGATTTTGGGAATGAGGAACTGGATCCAGCTGGATTTCAACCTTCAGATCCTGGGAATGAGGGATGCCTCCAGCTGGAACCCTTAGATCTGGGAATGCCCAACTGAAGGAATTTCCCTGTGTTGTCCCTCCTTTTCCCGCGGGATGGGTGAACCCTTGTCTGGATGAGTCCTCCCCCATTCCGTGATTCCCACATTCCCTAATTCCGCCCTTTCCCGCAGGAAAAGCCTACGCCCCGGAGTTCTACTACGACACGTACAACCCGCTGTGGCAGAACCGGCCGCGGGTCTATTCCTACAGCCTGCAGTGGACGCAGATGAATCCCAACGCCGTGGATCGGATCCTGGCCTATCGCCTGGGGATCCGGCAGGTGAGAACGGGATCGCCCGGGAGACTCCGGGGACAGCAGGGAATTCTGGTGGGTTTTTTATTTTATTATTTTATTTTATTTTATTTTATTTTATTTTATTTTGTTTTGGTTTGGTTTGGTTTGGTTTATTTTATTTTGTTTAATTTATTTTAATTTAATTTTGTTTAATTTAATTTATTTTAATTTTGTTTTATTTTATGATATTTTATGATATTATATATTTTATATTATTATTTTTATTTTATTTTATTTTATTTTATGTTATTTGATTTGATTTGATTTGATGACATTTTATGATATTTTATATTTTATATTAATTATTTTTATTTAATTTTGTGTTATTTTACTTCATTTTTTAAATTTAATTTTATTTTATTTTGTTTTGTTTCATATTATGATATTTTATGATATTTTATATTTTACATTAATTATTTTTATTTAATATTGTGTTCTTTTATTTTACTTCATTTTTATTTTATTTTATTTTGTTTTATTTTGTTTTGTTTATTTTAATTTAATTTAATTTAATTTTGGTTTATTTTATTTTATTATTTTTATTTTATTTTATATTTTACAATAATTATTTTTATTTACTATTGTTTTCTTTTATTTTACTTCATTTTTATTTTATTATTTTATTTCATTTTATTTTATTTTATTTTGTTTAATTTAATTTAATTTAATTTAATGGTTTCTATTTTATTTTATATTTTACATTAATTATTTTTATTTAATATTGTGTTCTTTTATTTTACTTTATTTTTATTTTATTTTGTTTTATATTTTATATTATTTTATTTTGGTTTATTTCATTATATTTTATATTTTTTATTTTATTTTCTCTTATTTTATTTTACTTTATTTTTATTTTATTTTATTTTGCTTCATTTTTATTTTATTTTATTTTATTTTATTTTATCTTTTTTATCTTTTATTTTACTAGTGCTTTTTCAGGAGTTTCACCTGAAAATCCCAGAGCTGCTCCTTCCTTCAGCTGCTCCAATCACCTCCGTCCCCACACGGAGATATTTCCTTCCCCCACTTTCCCTATCCCCAAACCCAGATTCCCATTCTTCCCAACAAACAACAACATTTAACGACTCCCATCATTTGATGAGCTCCGAGAGGGCGCCTCCATCTCTCTGATATTTCCTGTCAGGGGAATAAAAACAAACTGAGCCAGGGAGGTTTTTCCAGAGCAGGGAGTTCAGCTCTGATCTCCCAGCAGGTGACAGCGGGTGACAGACCCAGAAAAGGAGCCATCAAAATTCAGCTGCTCCCTGTAAACCAGAGAGCAGCTTGTTCCAGCTTGTTCCATGAAAAATTCACGCTCCCACTTTTCCTTTATTCCTTTATGGGAATCTCTTCAAACAACCCCAAGCAGGAGCCCAGAAAATCCCAGAATCTCCAGTCTGGAGATGGGAGTTTCCAGCAGGAAACCCCAAGGCATCATAGGAATTAAATCCTAATTTTTGGGTGTCTTGGCCTCCATTGCTTTCAATTATTTCTGTATTTTTCAAGTTTATTGATGTTTCCCAAGTTTGGGAAGCATCTCCTGAAATTACGGCTCCATATCCAGCACTGGGTTGGTTTTCCAAGTGGGAAAACCAAAGTTGGGTGTGGCAGATTCTTAATTTCTTTATTTATATCATTATATTTATGTATTTATCATTTATATATTTGTACATTGATATATTGATGCATCGATATATTTATTTTAAATATATTTGTATATATTTTTTATATTTATAAATTATACACGTCTGTATTTTTATATTTCTATATTTATGTTATATAGTTATTTTATATATTTATTTTTGATACAATTATTTTGAACAATAATAATTGTTTTATTTATTCCACAGCAGAGCTGGAAATTCAGGGTTGCTTTCTGTCCATCACAGCAACAATTTTCTGTTGTTTTGAATTTTTTTTGTTTGTTTGTTTCCATGGTGAAAAATAAAGATTAAACCAGAACTAGTGTTGATTGAGAGGGGAAAAAAAATCAAAATCTGTGTTGCTTCCTATGGAGAAATATCAATATCCAACTCTGGATAATCCTGAAAGGAAAAATCCAATTGTTTTCCTTTCCAAAAGGAGAAAATAATGAAGATTTTACTGTTTCTGGAAAGAAGGGCAAGGACTCAATAGAGAGGCTGAATTTGATAGGAATTCATGTCTGGTTTGGGTAATTGCAAATTCTCCTGGTTAATTATTGAAATTCTTTGGGAAATCTCTGTTTTTGTGGTTCCTCAGCCAAAGATGAGGTGGAATAGGGAATAGTTTTAATTTTGGTCCTACAGTGTTCACAGATATCATTGAGATAATGACATAAAATGTGGCTTTAAAAGCCTAATTCTATTTATTTTTTAATAAAACTGTCCTTTGGTCCTTGCCTGTTATCCCTGCCTGGTGAGAATCCAAAATCCTCAGGAACGGGGGGAACTTCCCACTTTTCCTGCCCCAAAACTCATCCAAGGGCCGTTGGATCTCTGGAAGGAATGTTCCCGATTTTTGGGGTGTTTTTTTTTACAGAAATTCTCTGCAGTGGGATAATCCAGGAGGTTCATTCCTTGTCACATCTCTGATTCTTTTGGAATTCTGAAGGTTGTCCAGTGTCTGCTCCCACACACTTTTCCTGCCCCAAAACACATCCAAGGACCATTGGATCTCTGGAAGGAATATTCCCAAATTTTGGTGTCATTTGTTACAGAAATTCTTCACAGGACAATTAGGAGTTTCCTAATTAAACACATCCAAGGGCCATTGGAATTCTGTGGGGAGAGGATGGGCAGCCAGCAGGGAGGAGTGGCAGAAATATTCCCAATTTTTGGTGTGGCTTGTTACAGAAATATTCCATGGCGGGATAGTTCAAGAAGCTCATTCCTTGTTGAACCCCTTGTTGTATTCCTTGTTGATTCTTTTGGAATTTTGAAGGTTGTCCCATGTCTGCTGTTCTTTCTAAGGCAGAGACAAATCCCAAAACCTCTGACCTTTAAATCCTTTGGATTCCATGTTGGACAACAATTTTGAAGGATAAAGATCTTCCAGATTCTGACATGCCAGTTTTCAGTGTAAAAGACAGATTTTCACAGAAATTGTGAATTTTAAATTTAAAGAATGTCAAAGGACCTACCTGCTGGGTGATTCTGGATCGCCACAAATTGTCCCTCGATCCTTGGATGTAATCCCTGCCTGGTGGGCATCCAAAATCCTCAGGAATTGCGGGAACTTCCCACTTCTCCTGCTCCATAATATACCCAAGGGCCATTGGATCTCTGGAAGGAATATTCCCGAATTTTGGTGTGGTTTATTACAGAAATATTCCATGGCAGGAATATGTTCAAGAAGCTCATTCCTTGTTGAAGTTCAAGCAGCTCATTCCTTGTTGAATCCCTTGTTTTATTTCTTGTTGATTCTTTTGGAATTTTGAAGGTTTCCCATGTCTAAAGCAGAGACAAATCCCCAAACCCCTGACCTTTGACCCCTTTTGTATTCCAGGCCGGCCAGCAGCGCTGGTGGGAGCAGGAGATCACGGTGAACGGGAACATCCAGAAGGGAGAACTGATCACCTACAACCTGACGGAGC
>SWJQ01000515.1:1922-13136 GCA_007252995.1 Zosterops borbonicus | reverse complement strand
CAAGGCCAGGTTGGACATTGGGGACAGTGGGAGGTGTCCCTGGGACAGTGGGAGGTGTCCCTGCCATGGCAGGGGGGCACTGGGTGGGATTTGAGGTCCCTTTCCACCCAAACCATTCCATGATTTTCCCTGCTGAGGCATCTCCTGCCTTTTCCACTCTCCACTTTGAGCTTCTCCCAAATCCTTCCCCTCTAAACTCTTACAGCAACCCTGTAAGACATAAAAAAACCCTCAATACTGTTGCTTCCTTTTCATCAACTAAAACAAACTTTGGAGAAGGAATTTTTTTCTTTCGGATTTTACCGAAAATTTCAGGAAATGTCATCTGAGGTCACTTCTCCTGCTCAGGATTCCAAAGAAAAACCAAGCACAGAAGGCTTTGGGCTGCATTGGATTGCATTTGCTGTTTGATGGTCTGGTAACACTTTAATAGTCTTCAATGAGCATTTAATTTAGATTTAATAGGGCAGCTTCTCTGTTGTAATTAAATATCAATTGATTGTTCCAAGAGCACTTGCTTGATTTAATATCGAAGAGATAAACCTGCTTTGCTGTATAATTAACTCTGAACACAACAATAAAAGTGCAATTAAATTTCTGGAACAAAGAACTTGTAAAAAAAAAAAAAAAAAATTAAAAAAAAAAAGTTGCTCGAGCTGCTGGACACGAGGGGAATGAAAGAAAAATGATGTTAAAATTGTGCTCTAGCAGTGATCCTAAGAGCTAATTAATTACTTTGCTTAACTATTGACGATTTTGACCTTTGATGTAGAGATTCCTTTGAGGTGGAAATCAAACAATGGAAGTGCTGTTCCCTCTGGGAACGGCGTCAGGAGAGAGTTTTCTTCAAGCAGGTATAGGAAAAATGTCAAGAAAAATGTCATTTTAATGGGATTTTTTTCCCCCTCTGCATTAATAGTTGGTGTTTATTGTTTATTGTATAAATATTCAGTTCACCTTATTTTTCAAACAGATCATTAATTCCCATTGTGGGTTTTCCCTGTTTGCTTTCCCCCTTGTTCCTGCGGATTGTTTTTAATGGAGTCCATGAATTAAAAATGGAGAAAGAAAAGGAAAAAACAAGCATGGGAATGGTTTTAGGGCTGACAAGGAGGATCCATCAATGAGCAGGGCAAAAATCCCACATTTTCATGAGGGCAGCACAAGAGGGAATGGCCTGAAGGTGAAGGAGGGCAGGGATGGATGGGAGATTGGGAATTGGGAATTCCTGGCTGGGAGGGTGGGGATGGAATTCTGAGATTTGAGTTCCCACTCAACTTAAGAAAATCATGGAATCACAGAGCTTGGAAAAGCCCTCCAAGGTAGGGAATGGCTCCCACTGCCACAGGGCAGGGATGGATGGGAGATTGGGAATTAGGAATTCCTGTCTGGGCTGGAATTCCCAGATTTGCTGTGGCTGCCCCTGGATCCCTGGCAGTGCCCAAGGCCAGGTTGGACATTGGGGACAGTGGGAGGTGTCCCTGGGACAGTGGGAGGTGTCCCTGCCATGGCAGGGGTGGCACTGGGTGGGGCTTGAGGTCCCTTCCAACCCAAACCAGTCTGGAATTCTGGGATTCTATAAAATCCTCAGGAGAAAAGTGGTTTTGGTCTCCTGGTACAAAACTGGCAAAAGCAACCCCGTATCTTTATTCCCTGTGAAATCTGTGCTGATCCAAGTGATCCCAAAAATCCATGTCTTCCTCCCACATCTCCTTAGGGCAGGGAGTGACTCCCTGGAGATTCAGACATTTCCCACCACCCTGAAACCCTAAACTGGATAAAAACCCCTCTAAACTCCACCCTGACACAATCACTGAATATATAAAATAAATAACTTCATTAAAAGCGAAAATCTCAGAATCCTTGGATCCCTGAGGTTGGAAAAAAAGCTCCAAGATCAGAGTCCAAGCTATGCCCACCCTGTCCCCAGCCCAGAGCTCTGAGTGCCACCTCCAGCAATTCCTGGGACACCTCCAGGGATGGGCACTCCAAACCAGAGGACAGATATTCACGGGATCATGGAATCATTGAGGTTGGAAAAGAGCTCTGAGTTCATCCAACCCTTCCCCAGCCCTGCCAAGGCCACACTGCCCCGTGTCCCCAAGTGCCACATCCACAGGGATTTAAATCCCTCCAGACATGGGGACTCCACCCTCTACCTGGGCCACAAATGGACAACAAATTTAGGGGAAGAAATTTTCCCAACTATCCAATCTAAACCTCCCAGAATCCCTGAGGTGGGAAAAGAGCTCCAAGGTCAGCGAGTCCCAGCTGTGCCCGATCCCCACCCTGTCCCCAGCCCAGAGCTCTGAGTGCCACCTCCAGCAATTCCTGGGACACCTCCAGGGATGGGCACTCCAAACCAGAGGACAGATATTCACGGGATCATGGAATCATTGAGGTTGGAAAAGAGCTCTGAGTTCATCCAACCCTTCCCCAGCCCTGCCAAGGCCACACTGCCCCGTGTCCCCAAGTGCCACATCCACAGGGATTTAAATCCCTCCAGACATGGGGACTCCACCCTCTACCTGGGCCACAAATGGACAACAGATTTAGGGGAAGAAATTTTCCCAACTATCCAATCTAAACCTCCCAGAATCCCTGAGGTGGGAAAAGAGCTCCAAGGTCAGCGAGTCCCAGCTGTGCCCGATGCCCACCCTGTCCCCAGCCCAGAGCTCTGAGTGCCACCTCCAGCAATTCCTGGGACACCTCCAGGGATGGGCACTCCAAACCTCCCTGGGCAACCCCTGCCATTTTTTTTCCCATAAAAAAAATTCCCCATTAAAATATCCTACAATCCCTCAATACAGACAAAGGCAGAACTCGGATCTCTCCCTCTCTTCTGGATAGAAAAAAAAAAAAAAATCCAACATTCATTCCCAAAATTTGGGAATGGCAGCCGCTAAATAACACAGGAGAACTGCTGGGGAGGCAACTCCTGCTTCCAGAGAGGAACTTTTTTGTCCTAAATCACTTCCCAGGATCGACAACGCAATGGAAAAACTGGAGTGAAACCCTCACTGGCGTTACTGAAATATGTTTAGATTTGATTGGATATTTCCAATATATATTTATATTTAAATATATATATCCATAAAAATATATATCCATAAATAAATATAAATATATTTGATATAAATATATATATATTAATAAATATATATTCATATATATATAAATAGATAATATCTATAATNTATATATATAATATATATATTTATATATATATATAAAATATATATTTTTATATATTATATATATAAATATATATAATATGTATATTTATATATTTTATATATATATATAAAATATTTATTTATATATATTTTAATAAATAGATATAAATATATATCCAATATATATTTATATCCAATATATTTATATTGAATATAAAATCAGCCCAAAAATCTCTTCAAAATCTTACCAAAATCTTATCAAAACGAGCCTCAAGCTGTAACTCCCAGGTACAATTTTCCAATATTTAAATCTGATTTTGGCACATTTCAAAAACAACAAAACTCCGAGGCTTTACAGCTGAGTCCCAAACGCTGATCCAGCTCTCTGGAGAGCTCTGGAAAATCTCCCATCACCTTTTCCAGCCCTTGGAGCAGCCCCTGGGCTGAGTTTTTAAGCTACAAAGGGAAAATAATTGAGATTTCCACAGAATTGGTTGAGATTATTTTAACACTCCCGAGGTTTCAGCTTCGGGCTTTTAGCTCAATGTGTTTTTTTTATCCTGATCCTTCAAATGGGTCCCATAAAAATCCTTTGCCAAGATGTTCCTTGGAGAATTTCCCATCCCCAGAGGGATTTGCTCAGGACATCTCAGGAGTGACTTTTATTTTCCCCCACCCCTTTTCCAAGTGTTAATTGCTCCCCTCAGCGCTCCCAAAGCCAGCAGGAATTTTATTCCTCATTTTTTTCCTCCTCTTGCCAAAATCCCTCCCCATTTTTTCAGAGCTGCTTTTCCTCCTCCTCCTCTCCCTTTCATCACACCAAGGAAGGAATTAAATCCCAAACGTTTTCCAGCATCACACCAGGAAGGACGTGGAGGGAGATTTCAGAGTCGGAAAATTTGGAATTTTCATGGAATTTACTCAATGCTCCTTTTCTTTTGGAAACATCATCCTTGTCCTTGTGTGATTCCAGCTCAGCTGTGGGGAATTTTCAAGGCTTTGGGGCTGAATTTCAGGGGAAAAGTTCTTCCCCCAGAGGGTGGTGGGAATTCCCAATGTTTCCACATCTCCAGGAGCGTTTGGACAGGATGAGGTTGGTTTTCTCCAAGCCAAACCTGCCTGGAATTCTCTGATTTATTTAAGAAGGAAACACCAGGAGAATTCTGGCTGAATAAAATCCTCTCCCTCACCATTTCAGAGTTCATCAGGAGCTGGAGATTTCCCTTTGCTTTTTTATTTTTTTAAGAAAACCAACATTCAATAAAAGATCCAAATAGATTTTCTACTCAAATAAAATTTTTTTAGCACCCACCAGGAGCATCTTCCTGAATTTCCAGGAATTTTTGTGTCTAAACACCCAACCACTCATTTTTTTAAATCTTCCTTTTTTTCAGGAAGAAGAGTGGGAATTATTGACATCCAAATTAAGTCGTTAATTACGAAACAACCACTCCCAACATCTTTTCCAATCCTGGGAGACCAAGCGAGGTTCTCCAGCTATTTCCATCTCCAGGCCAGCTGCTGGAAAATTCTATAAAGAGGATTAAATTACGAGAAGCTGATGAAAGCCCATCGGAAATATTAACCTAATATTAATATTTTAATATTAAAATTTCGATTAAAAACGTTAAAAAATTACAATACTAGGTCAGACCAAAGGTTCATTCCCAGCTTGGAGATCTGAGCGGGCACTGAGACAAAAAATGTGCTGGATTCCACCACAAATCCTGTGTAAAGGCCAGGATTTTCCCTTTGGAGATGAGAGTTATAATTTCCCACAAAACAACCCTCAAACTTTTCAAGGAGGGGTCAATAAACACAAAATTCCCCCCTGGGAATCCTGGAGATGGATTTTGCTTCCAGAAGGATTCCGTTCATTAGGCTGGCTGCTAATTAAAGGGTTTTTTTTTTTTAATTTTTATCCCCCTGCTGGATTTACAAACATCTCCCGGTGCCGCTGCTCTGCCAAACGTCTTTTCTGGAGTTTCTTTAGTGATTCTTTACAGTTTTGAGATTCCAGGGAAATGGAGCTGGAGTTGTAGGGATGGAAATCCCAGTGCTCCGTGTCCGGGAGCTGAGCATGGATCTGCTGCTCTCCCTCGTCAGAGCCCTGCAACTGCATCACCTCTGGGATTCCTGGGATTTCCCATCCATTTCCCTCCAAAAATGGGCTGGGAATGGATGTTGGGAGGGAAGAGATTTGGGAGATTTGCTGGTGTTACCCTTTAGGTGTTGGCCCTCTATGGGCCAGGGTTATGTGGGAAGGAAATCTGATTTTCCTGCCCTTGGTGAGTGGTTATTTTCCCCAAAGGATAAACCAAAGGAGGAGTCACAGCTTTGGGAAACTGAAGGGAAAATGAAATGGCTGATTTCCACTTTTTTGGGATGACACAACTGTTTTTCTGATCCCCACAGAATCCTGGAATGATTTGGGATGGAAGAGATCCTAAATCCCATCCCACCCCTGCCATGGCAGGGACACCTCCCACTGTCCCAGGGACACCTCCCACTGTCCCCAATGTCCAACCTGGCCTTGGGCACTGCCAGGGATCCAGGGGCAGCCACAGCAAATCTGGGAATTCCAGCCCAGACAGGAATTTCTGATTCCCAATATCCAATTTAAACCTCCTTTCTGTTAATTTGAAGCCATTCCCTGTGTCCTGTCCCTCCATCCCTTGTCCCCAGTCCCTCTCCAGCTCTCCTGGAGCCCCTTCAGGCCCTGCCAGGGGCTTCAGGAGGAGGCAAAACCCTTTAATATATAAATTGATATTTTAAACCTATATATAAACACCTCTGAATGGGAGAGAGAAGGAAACAGAAGAGGAGAAAGCAAAACCCCGGATCAGGATCCATCCCAACAACCACATCAAACACATCCCTGTCCTTCCAGCCCCTCTGCCAGCTTGGCACCGATTTAGGAAAATCCTGGCATTTGGCAGCAATGCCCTGGTGCCTCATTGACCTCAAAATCCCTGGAATTTCCTGCAGCTTCCGAGGGGAGGTTTCAATCCTCTCCCGTTTTTTAAACGCCGCGGCGCGAAGCCTGTCAGCGGCGTGATGTAATTATCATCAAGCCTCAGTAAAGGATTTTAAATTAAAGCCCAACTTGCTCTGTAAATACTTTGTGTCTCCATTATTGTTCTCTCCTCCTAATGGCTTTTGGCACGGGCCTTGTCAGGGGTTTATTGTACAACCCCCCCGGCCGTGCCGGAGCCTGCTATGAATAAATCACACCCTTCACTGAGCACCAGGCGACAGCAAAAAAAAAAAAAAAAAAAANAAAAAAAAAAAAAAAAAAAAAAAAAACTGCAACAGCAGATGAGAAAAGCAATAAAGAACCGTAACAGCTGCCTGTTCTCCTCGGCAGGTTTACATCAGCCCCTGATTTAATTTCCTATTTGTAACGGCGCCGCTCCCCGCTACGGCAGCGGGAAATAAAATCAGGGATGTTCACACTGGGATGTTTTTCCTCAGGAAAAGTGAGGCACTGGCTGGGTCACGGGGGTTTCCTTGTCATCCTGGGGCTCTTGGGGCAGCACATCTGATCTGTTTCAAACCACAACGACACAGACTCCAATTTCAGAAGGTTGAAAATGATTCTTTGATTTTTGGGATGTGTCTCCCTTTTATCCCATTTCACACAGACCAATCTGATTGGTGACACACAGACAAACCTCTTCACTCCCATTGGTCAGAGCAGAGGGACAGCAAGGAGAAGTCCCTCCTGGGGAAAGGAATGAAGAACAAAGGGACAGCTACAAAAACATTTCTCCTGTTGACAGAAAATTCCCTGGGAAAGGAATTTCAGGAAACCAAAACATCTCAAACATGAACCAAATCTACACAGGAGGAGGAATTTCTGGGGAGAAAAGTGCTCAGAGGTGTTGCTGCCACAGGTGGAAGGTGCTGGAGCTCTGTGTGATGCTGGGATCACAAAAAGGAAAGGAATTGGGAACTTAGTCCCCAAATTTTTAGACACTCCTGGGCCTGTGTGAATGGAGCCCAGGGGGATCTGAACCCCAACATTCCCCCACTCTCTTTGAGTTATAAAAACTCCTTTGGTTTGGGTTGGAAGGGATCTTAAATCAGAGAGGAATTTTTTGTCCTAAATCACTTCCCGGGATCAACAATGCAATGGAAAAACTGGACTGAAACCCTCGCTGGCATTACTTAAATATGCTTAGACTGGAAGGGAGGGAATAAATATCAGGGAAAGGTTCCTCCCCCAGAGGGTGGGACAAGCCCTGGAAAGGCTCCCCAGGGAATGGGCACAGAGCTCCAGGAGCCTTTGGACAGCCCTGCCAGGGATGCCCAGGGGGGGATTGTTGGGGGGTCTGGGATGATCCCTGTGGGTCCCTCCAGCTCAGGACATTCCATGATTCCATGGAAATGGGCTGCACATGAATTCCTGCCCTTGAGTGAGCTACTCCTGGAGCTGGAAACCAGGAGATACAATCAGCCCCAGGGAATGTGAGCTGCTCTGAGACACCAGGGACAAGGAGAGAAACGTTCAGTGCTCAGCCCCTGTTTGCTCCCAGCTCCATCCCTCCCTGGAATGCCAGGAACAGCCAGGGCTGGAATCCCCATCCCTGGGAGGATTTAAAGCCCTGTGGGTGTGGCACTTGGGGACAAAGGGCTGTGGTGGCCTTGGCAACTCAGTGACCTCAGAGGGCTTTTCCAGCCTCCAGGATTCCATGATTCCATCAAACCACCCTGATCCACCAGCAGTTTCCTTATGGAGATAATCCATTCAAACCTTTCCCCTTTTTCTGTGGCTGGGAATGGGAGCACTGGAGGATCCCTGAAGGATCAGCTGGGAATCCCCTCTGCACTCACCCTGAGGTGACTCAAAAGCTTCCTGGGTCCTTCTTGCACCTGAGGGTCTTCCCCTTGACCCTTCCTGCTTTTTCCTTCCTGATTTTCCCCTCCTGCTTTTTCCTTCCTGCTTCTCCCTTTCTGCTTTTCCCTTCCTGCTTTTCCCTTCCTTTTTTCCCTTCCTGCTTTTCCCTTCCTTTTTTCCCCTTCCTGTTTTTCCCGCTGTCCCTCAGCATCTCCCAGCCTCAGTTTTACCTCCAGCTGAGCCACTTTTTGCTCCCTGTGCAATTCCTTCTGCTCCAAGGCAATGAAGAGCCCTGGATTCAGCTCCTCGGCGTGGGGATGGATTTTTCCTGTGATTTTTTCAAAGAGCTGCCAACTTCCCCGAACTCCTTTTCTTTCATTTGGGCTCATTTCCCAAAGGATCTTCCCTCCCGGTTCTGGCTTTATTGGATTTGGCCTTATTGAAGGTCATGGCTGTGTTATTCCCTTGGTTTTTAAGGGTTGTTCTCAGGGGTGGTTTTTTTCCATTTTCTGCACTTTTTATTCCTCCACAACTTTCCTCCAGCTGGTGACCTCTGTATATTCCATGGTCAGGCCTCGAATTTGCCTTCTGCCTTCCTCTTCCCAAACAATTTGTCCTGGGGATCAGGATCCAAACTGGGAACCTCCTTTTCCTTCTCCAAAATCCAATATTTTTTAAAATTACCTCTGGCACCTCTTCCTGGATGGCTCCAGAGCCTTTTCACTCCATTCCCTGGACTGGAAATTTCCATGGGATTTCACGTTCCATGCAAACCGCCAGATGGGATCCGGGATTTATGGAGCAGCTCTTTTGTTTCCAGTAAGAAAACAAAAATGCCAAAGTATTGACAGGCACAGAGCCTGGAAAAAGGCAGCTCCAGGAATCCTCTCCCTCCTCCACATCCCTGGGGGAGAGAAATGGAAAGTTCCCACAGTTTTGCCACCCCAGCGAGAGATAATGACTGTGCAGAGCTCTGCAAACACCAGAATTCCAAAGTGAGGATTTGTTGCCGCGCTGCGGATTTGGGATATTGGGATAGTGGGATATAAACCCACTGCAGGGATGGATGGGAGATTGGGAATTGGGAATTCCTGTCTGGGCTGGAATTGCCAGATTTGCTGTGGCTGCCCCTGGATCCCTGGCAGTGCCCAAGGCCAGGTTGGACATTGGGGCTGGAGCAGCCTGGGACAGTGGGAGGTGTCCCTGGGACAGTGGGAGGTGTCCCTGCCATGGAACTGGGTAGGATGGGATCCGTGGGATGGGATCCATGAGATGGGATCCATGGGATGGGATCTGTGGGATGGGATCTGTGGGATTGGAATGGCATGGGATCGAAGGGATCAGTGGGATGGGGTCCATGGGATGGGATGGGATCCATGGGATGGGATCAATGAGATCCGTGGGATCGGATGAGATCCGTGGGATGGGATGAGANGGCATGGGATCGAAGGGATCAATGGGATGGGGTCCATGGGATGGGATGGGATCCATGGGATGGGATCAATGAGATCCGTGGGATCGGATGGGATCCGTGGGATGGGATGAGACGGGATGGAATCCATGGGATCCATGGTATGGGATGGGATTGGATGGATGGGATGAGGTCCATGGAATTGGGATGGGGTCCATGGGATGGGATCCATGGGATCCATGGGATGGGATCCATGGGATGGGATGCGATCCAAGGGATGGGATGAGATGGGATTCATGGGATGGGATCCATGGGACGGGATGGGATGGGATCCATGGGATCCATGGGATAGAATCCATAGGATGGGATCCATGAGATGGGATGGGGTGGGATGGGATTTAAGGTCTCTTCCAACCCAAACCATTCCACAGTTCCATGACCTGAAGCACAGGGAAGCTCTGGGGACACTTTATTTAGGGGTTGTGCCCCATTAATGCCACCAAGGTGCTGAAAGAGTCACAGAATTCCTGGAGACACCAGGAAGGGGAAAAAGGAAATCCTGTGGCCACGGTTTAAAAACTGAGGAATATTTTTAGGGGTAATTTATGATTTAAAAATTGTGTTCTCCAAGCCCTGCAGACACAAACTGGATAACTGTACATCTCTTGGAGAAAATGTTAAAATTCCAGATTTCTGACTCAATTCCGCAGCTCCAGTTGGTTTTAAAACAACGCCAAAGAAAATAAAAATGGAAACTTTCCACAGCCCTTGGTGCATTTTCTTCTCTGGTGACAGAACAGGAAGGGAAATGAGGGAGCTGCTGCTCCTGAAAGATTTTTGTGCCCCCTGTAAAGTGAATTTAGAAATTATTTAGAGCAGCAACCAAACCCCAAACACACAAAGGGCATTTTGTGAGCAGGATGTGAAGGAGGAAAAAAAAATTCCCCCTGTTCCAGTGGCTGCTTTGGGCTCCCAAAGCTGGGAGTGCTGCAGGAGGTCAGAAATGTTGGAGAAACCTCTGGGTTCCACCTAAATCTCAATTATAATGTTAAATATTTCATAAGATACTGAAACCTGACTGGAATAATTATTTGTAGGATGAGATATTGTGGATAAAGTGGAATAAAGCAGAAATCTCCGCTTGATTGAAAGACTTTGCTCGTGATTTGGGGTTGGCAATTAGTGGTGAAAAAAATCCTGTTTGGACAAGATTTGGAGTCACTTTACAGCAGCAGAATGGATGAATATTCCATTTAATGGGATATGGGTATTTCCATTAATGGGAATCCATTTATGGCTGGAGCCCCCCTGCTCTGGAGCCAGGCTGGGAGAGCTGGGAATGTTCCCCTGGAGAGGAGAAGCTCCAGGGAGAGCTCAGAGCCCCTGGCAGGGCCTGAAGGGGCTCCAGGAGAGCTGGAGAGGGACTGGGGACAAGGGATGGAGGGACAGGACACAGGGAATGGCTTTAGGCTGGAAAAGGGGAGATTTGGGTGGGAGATTGGGAATTGGGAATTCCTGTCTGGGCTGGAATTCCCAGATTTGCTGTGGCTGCCCCTGGATCCCTGGCAGTGCCCAAGGCCAGGTTGGACATTGGGCTTGGAGCAGCCTGGGACAGTGGGAGGTGTCCCTGGGACAGTGGGAGGTGTCCCTGGGACAGGGGGAGGTGTCCCTGTGCCTGGAATGGGATGAGCTTTAAAAGCCCTTCCAACCCAAACCATTGTGGGATTCTGTGACTCCCTGAACGTTTCCCACCCCTATTTCTGGCAACTGTAACAAATTTTTAATTT
>SWJQ01000514.1:376583-391819 GCA_007252995.1 Zosterops borbonicus | reverse complement strand
TGAGCAGAAGAGCCCAAAGGAAGGAGCTTGGAAACAGTAGAGCACTGCCCCACTTGTTTAACAGTTCATGGAGATGGGGATGGAATAAATATTTGTTTACATCCTACACTGCAACCCAGGACAAACCTGAAGACAACAGCCTGGGCAGCTGAAGGAGAATCCCTTTGGATTGAACAATCCCCTTCTGCTGCCTGAGGGATCTAAAGGTCAATGTAGCAAAACAGAAAAGTCTAAAGAGGAGTTTTTAGAGTTTAAAATATAACACATGGTAATGTAGTAGTTCTTATAGGCTGTGTGGAGATTCTATAGGATTTTGTGTCTTGTATTGGTTGGTCACTGTAAATTAGAATATTCATCACAAAAGGAGATAGAATGGATTGTAACCAGGACCTTGCTCTCTTTTCCCTACTCTTTTCCCTGCTTTTCCCCCTGCTCTCTTTTCCCTGCTCTTGTCCCTTCTCTTTTCCCTTCTCTCTTTTCCCTGCTCTTGTCCCTGCTCTCTCTTCCCTGCTCTCTCTTCCCTGCTCTCTCTTCCCTGCTCTCTTTTCCCTGCTCTTTTCCCTGCTCTCCCCCCTGCACTCTGACCCTGCCCCTTGCTCTCTCTCTCCCCTCTCCTTAGCTCAAACCCTCTTGCTCTCTCCCCCTCTCTCTTTGGGACTTCCCTCCAGCCCAGGCTGGTGGCTGAAGGCAAAGCCCTTTCTACCCACGACCCTTGCAATAAAACCACATATTCTAGAATATCTCAGATTTGCAGAGTCCCTTGTCCCTGTAAGTCACAGATGCTCCTGCAGTGAGGCACCTCCCTCCACCTCAGCCAGGTGCTGCTGCTGGGGCCACACCTGGAGGCCTGTAGAGCTCCCAGATAGGGATTCCAGTGAGGAATGTGCTGGAATGAGCAGCAGGATGCTGGGGATGCACAGGGTTGGACAGGCTGCTGTTGTGTCTACTGTGTGTCCACGATAATGTCCCCCAAGCCATGATTTGGGGACAATCCTGTCCCCAATCCTGTCCCAGGTCCTGGCATCTGTTCAGCTGGGCCAGACTGGCCAGGACAGCTGCTCTCAGATCTCCCAGTCTGCAGGTTACCAAAGGACAAATGACAGAGCACCATGGTCTCATTTACTACTCATATCTGTGTTGCTTTGGGGTTGCCTGCATGCTGATCCATGAAAGAATCCAGGAATCTAAAAGAGATGATGCCCATAGAGGGTATGGGAGTCTGTCTCCAACAGGAGACCATGAGAGGGGTCTTGAGTGTGGCAGGGCAAGCAGATGGCAGATTTTCCTCAGAATTTTTGTGTTAAACTGACCTGACTTACCCTGGTCACTGTGTAGAGAGAGATCTTAGTGATTGTGCAGTCCAAGCTGTTGGAATCCCTGACTATTTTTGTAGCATGGATGGTTTATCTGACTCAGGAAAGCCTCTCCTCAGACAGGATGTCACCCCACACCTTTCCTTGTTTGAGGGAGGTGAGATTTCTCTCCTTTGGAGTTTCCCAAACCCTCCAGTGTTGCTGTAGTGGGAAGGTATCTGCTGCCAGCTCTGCCTGGGGGTCTTTTCTCTGCAGGTGACATCACCATGGAAGGGCTGGACAAAGACAGGCAGCTGCAGACAGGAGAGATCATTATCATCGTGGCTGTGCTGCTTATGTGGGCAGGTGAGTGCTGAAACAAAGGTAAAATCCATGATTCACAAAGGGGATGTGGCTCAACACAGTGTAGAGGCACATTGGTGAGGGTCTGGTACCTTTTTTAGTAAATTCATTGAGTCTCTGTAAGACGCTGGAGCCAGTGGGGTAAAAGGAGCAATCTGCTGTGAATGGAGGTCATTGATCCCCTGCTCCCTTCCCAGTAAATGTGGATTTTGTAGTGGCATCTTGCAGAAATTTCTCCTTGCCCTGGCCTTGACATTTTTCTAGGACACTGGAAAAAAAAAAAATACAAGATGACTGCTGGTAGTTTCCACCTGACACAGGTTGAGGTGTCAGGAGCTGTGAGGAGTCAAGCCCAGTCTGTGTGTGCCTGGCACCTTTTTTAGTAAATTCATTGAGTCTCTGTAAAGTGCTGGAGCCAGTGGGGTAAAAGGAGCAATCACTGCTCAGCAATAATGGCCTGGAGTATGTCAAAGAGCAGGAGATAAAATTCCAAGACCTGGAATTCCAGGGTGGGAGCATCCCAGCTGACAGGGAGGATTGTGTTGTCTAAGATGTTGTGACTGATAAATTACTGCACTGGCTGTAGAGGCTGTGCCTCAGTCTGCTAAAGCTGTAAAGTGGGTGATTTGCTCCTGTACAGCTCAATGAAAGGCAGTGCAGGCAGCAGGCTGCCCTGGGAGCCCAGGCAGTAATTCTGGTCATATGCAGCTGCTGTGAATGGAGGTCATTGATCCCCTGCTCCCTTCCCAGTAAATGTGGATTTTGTAGTGGCATCTTGCAGAAATTTCTCCTTGCCCTGGCCTTGGCCGCATCCATACCTGTGTGCCCAAGGAAACTGGCCTGGCCACGCACCTGGGGGNATCCCCTGCTCCCTTCCCAGTAAATGTGGATTTTGTAGTGGCATCTTGCAGAAATTTCTCCTTGCCCTGGCCTTGGCCGCATCCATACCTGTGTGCCCAAGGAAACTGGCCTGGCCACGCACCTGGGGATGGTGCAGGCTGATGCAGGTGGGTTTGCAGCACCCCAAGGAGCCCTGGGAGGCTGTGGGGAGGGGAAACTGAGGCAGGCACTGTGAGGGTGCCTGCACACTTCATGCAGTGTGTCTTTGGGCAGCGGTGATCGCCCTGTTCTGCAGACAATACGATATCATCAAGGATAATGACTCCAACAACAACAAGGAGAAGACAAAGCCCTCCTCAGAGCACAGCACGCCAGAGAGACCAAGTGGAGGGCTGCTGAGGAGCAAGGTGAGTGGGGAATGCTGCCAGGAGGGATGGCTTGTGGTGCCTGGACAGAGTCTGCCCCTCTCCAGAAATGGAAACACCACAGCTTGTGCTCTCACCCCAAAGACTGAAGGTTTTTAGGGTTCAGTGAGCTCTGGTTTCTGGGGTGGTGTGTGCGCCCCATGGTGATTGTAGCAGAAACATTGGAAGAGACAACAAAACATTATAACTGGGGTAGTTCTTGCATTGCAAGGTGGTTCCTGACCTCTGACATGTCCCTCCAAAGCTGCACCTCTCCTGCACTGATGGACAGGTCTGGCTCCTGGAGTGGACATGCCAGGCAGCTGTTCTCCTGGTTCCTGCACTTGTTTGTCACTGCTCACTTTCTGCCCAGCTTCTCTGGGTCATCACACAAGTCATTCCAGAGCCCCTTCCTCACCCTGATGGAAGTTCTATGCCAGGCTGTGGATGGGGAGGGAGCAGTACCTTCATCTGGCTGTTCCCTCAGCACCTGACATTTCTCCCTTTGTTACTTGCCAAAGATTTATAGCCCCGATGCTCTAGTGGGACCATCTGTTTGGTTTTTGCTTGTGCCTCATCTGCTGCCTCTTGTCAAGGGTGGAAACTCCCCTCATTGTGTTGCCTGACTGCCCACTGATTCCACATCTTGGTTTCCAGCAGATGTCAGGAGCAGAAACTTCCCGTTCGGACTTCAAGTCCCCAGTTCCCCTCCTCCAGATTTTTCAGCTTGCTGATTACTCCTTGCCAAAGAGATCCCTCCTCTTGGATCCTTGCTCCAAACTGACCCTGCTCTGCTGAGGTCTGAGGGGCTCTGCCATCGGGTCTGATCCCAGGGGTGCAGCAAAGCAGGGTCTTAAAGCAGACTTTTCTCTCCCAGAAGAAATCTCCCTCGGTCAACATCATCGAGGTGTAAAGTGCAACAACACCAGCTCGGCCATCTGGGATCTCGGGTGTCCTGCCAGAGCTAAAGAAAGCCTTGGAAGAAGAGGCAGCACCAGGTGCACAGGCTGGAAATTCAGCATGCGAAGATCCACGTTAGCAGAACTCCCGCTTTCCCCCCGGCTGGGGATGTGCATGGAGCCAGCTCCTGAGCCACGCATGCAGAGCATGGCCCTGCCCATCCCACTCACCTGGCTCTCCTCCCCTCCAGGTGGGAAGTTGAGGATGAGTGGGAGGCCACTAGGGTGGGATGGAGCCAAAGGGAGGCCATGTCCCTGTGCACAGGCTTGGCCAAAGCCCTGGATTGTGCCAAGCAGCTGTGGCACTGGATTGTGGCACTGCCCAGCATCACAGGGCAGACCTTGCTCTCTCAGCTGCCTCTTTGCCCTTGGGGGTTGCTTGCAGAGAGCAGGAGCTGCTCCCCTCGGGGCCCTGGGGGCTGAGGAAATAGGGCAGTGCAGGTATTGCCCCAGCACAGGGGTGAGTATATTGCTGCTGGAGAACTGGGCTCCACTGCGCCCTGTTAGGGGCATGCAGGGGCTTCAAATTCTCTCTCTACTGCAGAGGACAAAGATAAAAGGGATGAGGATGAGGAGCTAGTGCTGTCACAGTGCCTGGCCAGCCTGCAAACTGGGGGAAGCCCCACAGGGCTGGGGAGTGGGCAGTGTCCCCAGCAGGGCTGAGTGCTGGCCATTCAGGCTGTTGGAAGGGAGTTTTTTGAGCATTTTTTTGAGCAGAATAATGCCTGTGCTGCCTGGAGGAGACGTGGTGAGGCCTCCAAGGTCTCAGTTGGAGGGAATGGGGTGAAACAAGAAGGTTCCCTGCTGCCCTGGCTGCTGCTCTCCCTCCATGCTCTGCTCTGCAGCCTGCCACACACAGGCTCTGCAGCCCTGGACTCAAAGCATCACAGGATCCAGTGTCTTCCAGGAATAAATCTCCCAGTAAAAAGCACTTTCAGGACTTTTTTCCTTCCAGGTGCTGCTCAGCTCTTGCTGCAAGACTAGGTGGGGAAGGGACAGGATTAACAATTCCTGTGGCAGGGTCTTTTCAATAAAAGCATCCTGGCTCAAAGGCAGCATCTGAGCTGCAGGTCTCCGTGTGTGTCCATTCATGTACAAAATTCTTGAATGGGAGATCTGTTCCTGAGTGCTGTGCAGGAGCTGGAGGTTCTCCACTGTCACTTCACAATCTTTTGGCCCTTGAGGGAGAACTGCTGCAATCTGGGCCATGTGGCAATCTGCAGGCTGGTACCTGCAGGCAATCTGCAGGTACAGTAGAAAAACTAGGGCTGTCAGGGTTTTAAATGGTTTTAAAGGGTTTTAAAGGACTGTCAGGGTTTTAAACAAGAGTTTTAAAGATGTTCTAGTGCCCTGGAAAATGTTTAGAAGTTCTGTCTTGGAGTGTCATAGCAGACATGCCTGCTGCCATGAGATTTTTAGCCAGGCAATCTGTGGCAATGTGCAGGCTGTCCCCACTGAGGGTGATGTCACGGCTGTTTCTCTCTGCAGAGCAGAGAAATCCCCCAAGAATGAGGACAAGGTCAGACCCTGACAGGCTCCTCACCCTGCTCAGGTGAGGAGAAAAGGTACCTGAGAAAAAACAACACCATTGTGGTGGGATACAACTGCTGCTGGGTTTTAACCTGGGCTGCAGGGAGCACAGCTCCATAGACAAAAACACATTTTTTGCCCTGTTAGCTCTTTTTACACTAGAAAAACTAGGGCTGTCAGGGGAATAAAAGAGTTTAAAGATGTTCTAGTGCCCTGGAAAATGTTTAGAAGTTCTGTCTTGGAGTGTCATAGCTGACATGCCTGCTGCCATGAGATTTTTAGCCAGGCAATCTGTGGCAATGTGCAGGCTGTCCCCACTGAGGGTGATTCATGGCTGTTTCTCTCTGCAGAGCAGAGAAATCCCCCAAGAAGGGGGACAAGGTCAGACCCTGACAGGCACCTCACCCTGCTCAGGTGAGGAGAAAAGGTACCTGAGGAGCAACAACACCATGNCCCTGCTCAGGTGAGGAGAAAAGGTACCTGAGGAAAAACAACACCATTGTGGTGGGATACAACTGCTGCTGGGTTTTAACCATAGACAAAAACACCTTGTTTTGCCCTGCTAGCTCTTTTTACACTATAAAAACTAGGGCTGTCAGGGGAATAAAAGAGATTTAAAGGATGTTCTAGTGCCCTGGAAAATGTTGAGAAGTTCTGTCTTGGAGTGTCATAGCAACTGCTGCTGGGTTTTAACCATAGACAAAAACACCTTGTTTTGCCCTGCTAGCTCTTTTTAAGGAGGTACACTAGAAAAACTAGGGCTGTCAGGGAAATACAAGAGTTTTAAGAATGTTCTAGTGCCCTGGAAAATGTTTAGAAGTTCTGTCTTGGAATGTCATAGCAGACATGCCTGCTGCCATGAGATTTTTAGCCAGGCCAGAGGCACACACAAAGAATCAAAGGATCAGACTCTGTGAGGAACCAGGAAAGGCACAAAAAAATAAGTCAAAATGCAGAGGTTTTGACCAAATAAAAAAAAGAACACAAGTCTGATATTAAATGTAGAATCAGGGTGTGTTGTTGAGGAAAAAAGCCTTTTCCCTCTGGAAAAAAAACTAACCAAGTCACCACTTCAAGACACCTGTACAGCACAGCCTGAACCTGCTCCTCCCAAGTCAAAAAGGCACCCTGGGCTCTGGAAACCCTCAGCACAAAGAGGAGCTGCTCCCTCAGGGCTGGCAGCCAAGGAAGATGTGGGAGTTCAGGCTCTGTGAGCTTGGGGCACAGCAATCCTCACCACAGGCAGTGCAGGAGACAGAGTGTTGGAATTCTCTGGGGAAATGGTTTCTCCTTCCTGGACTCCCTGAGCACTTAGAGTGACCCTTTACTTCCTTCTCTGACCCCCCTGCCTGTGGTCCAGCTGTCTCTCCTCTGAGCTGGGAGGTTATAAATTGTCTCCCCTTCCTTTTTCTACCTCTTTCCCCCCTGGAAACTTGAAGAACAAACACCTGGGACAAAGGTCTCTTCTGAGATATCTCACCTCGTCCTTGATGTAATTCTCTCCAAATCCTCCTAATAACTGAGCTGGTTAAAAGCCCCCAGGAGGAGGGCAGGAGAGGGAATATATCAACAGAGTACCTGACTGCCTCCAGCAGTCAAACCCAAATGACAACAGTAAAAAAAAAATCAGTTTATTTCTCTATAAAGGCAGAGCTTTCCTTTAAAAACCAGGGTCATTTGTGAGAGGGTACGGGGTTGAACTGCAGGGGCAAGGCGTTCATCACACATTGCTCCAGGCCAAGAGCTGTTGTTGCTCCCTGAGGATTTACACTGCCTGCATTCAGGCAGGCTCAGAGCACGCAGGGTGGGTCCTGCACGGCCTTGGGAGTGAGCAGAGAGAGGAGCACGGGTCCCCCAGGCCAAGCTGGGAGCAGCTGAAGCTCGAGGAGGTTCATGCAGGCAGCACAGGACGAGGAGAAGGTGTTGCAGCCTTTGCACTCCACGGCAGCAGTGCCAGCAGCCCCCCCGTGTTGGGAGGGCAGTGCCAGGGCAGTGGCTGGCCCAGGTGCAGGCACAGGGTGAATCCTGAGTGGCTGGTCTGTTGTTTGCAGAGATTTGGCTTAGCCCAGGGGAGTTTTGGGGCCAGAAGTCCTGGGAAAAGTGCTGGGGGAGTCTCCAACCCCTCCCAGCACTGTCCAGCTGTCTGGGGGTGGCCCCAGGCGGTAGCACAGTAGTTGTGCTGTTGGAGAGCTCGATGGGGGCACAAGAGGTATTAATTCTGGAAAAGTGAGAGAAAAGGAAGACATGGAGCATAAAGTGTACAGCTGGGAGCCCAGCACAGCCTGAGAGGGGAAGCAGATGTTCCCAGGTGAGCATTAGCACACCCTTACAGAGGACATGCTGGGGGATGAGTCAGTGCAGCACTGAAGAAACTCACCTGCTGGGCTGTGGGCTCCCCTCCCCAGCTCCTCCATGCTGCTTTGGAAGAGAACACAGCATCCATCACACCCCAAGCATGGCCTCCTGAGAGGCACAGCATGCTCGTGGACCCTGACAGGGCAGGAATGGCACAGCAGGAGCAGCACTGGGTGTGCAGAAGGCCCTAAACTCCCTTGCTACCAGCCGCTCTTCCTGAGATTGCAAAGCTGTATCTCCTTCCCAAAAGGAGCCCCATGTCCAAAAGAGTGGTGCTTCATACACAGCTCCAGTCTGTGCACACAGTGATTCCCAGGTGAACATGGGCTCAACCCCAACCTGCCAGACCTGCCAGACCCCAGCTGTGAACATGGAGAAAATCCATGATGGAATGGGCCATTTTCCAAACCCCAGGGAAATCAGTGGGAGAAGAGGGACAACTGAGACCCTAAATCCCCTTGCTACCAGCCTCTCTTCTTGAGATTGCAAAGCTGTATCTCCTTCCCATCAGGAATCCCATTTCAAAGNTACCAGCCTCTCTTCTTGAGATTGCAAAGCTGTATCTCCTTCCCATCAGGAACCCCATTTCAAAGGGGTGGTGCTTCATACACAGCTCCAGTCTGTGCACAAACACTGATTCCCAGGTGAACATGGGCTCAGGCCAGGCTCAGACCTGCCAGACCCCAGCTGTGAACATGGAGAACATCCATGATGGAATGGGCCATTTTCCAAACCCCAGGGAGATCAGTGGGGGAAGAGGGACAACTGAGACCCATGCCCTAAACCCCCTTGCTACCAGCCTCTCTTCTTGAGATTGCAAAGCTGTATCTCCTTCCCAAAAGGAGCTCCATGTCCAAAAGGGTGATGCTTCATACACAGCTCCAGTCTGTGCACACACACAATGGTTTTCAGGTGAACATGGGCTCAAGCCAGGCTCAGACCTGCCAGACCCTAACTGTGAACATGGAGAACATCCATGATGGAATGGGCCATTTTCCAAACCCTAGGAAGATCAGTGGGAGAAGAGGGACAACTGAGACCCGTCTGGACAGGCTGGTCTCAGCAAAGACTGGCAGAAAAAGAGTAAGAAACATCTCTGGGTGCATCCTAGGGGTCAGCATCTGTACCCCACATTTCTGCTGCAAAAGCTGGACTGCATGGTCTGTTTCTCCACCACTCAACCCTCTGTTCAGTTGAGCTCTCAGCTGGTAGAAGCAGAGAAAGACCAGGAAGTTTCCCCCTTGGTTCCATGCAGCTCTTCTCCATGATCCCACCATGCTCATGGCCCAAGCAGATCCCCTTTCATGGGGCACAGAGAAGGAAACAAAGCAGAGAGATCTCTGAATACAAGCAGCAGCTCACCACCTACCCAGATAAGGTTTCACTGATATTATCATCTTCATCTTCCTCCTCCTCCTCCTCCTCCTGGCAAGCAAAACAAACAAAAGCCCACCATGACATTTCATTGCATGAGCAGGTCTCTGGCCCCTTCACAAGACAGTCACTCCCCAGGAACAAAGTACAAAGATTTGGGGGAAAAGACTGGAGTGCTGAGCTGCCAGAACCCTCTGGGTTTGGGCACACAAGGACAGACAGGCCATAGCTCATCCCCTCCAGGTGCAAAGCCCCAAAAACAAGCTGTGAGCTGCTGACACTGTGCACCTATGCCCAGGGACAGTGGTGGGTGGGCACACCCTGCAGCTGGAGGGGCAGGTAGAGACTACCAGGAGCAGGCTGCACACAGGTACAACCCCAAGCCAGGCTTGGACTCACACTGGAAGCATGAAACCAAGGGCCAAGCATCCAGAAACTCCCAGACAGGGACATTGTGAGACCAGTGTGACAATTCTCCAATTGCTGTGGCCATGCAGGAGGTGCAGTGCAGATGGGCTGGCAGGATGATGATCCAAGAGTCCTCTCCTTCAGGGGCAGCTCTCAGCCCAGCCACGAAACCAGGTGTGCATCAACAGGGTTGTGGGAAGGCAGAGGAGCAGGGGAGCTGCAGAGAGGTCACTCTGTCCCTGCCCTAATTCCAGACAGCCCTGGGCATGGGCCTGACTTGCACATACTGTACCCCAAAGTGGTGTCTGAAGGGAGCACTCTCTGGGGGTCTGCTGGCCTCACTGCTCTCCAAGACACATGAAGGGTGAAGGGGCTGATCCTGCCTAGAGCCTGGGACAGGGCAAAAAGCAGCAGAGTTAGTGCCTGCAACCTGCAGAAAGCCCAGCTGGGAATGTACAGGCAAGACTGTGGGTGAGGAGGAACAGGGAATCCCTGCTGTGCTGGCAGGAGGGTGCAAACAAGGGTGAGGGGCAGGTACCACCAGGCCCTGAGCTGGGCTACAGCTCAGACAATGAATGCACAGCAGTTCAGCAAAAAAAAAGCAGGTACACCTCCCACTCCAGCCAGAGATGGGGGAGTGGCAGGAAACACAACCATAAAGACAACACTCTCCCTGCCTGGTGTATTTGACCAGCCAGTCAGCAAGCCATCTCCTCTCCACACAGCCCAGGACAGGGTTCCCACAGCAGAGACACTGATTCCAGGGCTATGCAGAGAGATACAGCTGAGAAATTCCTCCTACCTGCATGTGTTGCTTCCCAGAGATCCAGTGCCATCTGAAAGGCCTGGGCGACAGTCAGAGTCACAGCCTGGGCCTGGGTAGATGAAAGAGAGAGAATAACTCCTTCCACCTGAGCCCTCAATCCAGGATAATCCCATTGCCATGAAATCTGAGACCCCCCCAGCATCCCTCTCCTGCCTTTCTCTGCAGAACACACAGATGGAAGACTCAGTTCTGTCTGCCCCTGAGGGCCACCCCCAAGGAGCTGGGACAGGAAACCCTCAGGAGATGAGACAGGAAACCCTCAGGAGCTGGGACAGCAAATCCCCCTTTGCTCACTCCCTGCCTCTGCAGCACATCAGCACAGCTTCTCCCCGGCTCCAAATCCAGCTGAGGTTTGCAGAGGTAACAGCCTTCTCTTGCTGGAGGGAAAGAAAACAGGCCCTTGCTCCCACCCACACCTCACAGAGCCAAGAGCAGAGGGTTAAGTGCTTACAATCTTCTTTTTGGGTGAGAGGAAGGCATGGCACTCCAGTGCCCCGCTCTCCTGGCTCTGGGCAACATAAGCAAAGACTTTGTTCTGCAGCTTGTCTGTTGTGCAGTAGGAGATCCTGCGGGCAGAGAGGAGCTGTCAGGACAATCCAGGGACTTTTGCTGCACTTCTCAGCACATCAACAAGCACTGAGGCTTTCACCTGCCTGAGCTGACCAAACAGGCAGCCCAAACCCTCAGCAAGGGCCAGAGGCTTCCTGGTACCTGCAGCAGGTAAGAGATTACTGCATCCACAGGAACTCCCCTACTGTGCCATCCCAAAGTGCCCTGTAGTTTTCTGATGGCCAACTCAAGCCAGTGTGTGAACTCAAGCACTGTGGGACAAGAGGAGCACAGAAAGGTGGGTGATTGCCTCCCAGGACACAGCTGGAGGCCAGGCAGAGGGATGGTCTGAGCTGGCAAGTGGCAGCAGGATAAATCAACATCAGCTCTCACAGCAACTGCCTTTAGCCCACCCAAATAACTGCAATTCCTGGCATCCTCCAACTAGAAGGGTGGTCCCACTGCAGTGGAGATAAGACATGCAGTCTTGTCCTAAATGTGGGGCTTTCCAATCATGAGCATCAAAATCCTGTTGAATGCCAGAAGAGAAAAGCAGGGACATGATGAACTCAAGGCCATCCAGGATCCTGCCCACACTCAGCCTCAGGCAGTGCTGGGGGCACAGCAGACAGAGGGCACAGGCCTCAGGAAAGATCTAAGCTTGGAGGTACTACTGACAGAACCCTCCCTGGCTGCTCAAATTCCCATCAATCTTCAAACACCCAACTCAAACCCACCTGTAGATGGAGATGTTCTCCACCATCTCCTTAGTGTCTGCATCCTGCAGAGAGATGCCCCTTGGAGACACTGTCAGAATCACCTTCTGAAACTTGCGAGCTCCAACCCGTGCCTGGCAGTGGAAGAAAAAAACACCAGCAATCTCTGCAAACCTGGAAAGGGTTTTCACCTCATTCCCTTTGCTGGAAGGAGCCCCACAGACTCTCTACAGTATCACTCATTTGGATATTTGCTGCAAAGGCTCCTGCTGTAGGGATGGGACAGCAGAGTCTGGCAAAATCAGGCATGTCATGCACATAATACTCTTCAAATCTTTTCACACTACACAGGAAGGGACAGAAACCACTTTTACCAGTGTTTCACCTTCTTCTCTGTGCTGTGGCAGGCACAGCTCTGCTCCCAGACAGGGTTAGGTATGGGAGAAAGCTTTCCAACAGCACACAGGCACACACTAGGAACCTCCTGCATCCCACCCTCCTCTTGGGAAGGGCACTGGAGTTCAAGGCTAGGATAAAGGCACTTCCCAGAGTGCAGGGGCTGGGCTCTGAGCCCAGGGCTGGGTCTCACCGTGGCCACAATCCTGCGGATGGCAGCAGCAGCCATGTCTTCTCCTTTAGGTTTTTCTACCAGCGTCATGCCCAGGTACTTGAGGGTGAAGCACATCCCCTCCAGCAGCGGCTCCTGCATGTCAGCCCAGCTCTCAGGAAGCTCTGAAAAGAGAGAAACCCCACAATTAGTTCTGTCAGAGTCACCCCATCCATGGCTCCCAGCAGCAGTGCTGCTCCCTGTCCTCAGCAGGACACTCTCCTGGCTTTGTGACACTCTCATAAGAGGAATAGAAAGAGTGGGCAGTTCACCCTTGAAGCTTTAGTCCTCTAGCCCTGGAGATGCTGCAGCCCTCACTGCTGTGTGCAAAAACCTTGTGTGCATTCCTGGGTCTCACCTGTTTCATTGCAAACAGAATGTTCTCTGGAGTGTATTCATCTCACTACCTGAGCTGCTGGCACACCTGAAGAGCCTGTAGCATTCACTGCCACCTCAGATCAAAATTTCCAGATTGCTCCAGTGAAATCAAAGCCAAACCCCTTGGCAACTCATCTGCAGCAGCTCAGTCAACACTTGTGATCCAAGGTGGGGTGAATGGGAAGAAATTGCACCACAGAGATGCTTTGTTAAAAAAGAGATGGGAATTGCCAAGGTATGTGCTGTTCACACTGTGCTAATACTTTTCAGGGTTATTTTCACCTCTTCCCTGGGATTTGTGCTCCCTGAGCATTGCTGGCACACTTGCAGAATGGTCCAACTCATAATTGGAATAATCTGAACCCGCAGGGAAATCAGGAGACCTTATTTGCACAAGTGACAACTATCAGGGAGGCTGCTTGGTGCTATGCAGGCACCAGTAACCTCCACCCCGGGCTGTAAAACCCTGTGTCACTCCAGACTCTCAGATCCACATATNCCTGTGTCACTCCAGACTCTGAGGTCCACATATTCCAGATTCTGAGGTCCACATATCCCAGACTCTGAGATCCACATATTCCAGACTCTGAGGTCCACTTATACCAAAGCTGCCAGGGAAAGTGCTGCTGCTCCAGCAAAGCCTCACTGAGAACAGCCAGACATGACTCTCCTGTGCCACATCTGCAATCGTGGAGAGGTTTGGGTGAGAAAGGACCTTAAATCTCATCTATTTTCACTCCCACAAGGCAGGGACACCTTCCACTAAGACCAGGTTGCTCCAAGCCCCGTCCAGCCCAGCTTTGAACACTCCCAGGGATGTGTCCCTGGGTGGATCTCTGGTGTCTTGCAGACACCAGGGGCTGGCAGAGAACCAGGCTCGGGGGTCTGAGGTGCCCAAATCCACGGAGGGTGGGGAGGTGGATGGGGCAGTTCAGTGTGTTCCAGTGCCTGGCAGTGTCCCCAGGGCCGGCAGTGTCCCCACAGTGTCCCCAGGCCGTCAATGTCTCCTCAGTGTCCCCAGGCCGGCAGTGTCCCCACAGTGTCTCCTCGGCCAACAGTGTCCCCCGAGGCCGGCAGTGTCCCTGCAGTGTCCCCAGGCCAGCAGTGTCCCCTCGAGGCCGTCAGTGTCCNGTTCAGTGTGTTCCAGTGCCTGGCAGTGTCCCCAGGGCCGGCAGTGTCCCCTCAGTGTCCCCAGGCCGTCAATGTCTCCTCAGTGTCCCCAGGCCGGCAGTGTCCCCACAGTGTCTCCTCGGCCAACAGTGTCCCCCGAGGCCGGCAGTGTCCCTGCAGTGTCCCCAGGCCAGCAGTGTCCCCTCGAGGCCGTCAGTGTCCCCCCGAGGCCGGCAGTGTCCCCTCAGTGTCCCCCAGGCCGTCAATGCCCCCTCGGCCCCCGAGGCCGGCAGTGTCCCCAGGCCGGCAGTGTCCCCCCGAGGCTGCCAATGTCCCCCTGAGGCTGGCAGTGTCCCAAGGCCAGCAGTGTCCCCACAGTGTCACCAGGCTGGCAGTGTCCCCGAGGCTGGCAATGTCCCCCAAGGCCGGCAGTGTCTCCGAGGCCAGCAGTGTCCCCTCAGTGTCCCCAGACCGGCAGTGTCCCCTGAGTATCCCCAGGCTGGCAGTGTCCCCCCCAGGCTCGCAGTGTCCCCTCAATGCCCCCCAGGCCGGCAATGTCCCCACAGTGNGTGTCCCCCCGAGGCTGCCAATGTCCCCCTGAGGCTGGCAGTGTCCCAAGGCCAGCAGTGTCCCCACAGTGTCACCAGGCTGGCAGTGTCCCCGAGGCTGCCAATGTCCCCCTAGGCCGGCAGTGTCCCCTCAGTCGGCAATGTCCCCAGACCGGCAGTGTCCCCACGAGGCCAGCAGTGTCCCCTCAGTGTCCCCAGGCCAGCAGTGTCCCCTCAGTGTCCCCAGACCGGCAGTGTCCCCTGAGTATCCCCAGGCTGGCAGTGTCCCCCCCAGGCTCGCAGTGTCCCCTCAATGCCCCCCAGGCCGGCAATGTCCCCACAGTGTCCCCAGGCCGGCAGTGTCCCCCCCAGGCCGGCCGTGTCCCCCTGGCTGGCAATGTCCCCAGGCCAGCAGTGTCCCCCCGAGCCCGACAGTGTCCCCACAGTGTCCCCCGAGGCCGGCAGTGTCCTGGCAGTGTCCCCTAGGCCGGCAGTGTCCCCCTGGCCAGCAATGCCCCCANGTGTCCCCCCGAGGCTGCCAATGTCCCCCTGAGGCTGGCAGTGTCCCAAGGCCAGCAGTGTCCCCACAGTGTCACCAGGCTGGCAGTGTCCCCGAGGCTGCCAATGTCCCCCTAGGCCGGCAGTGTCCCCTCAGTCGGCAATGTCCCCAGACCGGCAGTGTCCCCACGAGGCCAGCAGTGTCCCCTCAGTGTCCCCAGGCCAGCAATGTCCCCTCAGTGTCCCCAGGCCAGCAGTGTCCCCTCAGTGTCCCTAGACCGGCAATGTCCCCACAGTGTCCCCAGGCNTGGGTTTGGGGTTTGGGGTTTGGGGGGAGAGGGCGGCGGGGGAAAGGGATGGGGTGGGGAGGGTGGGCCTGGGCGGTGTGAGGAGAGAAGAGGTGGTGGTGAGGTTGTGAGGGAGTGCTGGAATGTGTGTGTGTACATTGAGGTGTGTGCCCTATTGGGGTTTGTGTGCCC
>SWJQ01000514.1:349376-367023 GCA_007252995.1 Zosterops borbonicus | reverse complement strand
TGTAATAATAAACCCCCGTGTTTCTAGAACATCTCAGCTCTGCAGAGTTCCTTCTCCCTGCCCATCCACGGAAAAAAATTGCTGCAATGGCTCACTGCTTGCAGCAGCCCTTCTCTTGTCTCAGAAACATGATACAGTCAGCATAACTTCTCCAGAGCATTCTTTCCTCTGAGGATCCATGAGAGGGAACACACAAACTGACCTGCNTTGTCCCTGCCATCCACGGAAAGAATTGCTCCAATGGCTCACTGCTTGCAGCAGCCCTTCTCTTGTCTCAGAAACATGATAAAGTCAGCATATCTTCTCCAGAGCATTCTTTCCTCTGAGGATCCATGAGAAGCAGTACACAAACTGACCTGCTAATTACACTCTGTGTTTCTGTTCTGTGTATTCAGTTCAACATTCTCTTTCTTCTACCACCTTGTCTTGGTTTAGAAAGACAGGGGTTTGCCAGGGAAAGCCAAAGCTTCTTTTGGAATGGAGAATGTAAACCTCCTCCTTTTAAATTATGATGATTTTGTAATTAAGGGGCTTTCAGGTAAAGATATGGGAATAGGAATATTAGTTTTTTACTAGGAATATTAAAAATACAAATGTAGTAGTATAAAATATCCTGAACAAAATAAACAAGAAACAAAAAAATCTTAGAAACACTGACAGAGTATGATCTGACACCTTGTTGGTCAGGAATGTTGGGAGCAGTCTAATTAAATCTTCTTGGATTAAAGATGTGGTTTTGTTGGAGTAGAGATGATTTTGTAGAAAGTTCTAGTGGTGAGATGGGTCTGGAAGACATTCCTTCAGCCATCAAGCCTTAATCTGTCTGTCTCTAAAGTCAGATAATTCTTTAAATCTCTTTAAATTGATCTTTCTGTGTATTTTCTGTAGTAAGTTGACTAACTCAAAACACTTATTTATGACTTACAACTTATTTACAACTTTTCTTTAATAGTTTTTGGTATATTTTTGTGTTCAACGATCAAGAATCTTTGAAATATTTTTCAGACCAAGAATTATTGAACAAATATTTTCAGAGAAGGGGAAGGGGCTAAAGGATAGAAGATCAGTGGAAAGAATGGGGATTTTAGAAATAAAGGTGAAAGGATTCTTCTTGAAGGGAGGAGAGGTTAGAAGGCTGGGAGAGGGAAAAGTAAGAAACTGAGGAGAATAATGGGAAAGATGAGGATAAAGGTGATTTTTAAACCCTGCCTCCTCCTGTCCCAGATCCATACCAGCATTTGATAATCTTCATTTTTCTGAGAATGGCTCAATCTTTCTGTTATCTAAAGAAAATCAGAATAGAAAATCAGAAAAGAAAATCAGTTCTCCTGCCATGTGGGTGCTTGAACCTTATTTTTCCAGAACAGCTGAGACCAGTGTGTTTTTATCTGACCTCTGATCCTCTTCATATAAGCAGGATCTGGAATATTAACAAATTTCACTCACCACAGGGTGTGTTTTTATCCCCAGGGTACACTTTGTGGAGGAGTTGAACAGTTTGACTGTTGCCTTCGTAAAACTATTTACAAAAACAAATTTGAAATCACGTACGTGGGGCCAAGCCAGGTAAGAGAATATCTAATGAGGTGTGAAATTCCTGATGAAAATGGAATGTTTGGAGCTCTACACCTGTGGTTGGTTCATGAGAAAGGTGTAGGGGATGTGGCAGGGACAGGGTGAGAATTGGCTGGGATTGAAGACAATAAAGTTGTGAATTTTTGAATTTTTTTGGGAGGTACCTCCATGTCAAGGTACTGAAGTGGTTTAATTTAATCCAAATTTACCTTGTTCAGAATGGCTCTAAGGGAGAACTGGCAGCCTGGGCACCCCTCTGTAATCAGGGGAGAAAATACAGAATTCTTGAAAGGGCTGGGTGGATCTCCAGTTAGGCTGGTAACTTTTAAATGGCAAAAATAAGAATTGTGCATGTCTACTATAGCTGTCATCCCATGCAAAAATAATGGTAATGTTTAAAAAAAAAAGAAAGCAGAAGGAAATGATGTGAGGGGACATTTAAATAACCTGGTATCATCAAGGGACATTTAAATATTATTTGTTGTCTAATCTTCCACGGGGCAAAAAAAATCTCTTTCTCCCTTTCTCTAGGTCATTGTGAAGAACCTCTCCACAGGAACTCGAGTTGTGTTGAAATCTCAATATGGTTATGAGATTGATGAGGTGAAGATTTTAGGGAAGGACAGATATTTGGTGGCTCACACCTCAGACACTTTACTGCTGGGTGACATCAGCTCCAACAAACTCAGCGAGGTACTGGAAAATCAGAGGCGTTTCTGGGGTGTTAAATGCTTAATTTCATCATGCAGAGGATATTTCTGCAAGGGAATAATGCTTTTATTTTCAAAGAATCGTAGAATTAATTCAGATTGGATGGAAGGGGCTTTGGGACACTTTACTGCTGGGTGACATCAGCTCCAACAAGCTCAGCGATGTATTGGAAAAATTTAACACCCTGGGGTGTTAAATCCTTAATTTCATCATGCAGAGGATATTTCTGCACGGGAATAATGCTTTTATTTTCAAAGAATCATAGAATAATTCAGATTGGAAGGGGCTTTGGGAGGTCTCTTATCAAACATGCTGCTCAGAGGAAGATCAAATTAAATTCAGATGTTGTTGCTCAAGTCTTACATTTTTTTCTAGTCCTCTGTTCCAATGCTTTGGAGCAAAGTCTTTTTCCTAAGTCTATTTTATGTCCACTTTTTATCCTTTCACTCTGCATCTGTAAAAAAAAACCTAGCATCACTATATTAGAGGTTTCCTAAGCCTTCCCTTCTCCAGGATGAAAAAATCAAATTCCTTTTGATTCTCTTCACTGTGTAAGTTCTTTGCTCCTAATCATCTTGATGGCATTGTGCTGAATCTGCTTCAATTTATCAGTCTTTCTTGTACTTGGGGGGCTGAATTCTGGATATTTTACATAAATAAATTCTGGATGTGAACGTGCAAATCTTAATTTGCTTAAAATAAAATAAAAAAATTGTCAGAAAATATTTGGTGACTGTATCCCACAGGTTATGGCAGTGCCATTTCTGGTACCAGATTGACACAGAATTTTGTGACAATTCACACAGAATTTGGTGACAATTCACACAGAGTTTTGTGACAATTCACACAGAATTTTGTGACAATTCACACAGAATTTTCCATCCCTTGAGCCTCACAGTGCACTGAGCCTGGGGAATGTGGGCAATAGGCTAAAATCTGATAAAAGTATTAAATATTTTAAATTTTAAAAAGTATTAAATATCAGGGACATTTTTGCTTTGTTCACAAAGGTCTCACATCCCTTTAATCAGACTGGTGGTGAGCTAAACAATCTCTCCTGCAGCAGGAGATTTGCACTGGAGATTTGCACTGGAGAAGGCAGATACTTGGTAATATAACAGAGAATTTGGCCAGAATAAAACTCCCAGAGTTTTATTTGAAAGAGTTTTTCTTTCAATTGCACAGTTATACTCCTCAGAAAGAACAAAAGTTTTGAGATGTTCATTTTCTCTCTTGCTGTTTCACTGGAATTCCTTTGAAGCAGCAAATTGAAGTTTGTACTCCATGAGAGAAGAGGATTGTTCTACCCTTGGCTTTTTAGTTTTCTGCTTCTCTGGCCATTTGTCTGTTGTTACCACACTAACTATTGTATTATCCAGTGCTCTACTCAAATTTCCAATCAGTTTTCCCCCACTGGCATTATGCTGATCAGCCATTTCTAGTATTACCCTAAAAAAAAAAATATTTCAGCTACATGTGGTGAGGAAATTCTGCTCCCACCAGTGATAGCAGAGATTCTGTGGCTATAACAGAGGCAAAGGAACTTTTTGGGTGTTTTTTTGTACTAAAGCTGGTCTGGGGAAGGTGGAGGATGGGATAGAGGGAGTACCTTGGTCACATAAAGGCCTCACAAAGAGATCTGGAGTCTGAGTCTAAAGAAAGGAGAGGAACCTGTGTAATTTGCAAGCTGGGAATGACTAAAAAACAGCGTTAGCAGCCAAAGTGATGGAGCACAATCCTTTGTGCAGTTTAAGTCTTGCTTGTTGTAGGAGCTGAAAGCTGGACAGTGAATCCCATCATCTGCAGACTGATCCTGGTGGATCCATCAGCCTCACCCTGTGGCATTTCTTTGCAGGTGGCCTGGCAAGGATCTGGGGGAAATGAGAAGTTTTTCTTCGACAATGAGAACGTGAGTAGGATGAGACAGAATATTCTTCATTAATGGTGTGTAAAGCTGTGTGTGTGCACCAGCAAGAAAATTGTCACCTGTGTGTTCTGGAAAACCCTGTTTCTCAGCAGTTTCCTGGATTTGGCCTCTTTATGCAGATCCCAGTCTGTTTCTTCCCTGTATTTGCCTTTTCCAGGTACAGAACAAAATTCAGTGTGTGGACTGACAAGTTACATAAGTCATAACCCTGAAGGAGAGAGAGAAGCAATAAAAAAACAATGGCTGGAGGGTGTTAGAGATACAAAATACAGCTGGACTGATAGGCCCACAATTAAAATCCCCAGCCTTGAGGAAAATCTGTCAGTCACAACAAGAAGACTAGAACAGTTCCTTAGTCATTTAAATTCAGATTTCTGTGCAGCAAAGTTCTTTCCTGTACTCCTCACTGACAGGTGTGTTTCTGTTGCTTTACTCTAAAGGTGTATTCCCCTCTCACCATCAGGTCTGCATGGTTTTTAATGCTGGAGAGCTGACACTGGTGGAATATGGAAGCAATGACATTCTGGGCTCTGTCCGCACAGAGTTTATGAACCCTCACCTGGTCAGGTAATGGTTACAATCTGTTTGTGTAACCAACANTAACCAGCACAGGCATTTAGTAAAATGAGCTCAAGGTATAAAACTCTGGAAGTGTCTCCACAGTGTAGAATGCAGCCCCCAGACACTCATTTCTCACAGTGACCAGTGATGGGTTTTGTTGCCAGGTTTTAGAAACACAAAAACCTCTTTTCCTCTGATCGGGGCTGTTGCTGAAGAGGGACCTCCTGTGCATGTTCTCAGGCAGCTTTACATCCAGCTGGTGCTGCTACAGAATCATTAGGGACTCAGTTGCCAACAGGACTTCTTCCTCTGTCCCTGTAAAATTCTATATTCCATATTCTGATTCAGGAGAAGGGAGAATCATGGGCTGCTCAGAGCAATGTAACTGATGTGTTATTGAGGACTCCTCTCGGAAAGGTTTATTCTCATTTGAGGTTACACTGGGCAAGTGTCACAGGTCAGAGAACTGCCAGAGTGCTCAGGGAAACTGCTGGGAACTCAGGGAAAGGGAACTGTGTGATTCAAATGTGAATTTTGAGAGTAGTGAAGGTAACAGCCATTCCCTTCAAATCTCAGTGTCCGTATCAACGAGCGACAGCAGCGAGGGGTGGATGAGAACAAGAGACTGGCTTACCTGGTGGACATCAAGACTATAGCAACAGGTGATTTAACCCTCCTTCCTTTTCCCTGTATTTCACCAGCCTTCTTTATTTCTTTTCACTTTTTGTGCCAGGCAGCACGAAAGGTTCTCTGTGTATTCCCTCTATCAAGCAGCAGATTCTTGAAGTTCCCCTTTGCATTCCCTCTGTCTAGCAGCAGTCCCACTGCACACCAGGCTGTCCTATTTTTGACAAAATGCTGTCTGTGGCTGTGTCCTGGACCCAAACTCTGTGTTGCCTGCACTTCCTATGAGCTGTGCATTGCTCACAGACAGTAGGAGAGAGTTAAAAAAGCATCAAAATAAAATGTCACTGCTGTTTGGTCACAGAGTCTTTGCTTAAATAGATCCCAGGCATCTGATTTCCTCCTGGTGCAGCTTTGAATGTCGAGCATTTTGAGGTATCTCAGGTATTTACAGTTTCCTTTCTTTCTGTCCAAAGTGGATCTTGTTGGTGGCTACAACGTTGGCACAATCAGCCACGACAGCAAGATTGATTGGCTGGAGCTGAATGAAACAGGCCACAAACTGCTCTTCAGGGACAAGAAAATGAGGGTGAGATGTGCAGCTCAGGCCATGTGGCAGGATGGATGGTTTGGGGAGAGGTAGAGACATGCCTGAATGGAGGGAGGGAGGTGAGAAACACATCTGAAACACTCCTGGTGTTTTGTTTACTGCTCCTTTGAGGGAGAGTGACCATGTCCAGGTTGCATGAGCTGGTAGTGTTGTATTCTTGAGTCACAGCTAATGCTGAATTTAGTTATTATCTTGCTTCATCTCATCACAGCTGAAAATGAAAATCACAGGTTTTTCTGCAGTACATATGTCTGTTGTATTCAAAATGTCATGTCAGTCAGGTGAAGCCCCAGTGGCTGGAAAAAAGGAAAACCTTGTAGTTATCTTTAAAAAGAGTAGGAAGGAGGACCCTGGGGATTACTGAGCTTGTAGCTTCACCTCTGGGGCTTGGAAGATCATGGAACAAATGTCCCTAGATGCAGTGCTAAGGCAGATGGGGAACAGGAAAATGATTCAGGACAACCAGGAGAGGTAATTCAGGACAGCCAAGCGTGGCTTCACCAACAGCAAGTCCTGCCTGAGCAGCCCCACTGATGAGACTCCATCAGTGAACAAGGGAAAGGATGTGGATGTAATTTATCTAGATGTCTGTAAAGCCTTTATCTAGATATCTGTAAAGCCTTTCACACAGTCCCCCACAACATCCTTCCCTCTGAGAGAAAAAAAGATGGATTTGATGGTGGACTTTTTGCTGTATAAGGAATTAGGAACATTTGCATCCAGAGGGCTCAGAGTCCTGGTGGACATCAGTGACCAGCAGTGCCCCTCAGGGCTCTGTGTTGGGACAGTGTTATTTTATATTTCCATTCATGATACAGATGAAGGGATTGAGTTTGCAGTTTGCAGATGACACCAAACTGAGGGTGACACACCTGAAGGACAGGCCCATCCAGAGGAACCTGGAAAAGCTCCAGAGCTGCACCCCTGGGAATCTCATGAGATGTAACTGCCCCTAGATGCAGTGCTAAGGCAGATGGGGAACAGAAAGGTAATTCAGGACAACCAGGAGAGGTAATTCAGGACAGCCAAGCATGGCTTCACCAACAGCAAATCCTGCCTGAGCAGCCCCATGGCTTCCTCTGATGGAGAGACTCCATCAGTGAACAAGGGAAAGGATATGGATTTATATTTATCTAGATTTATATTTATCTAGATTTATATTTATCTAGATTTATATTTATCTAGATATTTATATTTATCTAGATATCTGTCATTTATCTAGATATCTGTAAAGCCTTTCACACAGTCCCCCACAACATCCTTTCCTCTGAACAGGAGGAAAAAAGATGGATTTGATGCTGGACTGTTTGCTGTATAAGGTCAGGAACACCTCTTCTATGAGGAAAAGCTGAAAAAATTGGGATTGTTCATCTTGGAGAAGAGAAGGCTTCAGGAAAACCTTAGAATCCCTTCCAGTGCTTAAAGGGCCTCAAAAATAGCTGGAGAGGGGCTTTGGAAAAGAGTCTGGAGTAAAGGATAAGGGGGAATGGTTTCCCACTGTCAGAGGACATATTGGGGGGAAATTCTTCCCTGTGAGGGTGATGAGGCCCTGACACAGGTTGCTCAGGTAAACTGTGGCTGCCCCATCCCTGAAAGTGTTCAAGACCAGGTTGGACAGGGCTTGGAGCACCCTGGTCTAGTGAAAAGTGTCCCTGCCTATGGCAGGGGGTTGGAACAAGATGATTTTTAAATTTCCTTTNTGGACAGGGCTTGGAGCACCCTGGTCTAGTGAAAAGTGTCCCTGCCTATGGCAGGGGGTTGGAACAAGATGATTTTTAAGGTTCCTTCCAACCCAAACCATTCTGGGGTTCTATGATTTCTCCAGCCATTTTGGTACAGACTGAAACAGATTTTCTTCTCTTTTGATAGGTGTGTCATGAGACTAGCACAGTCCTCTCTCCTTTTTCTCATCTTTTCTAGGTGAGGACAAGGAGTAGAGACAGTCTGGGAGTTTTCAGTCACAATTCATCCTATATATGGCAAAGTTATGCCTTCCAAATAATTATATTTGGTTTTGGGCAGTGTGTTCTACAAACAACTGACCTATCACCTTATTGATAGGAATTATTGCAATAGGGCTGTGCCTGGGATGAAGAGTTCAGCCCAAAATTGCAAAGAAAGGTCTTTTTTGGTCCCTTAATTTGTTTCCATGAAGGACTTTAGAGCTCATTTTCCTGTTCCAGCTCTGCAGCTTGAGGGGGAGCTGAAATAGCACCAGATATATTCTGGTTTTTATGTGTCTATGCCAAACCAAAAGGGAGGCAAGAACATGCAGCTTCAAGTTTAAAAAAGCCTTAGAGAAATATGTAAATAAATACGAGATTTTAGGAAAAAAAATCTGTTTTCTGATGGGAAATGTCTGTTCACAAGATGTTCCTGTGATGTTTTTGTGTGAGCTGGAAGCCCAGCTGAGCCCTGTTCTCCTCTCCCACCTCCAGCTGCAGCTCTATGACATTGAAAGCAGCACCAAAACGACCATTCTGAACTTCTGCTCCTACGTGCAGTGGGTGCCAGGCAGTGACGTGGTGGTGGCTCAGAACAGAAACAGCCTCTGCATTTGGTACAACATCGATGCTCCAGAGAGAGTCACCATGTTTCCTCTGAAGGTAAAACTCTGCAGATTTGGATTGCCTCCTGCAGTTTATTTATTTTTTTTTTCTTCTTTCTCATGTATGTGGGAGTAGTAAGGGTGATGTGGTGTTGCAATTTTTCCGTGGATGGCAGGGACAAGGAACTCTGCAGAGCTGAGATGTTCTAGAAACACGAGGTTTTATTATTATTATTATTATTATTATTATTATTATTATTATTATTATTACCTCATGGGTAAAGAGGGCTTTGCCTTCAGCCACCAGCCTGGGCTGGAGCAAAGCCCCAAAGAGAGAATGTGGAGAGAGAGAGAGATAGAAGAGAGATAAGGGGTAGTGTTTCTAAGTGTTTCTAAGTTTTGTTTTTTTTTTCTTGTTTATTTTGCTCAGGATATTTTATACTACTACATTTGTATTTTTTAATATTCCTAGTAAAAAACTAATATTCCTATTCCCATATCTTTACCTGAAAGCCCCTTAATTACAAAATTATCATAATTTAAAAGGAGGAGGTTTACATTCTCCATTCCAAAAGAAGCTTTGGCTTTCCCTGGCAAACCCCTGTCTTTCTAAACCAAGACAAGGCAGAAGTAAGAGAATGTTGAACTGAATACACAACACAGAAACACAGAGTGTAATTAGCAGGTCAGTTTGTGTGTTCCTTCTCATGGGTCCTCAGAGGAAAGAATGCTCTGGAGAAGCTGTGCTGACTTTATCATGTTTCTGAGACAAGAGAAGGGCTGCTGCAAGCAGTGAGCCATTGGAGCAATTCTTTCCGTGGATGGCAGGGAGAAGGAACTCTGCAGAGCTGAGACGTTCTAGAAACACGGGGGTTTATTATTCCAAGGGTGGTGGGTAAAGAGGGCTTTGCCTTCAGCCACCAGCCTGGGCTGGAGCAAAGCCCCAAAGAGAGAATGGGGAGAGAGAGAGAGAAGAGAGCTCAGGGGGAAAAACGGGGCAGGAGCAGGGGAAAAACGTGGGGAGAAAACAGGAGCAAGTGAGGTGAGAGAGAGGAGAGGGGATGGGCCAAGAGAGGTGAGGGAAGAGGGTGAGAGGGCCAGAGGAGAGAGGTGAGGGCAAAAGGGAGGAGAGCCAGGACAAGAGAGGGGAGAAGAGAGGAGAAGAGAGCGATCCTCTTGTTCCAATCCATTCTATCTTTTTTTCTGTTGAATATTCTAATTCACATTGACCAACCGGCGTGAGATGCAAAACCTACAAACTTTGCATGCAGCCTGTAAGAACTACTACATCACCATGTCATTTTATATTCTAAACTCTACAGACTCCTTTCTTATGCCCTTGTTCCCGGATGTCTTTGCCAAGGTGGAAAGGCAACATTCTTGTCTTTTTGTTTTCCTGTCTTCAGCTCATCACCGTCTTCCTGCCTGCCATGCTCACATCTCAAAACTGGCTTTTATTTCTATTTCACTCAGTTTTTTACATCTACAGTATTTCTTACCATGCAGTCATATCCATAAGTCTTTCCTGTCCCATCTTTCCCAACAATATGGCAGAAGGGAGACAGACTGAAGGGAGCTGATGGTTTCTTATGGACAAAATACGAGCTCATTCATCAACTTTGTAGCAGAAATTTCTGGCAGAAGATGAAACAAGGAGCTGCTTCATGGCTCAGTGTGCCCAGTGTGAGCTCATTCAGAAGAACTACAACTGGCAGAGCTGCTGCAGTGCCCTCACACCCCTGAAACCCCACCTATTTCAGGTGAACAGGGCAGTGTTAACATCTGATACTCTTCCCAGGGGGATATCATAGGCTTGGAGNCAGAAGAACCACAGCTGGCAGAGCTGCTGCAGTGCCCTCACACCCCTGAAATCCCACCTATTTCAGGTGAACAGGGCAATATTGACAGTATTGATACTCTTCCCAGGGGGATATCGTAGGCTTGGAANTGAACAGGGCAGTGTTAACATCTGATACTCTTCCCAGGGGGATATCATAGGCTTGGAGAGGAACGATGGCAAGACTGAAGTGATTGTATCTGAAGGGGTGAACACTGTCTCCTACACCCTGGATGAAGGCCTGATAGAGTTTGGAACTGCTGTTGATGATGGGGATTATCACAGGTAAGTGCTGGATATGAGAATAGCTCATATCACATTCCACACACCTGCAAATCAGTGATTTATAAACAGCTTCCCAGAGCTGAACTTCAGACTCTCAGCATGATGTTGGTGCCAGGTCTGACTATAATAACATCAGAGTCCTTCAGGAGAGGTTTTTTCAGCTTTTACCTCCTTGCAGCTTTGTGGTTTCAAACTCACTGGTCAGTCTGGTCCCACAGACACCAACAGGACTTTGCTGAAGGTGGAAGAACTTACAGAATAACAACAGCCAGATGTGGAGTGGTGCTTGGTGCTTTTACTGCTGCCCCTCCAGGGATGGTAGCAGCATTATGGAAACATCCAGGAGTTGTGCAGAATAAAAATTGACTGCCTGAAGTGGTCCTGAGTACTGCTGACACTCTTAGAGGGCTTTTAAAAGTGACATGGGGAGAAAACTTCACATGTTCACAGCACTGTTGTGTTTTCAGAGACTTTCTTAGCAGGGATTTGTATCAGACAGAGGATTTTAGGTTTGTCCCATACTGCTACAGCTGATTATCTGCCTTTAAGTATCTTAGCCCAGGTAGGNTGATTATCTGCCTCTAAGTATCTTAGCTCAGGTAGGAATAACCTAAATCTCTGAATTTTCCTCTATTCTATGTTACACTGTCCTTTTTCAGGGCTGGGCACACCCAGCTGCTTTTGTTTTCAGGAAGCTCCTGTCTGACAGTCTGAGATTTTCCTCAGAGAGCTCTTCTGTCACTCACAGCCTGCAAATCTGTCTGTCTCAAGGGCCACTGCATTTTTGGAGACGCTGGAAATGTCCACAGAGACTGAAGCCATGTGGAAAACCCTCAGCAGACTGGCTTTGGAAGCGAGGCAGCCGCACATTGCAGAGAGGTAACTCACATCTTCAAAATGCTCTTTGCTGAATCCCAGAAATCAGCTAAAGATGTGGCTCTGTGTATGGTTTTTCTATGGAAAAATCCTTCTTTTAAAGTAGGGCTACCCCACCTCTCCCATTGCTGAGCTGAGTCTGCTGCTTAATTTCTGATTTTTCTTATCTTGGGCCAAAAGTGGGTGACAAAAGCTGGTTATTGATTAACTGCTTTGCATTTTCTAGGTGCTTTGCAGCTCTGGGAAACATGGCAAAAGCTCGATTTCTGCATGAAACCAATGTCATTGCTGACCAGGCAGCTCAGGAGCACGTAAGTCAAACTTTTCCTGCTCTGCAGGGCAGTTTTCCTTTAAAAACTGACATGCACATTATCTCCTGTGTCCTTGCTCACCAGTAGACCAGAAATCACTGACATTGTCTTTCATCCACAGCTGCCAGATTCCCTCTCCAGGCTGGCCATTTTATCCTGTCACTGCTATGATTCTCAAATGTCTTTTATTTCTGTAATACCTCCACTTGCAGCCCCCTCCATATCCCACTCTAGAGGCTGTTTTTTCCCTCAGAAAACTGAATTTGCTGCTGTTGTCAGCAGGGTGGGGATGGCACAGACCATTACCTGGTTCGGGCTCGCCTGGCCATGCTGGACAAGAACTACAAACTGGCAGAGATGATTTTCCTGGAACAAGTGAGTGCAGGAACAAGGAGCGGAAAAGTTTCTGTTTATTTTTGGGTGGGGAGGTTGTAAGAGGAAAGGAAGATGTTGTTTGTTGCTAGGAGAAGAATTTTCTCCATGAAATAGAGAAAGTGTTGCTTGTTCTGAGGTGTAGGATTACCCAAAGATGCATGAAGAGTGTGAGAGAGGATATATATCTCAATAATGGAGACAATACACATTTTTAAGTGTTTTTTGCACATCTAACTCCTTCCTTGCTGTGAGAGCTCCATGGCAGTGTGTCTGCTCCTAAACCTGGACTCTTCATGTTCCTGCTTTGTTTTCCAACACAGAATGCCACAGAGGAGGCCATGGACATGTACCAGGAGCTGCACATGTGGGATGAATGCATTGTGGTGGCCAAGGCCAAGGTATACAGAATATTCCTGCACTGGTCTTGCTTGGTAAATCTTCTGGTTGGGAATCCATTCAGGATCTGTGGGTTTTTTCACCTGCTTTACCTTGTTTCTGCTTAGAAGGGCTCCAAGTAGAAGGGAAGGTTGCACTGGTGTAAGGACAGACTTGGATAAATAGAGAGAAAAGCTACTGAAATTGGTTTAAGACTATCAGTGGCTTCAAAAAAGAATGAGTAGTGCCATGGTACTGATTTATTAAAGAACTATGGATATTGATCTAATACCAATATCCAACTATGACGGACAAAGACTCTCTAACAGTTTAAAGTTAGAAAGTGTCTGTTTATTACAATGCNCTGGGAAACATGGCAAAAGCTCGATTTCTGCATGAAACCAATGTCATTGCTGACCAGGCAGCTCAGGAGCACGTAAGTCAAACTTTTCCTGCTCTGCAGGGCAGTTTTCCTTTAAAAACTGACATGCACATTATCTCCTGTGTCCTTGCTCACCAGTAGACCAGAAATCACTGACATTGTCTTTCATCCACAGCTGCCAGATTCCCTCTCCAGGCTGGCCATTTTATCCTGTCACTGCTATGATTCTCAAATGTCTTTTATTTCTGTAATACCTCCACTTGCAGCCCCCTCCATATCCCACTCTAGAGGCTGTTTTTTCCCTCAGAAAACTGAATTTGCTGCTGTTGTCAGCAGGGTGGGGATGGCACAGACCATTACCTGGTTCGGGCTCGCCTGGCCATGCTGGACAAGAACTACAAACTGGCAGAGATGATTTTCCTGGAACAAGTGAGTGCAGGAACAAGGAGCGGAAAAGGTTCTGTTTATTTTTGGGTGGGGAGGTTGTAAGAGGAAAGGAAGATGTTGTTTGTTGCTAGGAGAAGAATTTTCTCCATGAAATAGAGAAAGTGTTGCTTGTTCTGAGGTGTAGGATTACCCAAAGATGCATAAAGAGTGTGAGAGAGGATATATATCTCAATAATGGAGACAATACACATTTTTAAGTGTTTTTTGCACATCTAACTCCTTCCTTGCTGTGAGAGCTCCATGGCAGTGTGTCTGCTCCTAAACCTGGACTCTTCATGTTCCTGCTTTGTTTTCCAACACAGAATGCCACAGAGGAGGCCATGGACATGTACCAGGAGCTGCACATGTGGGATGAATGCATTGTGGTGGCCAAGGCCAAGGTATACAGAATATTCCTGCACTGGTCTTGCTTGGTAAATCTTCTGGTTGGGAATCCATTCAGGATCTGTGGGTTTTTTCACCTGCTTTACCTTGTTTCTGCTTAGAAGGGCTCCAAGTAGAAGGGAAGGTTGCACTGGTGTAAGGACAGACTTGGATAAATAGAGAGAAAAGCTACTGAAATTGGTTTAAGACTATCAGTGGCTTCAAAAAAGAATGAGTAGTGCCATGGTACTGATTTATTAAAGAACTATGGATATTGATCTAATACCAATATCCAACTATGACGGACAAAGACTCTCTAACAGTTTAAAGTTAGAAAGTGTCTGTTTATTACAATGCTGGGATCATTCCCAAATACACACCTCAATCCACAGATGGTCACAGGGTCTTTTATCTACAGGAGTATTGAATACCCAAAACACAAATGCACATTCATAACTCTGGTACATCCCATTCCCCGCTCCGTATGGTAATTAGCCCAAAAAGCCATTAAACATGGGGAGTTTGTTCTTTAAAATGGGTCAGGGGTCTTTTTTATAGGGTGGGGTCCCAAAATGATGAAGAAAGATGGATCTTCCTCTCTTTGACTTTTTAACCTTTAGTGTTCGTGACAGCTGAATCCTGTTTTTCCCAGGACTGTTTGATTTATGATTGTATTGTATTCATGGGGTCTATTGATTATTCAGGATGCAAAAGCCTGGTTTGACAGGTTCCCTGATTTATCAGTTCCTTCCATGATTTATCAGTTCCTTCAGTCTGGCTTCTGTTAACAAAAAGGGAACTTTTAGCTACATTATCTCAGCACTATCTATTTTGACTACAGTCTTTAATTCTTCTAAATCAATGCCTCAGTACACAGGGCTGCCATTGCAGTGTCTGATAACAGGACAACAAGAGGCCTGGTGCTGTGACCAGGTGTTCAGAGCCTGCAGGATGAGCTGCACAAAATCTCACCTTACCCAGCTCAGCCAGGTCTGTGTTTTTTTCCACAGGGACACCCAATGCTGGAGAAGTTACGTCGGGGTTATTACCAGTGGCTGTTGGACNAACCAGGTCTGTGTTTTTTTCCACAGGGACACCCAATGCTGGAGAAGTTACGTCGGGGTTACTACCAGTGGTTGTTGGATACCCAGCAGGAGGAGAAGGCTGGGGAGGTCCAGGAGGGACAGGGGGATTACCTGGCAGCCATCAGCCTGTATTTGAGGGCAGGGCTGCCAGCCAAAGCTGCACGACTGGCCATGAGCAGGGACGAGCTGCTCACCAATGCCGATGTCATCGACAGGATTTCCGTGGCATTGATCAGAGGGGAGCTCTATGAACAGGTGAATTAATGGCTTTTCCCACTGGGATTTCAACTTAGGGGGCATTACCCCCATCCTCTGCACCTGTGGGACACAGGAAGGTAGCAGAGGTAATTCTGTATTGATAAATTTGCATTAATATTTATGAGGAAATCCTCACTGTATCCACAGGCACGGGTGAGGTCTAGAACTGCTGTTATTAATCAGAAAAAAAATTCACATCTGATTGGAAACATGTCTCCAGAATATAATGTCAGTAATAGTTAAGGAGACTCCCTAGGAGGATGGGAATCAACAGAAATAGAATCGTGAATCAAACTGAAAAACTTGATGTCACTGTGGAAACTTGATGTCACTCACATCAGAATAAAATACAGTGTAAGGGTAGTTTAAATCAAAAAAATTAAGGAAGCAAAACAAAGGAGTTGAAGACTGTAGAACCATGAACATAATAAAGAAGGGATGTGATTATTCTCTGTGTCTGTTAACACCAAGAATTGATTACATATTGTTAGGGGACAATTCTAAAAGCAAAAAGGGTGTTTTTTTCCACTGCACATAATTGTTTTAATGTAAGAAAGCAATGCTGAGTCTGCCCACTGCTCAGTGTCCTGGCCAAGAGTGGCCTCTGGCAGGTGCTTAAGAAAGGAAAATAAAGAATATTTGGTACTTCCCCTAGTGTGTTTTCATGGGGTCCACTTTGCAGCCTGAACAGCTCCCCTTCCATGTTTAAGAGCTCTTAATTTTAAGATTTTAAATTTAAATTTAATTTAAATTTAATTTTATTTAATTTTAAAATTAAATTTAAGATTTGAATTCCATGAGCTTGTTGAATTATTGCTTGAACCACACGTAGGTTTTTTTTGTTACAATTTTGGCTGTGAGTTATCCAGTTCAGTTAAATGTTTTGTGAAAAAAAGCCATTGCGATTTCTTAGCTTGTTTTATGTCTCCTTTATAAATTACCTTTCTCTAGTCTCAATTTATCTTCAGCATTTTCAGGCCATTTCATTTTGACACAAGAGAACTTTGTCATCTTTTCTTTAAGCTTTCAATTGAAAAAGTAAGTGGAGCTCCCAGCTACTGGATGTTGTTACTAAGACTATAAATAATCCAAAAATTATTAGACAAATCATGGAGGTAGAGTCTGTCAAAAGCCATTAAAAATGATGATATGAGGCCATCACAACAAACTCAGGCAGCTCCTACTGTGCAGGTTTTCAGAGATGAACAAGTAGAGGAAAGGCTGGTATTTACTTGCTCTGTTATTACAGTTCTTCTCCAGATGTGTGATCTTGTCACCATCCAAATACAGAAGGAAATGAGCTTTTGGTCTGCCAGAATGGGGTTGATCAGCAGAGAGAACAGTTCCTAAAAGTTCCTTAATCCTCATACACTTGGTTAGCTGGGAGGGCAGAGCTGATGCAGGAATGTGCATGGAGCTGGTAGAGTTTGATGATGTGGGGAGATGATGGCACTGAAAACTGGCAGCTTTTTTATCTGTCGTTAGGCTGGAGACCTGTTTGAGAAGGTTGGGAACCCACGAAAAGCTCTGGAGTGCTATGGCAAAGGCAGTGCTTTCCTGAAAGGTATTGTGCTCAATAAATTCCTCTCCTTCATCTCCAGCAGGAGCCTGGCTACTCTGGTATCAAATATTGCCCTGCAGATGCCTGGATGCTCTGCAGCTTTCACCTATCATAATTTCACAGTGTATTTTCACATAGCTGTGCTTGCACCTACAGGAGAGGGTCTTGTTCCCAAGCCCTTGGCCATGCTGACTGCACCAGCATGGATTTAACCCAGCTCTCCACAGGGTCCAGGTTGCTGGGTAACCCATTGGAGCTGGAATGTCTTAGATAATCACCTTTCCCCTCCTTCTGTGCCAGCTCCAAGGTCCCTGTTTTTCCCCCAGAGTTCTGTTTCCCTGCTGGCCTCAGCCTGACAGCTCTTGTGTCTCTTTACAGCCGTGGAACTGGCTCGCCTGGCATTTCCTGCAGAGGTTGTGAAGCTGGAGGAGGCCTGGGGAGACCATCTGGTGCAGCAGAAACAGCTGGATGCTGCTATTAACCATTACATCGAGGCCAGGTGGGAGCAGGGGAAGGCTGGATAAGCAACATTAAAGTTGATAACTTTGCTTTTATCAGCAGGGAGTTTGCCTGAGTGAATCCCCACACTGCTCTGCTTAGCAGTGCCCCTCTTGCTTGTGTCCACCAGCCACTGATGCCTTCCCAAATCTCCCCTAAGGTCTTATGTAGGAATTTTTTCTGTGGATGGCAGGGACAAGGAACCTTGCACACTTGAGATGCTCTAGAAACACGGGGGTTTATTATTCCAAGGGTGGTGGGTAAAGAGGGCTTTGCCTTCAGCCACCAGCCTGGGCTGGAGCAAAGCCCTAAAGAGAGAATGGGGAGAGAGAGAGAGAAGAGAGCTCAGGGGTAAAAACGGGGCAGGAGCAGGGGAAAAACGTGGGGAGAAAACAGGAGCAAGTGAGGTGAGAGAGAGGAGAGGGGATGGGCCAAGAG
>SWJQ01000514.1:321662-333792 GCA_007252995.1 Zosterops borbonicus | reverse complement strand
TTTTTTTTTTTTTTTTTGGAAATTCCAAAAAAAATTTTTTGGAAATTCCAAAACCCCTCTAGTGCCTAAAGGAAAAACCTACAAGAATGATGGGGATGGACAGTTTAGTAGGGCCTGGTGCAATAAGAGCAAGGAGTGATGGTTTAAATGGAAGGAGAGTTAATTTAGATTAGATGTAAGGAGGAAGTTTTTCACAATGAATGTGGCCAGACACACACAAAGGGTGGAACATGGGTGACATGGGGGCAAACCATTACAACTTATAAAAATGAACTTAATACAAGGAACAAATACATCCATAAAACTGATAAAACCAAACCCACACCACTACAGTTTAGGGCTATTCACAGGTTTCTGTTCACCAAATCACACATCATAGATCCATGAAAATGTGACTGCAATAATCCAGGAGCCCCCCTCAGGACTGTAGATGGTCTTTTTTATTTATTGTGGGAACTGCTCCAGCCACTGTGGCTGAGCTGTAAAACAGAACAGGAGCTGCTCCATGTGCTTGGCATGACTTGTGAGAGCAGAGGTGCCAGTAGAAAATGATGAGTCACAAAAAAATCTGGTCTTCCTTGGAGAGAGGATGACTTCCTCTCTGCTCTCCTGGGCTCCAAGAGCTGCTGGGCTTCACACTTGGTCTTTAGAAACCCAGATCATCTGCCCAGGGCTTTAGCAGGCCCTGGTTCTGTGTGCTGGGCTTTTGGGGGGCTTTAGGAGCTCGTGGACCTGTGTGGAGGCATCACAAGGCCCTGTGACTATTTTGGAGTCTTGTGTGCACTGGGATTTGTTTTTGGCCTCCCCTGCTGAAGTCTTGATCCATGTGGGGCTGTGGAATTGTTCTGGAGCTCTGGATGGGTGTGGGACTGGAGTTGTGGTGGAGAAGGCTGGGAAAAGGAACAGGACCTCAGTGAAAGCCACAGAGAAGATTGGGACTTGCCCATGGCTGTGTGTGTAGATGTTTGGGGGTACAGAAACATGTCAGACAGCAGGAGCCAAGTCTGATGTCTTGGAAACCTGTACAGATTCTCCACAGCTGTGGAATGTTGAGGTGTTTGGGACCATGAAGATGGGGTGGCCTTGACAGTTCTTGTGTGACAATGGCAGAAGAGTGAAATTACCCTTCAATTCCTCACCTCTGCTCCAAAATTCTTACATAATTGCATACAAGAAAAAAAATTATTGAGATACTAGCTGGAATAGTTTTCTTGGAGAGATTGGAGAGTCTCCATTCCTTGAGATGGTCAAAACCTGACCAGGCATGTTTCTGAACCTGTAGCTGCCTCTGCTTTGACTGGGGATAGGGGCAGGATTTGGGAATTGCCAGCAATGTCAAGCCTTCCAACCTCACCTGTTCTATGATTTAGGTGGGAGATGTTTGGGTGTGGCTTCTGGTGAAAAACAGCAAGGGTTATAAAGCAGGAGAATTTCACCCTCAGTTGATAGTCCCATGTGTTCTGCAGTGAGAGAACTCAGAGTCTGGAGTGAAGTTTTTGACCTTTTTTTAACTGTAAGGCATGTATGGGTGCAGAGTCCTTGCTGTGAGTCTGGGGTGACCTTTTAAGCTGTTTTTCCTTTCTGAATTGTGGCTTTGCTGTCCTGTGTGTCCCCAGGACGCCATGGCTGCCCAGCTGTCCATCTCCCTGCTGCGCCACACGGACCTGCTCCCTGCAGACAAGGCTTTCTACGAGGCTGGCACAGCTGCCAAGGTAAGACACACCTGCCCCTGCACCAGAGAAGGACACCCTGGGCTTGGGGATTCTCAGCTTTGTCTTCCCAAATCCTCCCCTGGCTGCTGGACTCTGTTCCTCAAGCACTTGGGCAGATCTCAGCAGATGGGACCTCCAGACCCATCAGGGATGGATAGAGGTCATGTTATGGCTCTGTTGGTGTGGATGAGAGACTTCTCAGCTCTGTTCTGCATCCCCTGGGAGCTGTGACACTTGGCAAGGACAGCAGCACATCCTCACGGCCTGGACCTAGCTGTGCAATAATGGAATAATGGAATGGTTAATGTGGGAAGGGACTTTAAAGCTCATTTTGTTCCATTCCCTGCCGAAGGCAAGGATATCTTTGATTAGACCAGGCTGCTCCAAGCCTCATCCAGCCTGGTGATAATGCCTGGCTCCATTCTGTGGGACAGCCTGTAGCTGTACAGTGAGCTGGCTTGTCCAAAGGATTCAGTCTTCAGGGGTGGAGAGCTGGAATCTGCAATCTCCTGTCCATTTCCTGAGCTGCAGGCAGAACACTGTGGCACAAACAGAGCCACATCCTTCCCAGCCATGGCTCTGGGAGAAGAAGTGGCTGTGAGGATGAGCTGCCCATTCTGACTCAGGGTTCCTCTCCATACCAGGCAGTCAGCTGGGAGAACATGGCATTTGTCTTCCTGAACCGCTTCCTGGACCTCTCAGATGTGAGTCTGGTCTGTGTGGGGAGGGTTGTCTCTGTAAAATGGCACTGGGGCCACCACAGGCACTCCTGGGGCTCCTGCATGGCTTGTACTGATGGAGAGAGACCCCAAACTCTAGTGGAGAGCAGTGGGCACCCTCACACTGCCTGGGGGAGGATCTGCCATGCAGGGCCAAGTCACCCTGGGGGTGCCAATGCCACCAATGTGGCAGCAAAGAGCACATTGACCTGACAGCTGAGGCCTGAAATCCTCGTGGCTGCAGATGCTATTACAGCTTTCAGGGTGATCTCACTCAAAGTTGATCCAAGAGAAGAAAAACTACCTGGGAGGTGGAGGCCATGACCCAGTGGTACAAGACTTGAGAGTCCCCTCAGTTCCTTCCTTGACCAGCAGAAACACCAAATCCAAGGGAGGTGACAGACCTCACTGTGCCAGAGTCCCAAGTGTTGTCTGCAGCAGCTGGGGGAAAACAAAAGCTCCCAATTACATTTTTGCCTTCTTTGAGGCCACCTGAATATATATGGCGGTGTCAGAGACTGCAGAGTGTGGTCCTGGAGGACAGGAGGGCCTGGTCAGCACAGCACAAACAGACAGGGACATCCTCACCATGAATTAATTGTACTGTGAGCTCTTCACCTGGCATTGCTTTACCCCTTTTTTTCCCCAGGCTATTGAAGAAGGGAACCTGGATTCCCTGGACCATTCTGATTTTCAGGGGACAGACATTCCCTGTGAAGTGCCACTTCCAGCCCATCAGCACGTCCCTGTGAGTGTCACCTGTGGGCTCCAGCCCCTGTGAGCTGCAGTGGGGCTGCCCCAGGGCCCTGGGAAGGGGGATTGGGGTGGGGATGGGATGGCAGAGGCTGCAGGGGATGGGAATGGAGCCAGAAGTGCCACCTTCTGCCTGTCCCCCCACTGCAGGCATGCACATGTATGCACAGATGTGTGCACAAACACAAACACGCATGTGCACCTACTTGTACACATGCAGAGATGTGCACACACCTGTGTACACACACACAATGTGCACACACCTGTGTACACACACACAATGTGCACACACCTGTGTACACAAACACATGTGTGCACACCTGTGTACACGAACACACACATGTGCACGTACTTGTACACACGCAGAGAAGTGCACACACCTGTGTAAACACACACAGATGTGCACATACCTGTGTAAACACACACACAATGTGCACACACCTGTGTACACCCACACATGTGCACATACCTATGCACACACATGCACATACCTGTGTACACACAGACATGCACACACCTGTGTACACACACACAAACACACCTGTGCACACACCTGTGTACACACAAACACACATGTGCATGTACCTGTTCACACACACAATGTGCATGTATCTGTGTGAACACACATGCACACACCTGTGTACACACACACGTGTGCATGTATTTGTACACACACACATGCACACATCTATGTAAACACACAGATGTGCACATACCTGTGTAAACACATGCACACACCTGTGCACATACACATATGTGCATGCACCTATGTAAACACACACACAATATGCACATACCTGTGAACACACACACAATGTGTACACACCTGTGTAAACACACACACGTGCACACACCTGTGCACACACAGACACATGCACATNACATGCACACACCTGTGTACACACACACGTGTGCGTGTATTTGTACACACACACATGCACACATCTATGTAAACACACAGATGTGCACATACCTGTGTAAACACATGCACACACCTGTGCACATACACATATGTGCATGCACCTATGTAAACACACACACAATATGCACATACCTGTGAACACACACACAATGTGTACACACCTGTGTAAACACACACACGTGCACACACCTGTGCACACACAGACACATGCACATACCTGTGTACACACACACGTGTGCATGTATTTGTGCACACACACATGCACATACCTTTGTAAACACACATGCACATACCTGTGTAAACATGTGTACACACCTGTGCACACACATGTACACACACCTGTGTACACACACATATGCACACACCTATGTACACACACGTGCACATACCTGTGTAAACACACATGCACATACCTGTGTACATACACACATGTGCATGTATTTGTACACACACGTGCACATACATGTGTAAACACACGTGCACATACCTGTGCTCACACCTGTGTAAACACACACATATGCACATACCTGTGTAAATGCACATGCACACACCTGTGCACACATACATGTGCACACACCTGTGTATACACACACGTGCACATACCTGTGTAAACACACATTCACATACCTGTGCATACACACACACGTGCACATACCTGTGTAAACACACATGCACACAGCTGTGTACACACACAAACACACATGCACACACCTGTGTACACACACAATGTGCACACACCTGTGTACACACACACAAACACATGTGCACATACCTGTGCACACACACACGTGTGCACATATTTGTACACACACGTGTGCACACACCTGTGTACACACACACATGCACATACCTGTGTAAACACACATGCACACGCCTGTGCACACACACATGTGCACACACCTGTGTGCACAGACATACATGTGCACACACCTGTACACACACACATGCATGTATTTGTGCACACACATGCACATACCTGTGCATACACACACATGTGTGCACATATTTTTACACACACACACATGCACATACCTGTGCTCACACACACTTTCTCATCCTCCCCAGCCTACACACACCCACCCTTGTTCCCCCCACACCCTCCTGCACTGTGTACACACATTTTACCCCCCACATCCCACTCTCCCACATTCCCCCTCCTGCCGTGGGGCCGCAGCCGGGCAGCACCACCCCAATTCCAGCCCTGCCCCGTCCCTTCCCACAGGAGGAGCAGCGGGAGGAGGTCAGGGACTGGGTGCTCACCATGTCCATGGACCAGCGGCTGGAGCAGGTGCTGCCCCAGGACGAACGCGACACCTACGAGGCCTCTCTGGTGGCTGCAGGCTCTGGGGTGCCCTCCCTGCCCTGCCTGCTGACAGGTGAGCTCCAGGACAGCCCACCCAACACAGGAGGTGACAAGTGACATGCAGGGGAGCTCTGGGAGGAGGTTTGGGCTGTGCTGTAAAAGGAACAGACAAACTGTGGCTGCTGGAGGTGGTGAGGCTCTTTTTTTACTCTGGAGGTGAATTGTGAAATTACCATCCTTAGGCATGATCAAAAGCTGTCTGGGCTGGGGTGGAGTTGAACCACACAGACCCCAGAGCAGTTCTGACCTCTGGCACTCTGTGGTTCAGTGATGGCTCAGGCTGGCACAGCTCTGCTTGGGGACTCCAGGCTGGTCAGTACAGACAGCAGAGAATGGGCAGCACCTGGCCCTGCTCTGCAGGACTTTTAAAAAGGGTCAGAGAAAGGGGGGCAGGAGTGGGCCACCAGAACAGAGCTCTGGCTCCTGAAATCAGAAGCTGAGTGCTATTATTGGACCTATTATTGGGTGTCATTAGTTCAGCCTTAATCTTTGTTTGATCCAACCACTTTGGACACCCCCTTCTTCATTTTTGGTTTCCTAGAGACCAAGGCAGGATGATTTCCCCCAACACAGTGTTCTGTTGGGGCAGCCCCAGCTACAGCACAGGGAAGGAAGGGCTGCACCAAACAGGAGCTCAGCTTGTTCTGAATGTGTCCCTTTTTGTGCCCAGGGTACCCAGTGCTAAGGAACAAGATTGAGCTGAAGCCAGGCCGAGAAGTGAAGAAGGACGTGTGGTACAAATTTGTGATGGCTGTCAAGGTGAGCCAGAACCCCACAGGCTGTGGGTGGGGTTCAGACAATACAACATCCTTTCTGGGTGAGTCCAGTTCACTGCTCTCTCCTGGCAGAGCTGCTTGGTGGGAATTAGCAGCCCCACTGCCCCCTCCCTGTGCCAAAGCCTCTCTGTTTCTGCAGACATCCCACAGCCCTGCAGGGCAGGATGTGATCGAGTTCCTCCGCCGGTGGTGTGGGGGACTCCCCAGCTCCAGCTTCTCCTTCCAGTGAGCAGGACTGTGGCAGCTTTCAGCACCTTCCACATTCAATAAAATGTTTTATCTCAGCCCTGCAGTGCTCCTGTTTGCCAGGGGATGCTGAGCCCAGAATACCTTCAGCTGTAAACCCTGTCCATGTGTCTCAGCCCACACATCCACGGGTGACTTCCACACTGAAGCCACAGCTCTGTCAACATCCCCTGTGCTTGGGGAACCTGTGGCAAGCACAGAAATGGGTTCACAGAGTAGCTGCACCTTCCTTCCTTCTCTTGGCAGGTTTTGCTCCCAGCCAGCACCCACCTACAGGAGTATTGAATACCCAAAACACAAATGCACATTCATAACTCTGGTACATCCCATTCCCCGCTCTGTATAGTAATTAGCCCAAAAAAAGTCATTAAGAATGAGTAGTTTGTTCTTTGAAATGGGTCGGTGGTCTTTTTTATGGGGTGGGGTCCTAAAATGATGAAGTAAGATGGGTCTTCCTCTCTTTGACTTTTTAACCTTTGACAGAGCCACTCAGAACAGCCATTGTTAGAAAGGAAAAGTTTGTTTATTCAAGAAAAATAGAGATCCACACAACAGGGATTCTTTTCCTGCTGTTCCCTGACATGTCTGAGCACAGGGCACCTTGGGCCCCAGCACCTCTGCCCATCCCCATCCCTGCAGAGCCTTTGGCACACCAGGAAGGGCCTGGCAGCTTTGAGGAGAGGATGGGAGAGCACCTGGGGGGCCCCCAGTCCCTGCTGAGCCTCAGGTGGGGTGGTGGGGCTGGGGGAAGGGGGCAAGGCTCACCCCTCACCCCTGCAGCCCCACTTTCCACACACCAACCCTGCAGAAGGTGTGAAATCTCCTTTCCCCCGACCTTGCTGGATGATCACAGCCCTCCTGCAGCACCACCTGGGAGCAGAGGAGCAGGAGCCAGTGCAGGGCCCAGCCTCACACTGACTCCCCTGCCCGTGTCCTTAGGAAAATATATTTTGGGGGGCTCCTTGTAGTGGTGTGGGTTTGGTTTTATCAGATTTATGTATGTATTTGTTCCTTGTTTTATGTTCTTTTTTATAAGTTATAATGGTTTGCCCCATGTCACCCATGTTCCACCCTTTTTAGTTTTACCCCAGTTATGTGTCAATCTTAAGTTTTCCAGCCCCTGGGCCCTGTCTGTCACTTTGGGGTCTCTCCCAAAAGTCTGGAAAGTTCCAGTGAGGACCCCAAGTGATTGGACAAGACTTCAGCTGTCTCCCCACCCGAGTTATTGATTTATTATTATGTGTGTCATTTATCCAGAGAGCCCTTTGGCCCCTGATTTGTCCCCAGTTAAACCCATCCCTGAGTTCCTCCCCCCAATAAAAGGTGTTGCATTGGGGGGTTCAAAGAGGATTTTTTTCCCTGCCACTTCTGCTGAGGGGTGTCTGCTGGGGCAGATAAATAAATAAATGATGAATAAAGCCAGCAGTTAACCCAGAACAGCCTCCTCTTTTCTCCTGCTGTCGTTGCTTCACTCCTTTGGGCAAGACAAGAACTCCCAGGGGTCAGTGAGGTTCATCCTGCTCCCAAACCCTTCCCTGTGGAGGTGTCAGGGCTGGTTGAGGCAGAAAAAGACACCTCAGCAGCTCCTGATGGCAGAGCTTTGTTCCCCCCATCCCAGGCACAGCCCACGGGGTGCACTCACCCCTCCAGCTATGCAGGAGATTCTGCAATTCCTGCCAGGAGCTGCTGCCTCTCACGGAGTGGTTTCTGCATTGCTGTGCTTGGCCTGGCCAGCTAAATAAAAAAAAAAAAAAATAAAAAAAGACAAGAAGGGCAAAGACATGTGCTGGGGCAGCGTTCTCACAGAAAAAGAAGAAAAAGAACAGGTCTGGCTGTCAGGGGGGTGAAGAAGAAGGTCCCTTTGCACCTCCCCAGGAAGGGATGCTGCTCTGACACTTCAGCTGGTTTCCAACTCAGCATCCCCCTCCTCCCTACTCATCATTCCCAGCAAAACCCAGAACCTCCCAAATGCAGCAGCCTGGGGCAGATTTTCCCAGCTCCAGGGGCGTTACCTGCTCTTTCTCACAGCTCCTGTGTGCACAAGGCCCAATCCCCTGGAAAAGCAGAGCCACCAAACAGCACCTCCCCGAGAGCACGGCCTCTGCAGCTGCCAGCAGCAGGGAGGGGAACCAGAGAGCCAGGGCTGTGGCCTGCAGAGCACAGGGGGCAGAGAAACGTGGCAATGATTGATTATAAAAATATAGATATTGATCTAATACCAATATCCAACTATGACAGACAAAGACTCTCTAACAGTTTAAAGTTAGAAAGTGTGTGTTTATTACACACCACAATTTACAGATGGTCACAGGGTCTTTTATGTCCAGGAGTATTGAATACACAAACCATAAATGCATATTCATAACTCTGGTACATCTTATTTTTCGTTTTGTATGGAAATTAGCCCAAAAAGCCATCAAGCATGGGGAGTTTGTTCTTTGAAACGGGTCAGGGGTCTTTTTTATGGGGCGAGGTCCCAAAATGATGAAGTAAGATGGGTCTTCCTCTCTTTGACTTTTTAATTTTTAGTGTTATGTGACAGTTGAATCCTGTTTTTTCCAGGACTGTTTATGATTGTATTGTATTCATGGGGTCTATTGATTATTCAGGATGCAAAAGCCTGGTTTGACAGCTTCCCTGATTTATCAGTTCCTTCCAAGATTTATCAGTTCCTTCAGTCTGGCTTCTGTTAACAAAAGGGAAATTTTAGCTCCCTTACCTCAGCGATATTTATTTTAACTAAAGTCTTTAATTCTTCTAAATCAGTGCTTCAGGCACTGTTTTTTCCAGAACTGTTTGATTTATGATTGTATTGTATTCATGGGGTCTATTGATTATTCAGGATGCAAAAGCCTAGTTTGACAGTTTTTATGATTTATTAGGGTTTTTTTCAATGATTTATCAGGTTTTTTTCAGTCTGGCTTCTGTTAACCAAAGGGAAGTTTTAGCTCCCTTACTTCAGCTATATTTATTTTAACTAAAGTCTTTAATTCTTCTAAATCAGTGCTTCAGGCACTGTGAAAACACTCACCAGGGGAAAGAAGAGAGAGAGAGAGAGAAGGGAAGCAGGAAGGAGGAAAATAAAGAAAGAGAAAAAGGCAGAAGGGAGGAGCAGGGGGGACTCACATAGATCCGGGTGGTGTTGAAGGGACAATCGTTGGTGGCGATGTCCCCACGGGCGTCCAGCGGCAGAGCTGAGCTGTTACAGCCCCGGACAAGGTGAGTGCCCCGGCTGTGAACCGTGAGAGCAAAGGCCAGGGCCAGCCCCACGCTGCAGGCCGTGGACAGGAGGCAGTTCAGCAGAGACACGCTCAGCATGGTCCAGTGCTGGGGGGGAAAGAGTGGGGAAACACTGGGACTGGACACAGCATCCTTTGCCTCTTCCAGCACAGCTCAGCATTGCCTTGGGGTGAGGCTTTTGCACCTTCCCCATCCTTCACTCCTATGAGTGAAACCCCTTCTCTCGACCCCAAAAACCCACAAACAAGGTGCCCACCCACCCTGTGAGCCCAAGGGGGACCCCCAACTTCTCCCACACTGGAGAAGGGGTCACACAGCATCCTTTGCCTCTTCCAGCACAGCTCAGCCTTGCCCCTGGGGTAAAGCTCTTGCACTTTTCCCATCCTTCACTCCTATGTGTGAAACCCCTTTTCTCCACCCCAAAAAGCCACACACAAGGTGCTCACCCACCCTGTGAGCCCATGGGGGATCCCCCACTTCTCCCACACTGGAGAAAGGGTCCCGAGGGGTCACACAGCATCCTTTGCCTTTTCCAGCACAGCTCAGCCTTGCCCTGGGATGAAACTCTTGCACCTTCTGCATCCTTCACTCCTATGAGTGAAGCCCCTTTTCTTGACCCCAACAAGCCACAAACAGGGTGCCCACCCACCCTGTGAGCCCAGGGGGGACTCCCTGACCCGGCTGCAGCTTTTCCCACACTGGAGTAGAGGTCACACACCATCCTTTGCCTCTGCCAGCACAGCTCAACATTGCCCTGGGGTAAAGCTCTTGCAGTTCTCCNACACTGGAGAAGGGTCCCGAGGGGACACACAGCATCCTTTGTCTCTTCCAGCACAGCTCAGCCTTGCTCTGGGATGAAACTCTTGCACCTTCAGCATCCTTCACTCCTATGAGTGAAGCCCCTTCTCTCCGCCCCAACAAGCCACAAACAAGGTTCTTGCCCACCCTGTGAGCCCAGGGGGGACCCCCACTTCTCCCACACTGGAGAAGGGTCCCGAGGGGTCACACAGCATCCTTTGCCTCTTCCAGCACAGCTCAGCCTTGCCCTCGGGTAAAGCTCTGGCACCTTTAGCATCCTTCACTCCTATGAGTGAAGCCCCTTTTCTCCACCCCAACAAGCCACAAACAGAGTTCCTGCCCACCCTGCGAGCCCAGGGGGACCCCCCACTTCTCCCCCCCTGGCAGAAGCGTTTGGCGCTCCCAAGNCCCCCACTTCTCCCACACTGGAGAAGGGTCCCGAGGGGTCACACAGCATCCTTTGCCTCTTCCAGCACAGCTCAGCCTTGCCCTCGGGTAAAGCTCTGGCACCTTTAGCATCCTTCACTCCTATGAGTGAAGCCCCTTTTCTCCACCCCAACAAGCCACAAACAGGGTTCCTGCCCACCCTGCNGTGAAGCCCCTTTTCTCCACCCCAACAAGCCACACACAAGGTGCCCACCCACCCTGTNCACCCTGCGAGCCCAGGGGGACCCCCCACTTCTCCCCCCCTGGCAGAAGCGTTTGGCGCTCCCAAGGGCGGACACAGGCGGCTCCTGCAGCGCCGCCCAGGCGGAAGGAGCCAGCGGGGACAAGGTCCAAGGGGAGCGGCCGCTGCTACTGGGACAGCCCCGCACCAAACCCCCCCTTTCCCACTCACCAGAATCCCCCTGGACAGGTTGTGCGATACCAGGATGGCGATAATCCCCGCGGCGATGCTCTGCGGGGGGGAAAACCTCGCTCAGCACAATAAAAACACATCCCACCCCCAGTGTTCCCCAGGCTGAGCTCACCAGCAGCCCCGAGCACACGGACACCACGTTGGCCACGGCGTATTCGGGGGTGACGGAGCGCTGGGCGCCGCTGACGTGCCGCAAAACGGAGCCGTGAACGATGGAGCCCAAGACGAGGCTGCAGTGACCCAGAACGATCAGCCCCAGCCCCGAGCGCATCAATCGCCGCGGTTCAGACAAAGCTCCCCCGAGCCGCAGCCCCGCGGCCATCGCTGCCAGAGATCCCAGAACCGCCCCTGGAAAGGGCTGGGAAAACACGGCCCGGCCCCTCCCGCCCCGCCCGGAGCGAGGATTGACACCTTGTCCTGGGTTCAGTGTAGGATGTGCACACAGTATTTATCCCATCCCCATCCCCATGAGCTGTTGGAACCAGGTGGGGCAGTGTTTTCCCAGGCCCCTCCTTTGGGCTCTTCTGCTCATGGCCCATCAATGCCTTGCCCAGGACTCACAGGGAACTCCCTCCAGGAGCTCTCTCTGTTTAATGGGCCATCAAGGAGCCACTGCACGACTCCTCATCCCATTGGGAGATGCTCCCAATGCCCAGGGGGAGGAGCCAAGCATTCCCACCTGGAGAGAATCTGGGATTTGGGACAGGACAAGCAGCCCTGAGCCACTGGATTCCCAGAGGAG
>SWJQ01000514.1:299538-313233 GCA_007252995.1 Zosterops borbonicus | reverse complement strand
AAAAAAAAAAAAAAAAAAAAAAAAAAAAAAAAAAAAAAAAAAAAAAAAAAAAAAAAAAAAAAAAAAAAAAAAAAAAAAAAAAAAAAAAAAAAAAAAAAAAAAAAAAAAAAAAAAAAAAAAAAAAAAAAAAAAAAAAAAATCACAGCCACAACATACCTCCATATTCTGGGGCAAAGAAGTGCAGGACAGTTTGGAAATATCAGGAAAGCCAAAAAAAAAAAAAATACAAATAAAAAATCCCAGCCACAACACACCTCCATATTCTGGGGCAAAGAAGTGCAGGTTTTTCTGCTCCTCACGACAGGTCTTCACGTGGTTGTTGATTGTGTCTGGTGCCACTGGAAAGAAAACCAGGAATGTTCAGGATACAGGAAATCATAAATAATGATAAATCCCGGGGAACACCTGCAATTCCAGGCCTTTGGTGCCCAAAGGGGCAGAATTCAGGTGAGTTTTCACAGCTTTTTCACCTGATTTATCCCTGCACTGTTTCCTTGGCAGCATCACTCTCCAAGAGCAAACCTGGAGAACCACAATTTGCTGCCTCCTGGGAAAACAAAGTGGGAACAACAACTCCCCACTGAAGTTCCTGATTTTAATTCCTGATTTTAATCAGATCTAAAGCATTTGACACCAGCAGCTCATTCAGAAGAACAACCTGAGGAACAGCCAGATAAATCAAGGTCACTGCAATTGGAGTTTTGGGAGGATGGACACACCAGAGAGTTTTTTCCATGTTCCAGGATAATTCTGGAGCCAAAACAAGACAAGGATCAAACCAAACTGCTGAAGGGAGGGAGGTGACAACCCAGAAAACAGAATTTCCACAAACTGTGGGGAGGAAATAACTCCCCCATCAAAGATAAGCCTTTGGGACAGCCAAAGTTTGCAGAGATTGCAAACAATTCTTTGAAATTCAGCAGTTTTCTCTGCCAGGGAGGAACACAGAGGTGGGCAGGGAGCACAGAGCCATTTGAAGCTCTGCTGTCACACTGGAATGTCTCAGAGCTCATGTCCCCACCTGGAAAATCACAATCTGTACTGGCACAATGTGCCAAATCATTTTTATTTTTCCACACTGAGGAGGATTCCCAGCTGAGTGACTGGTTACTAATTTCAGTGAGATGTTTTTTGTCACAAAAGAAGGACCTCTCTTGGTAATTCAGCTCAGCCTTTCTGCACAGCACACAGCAAATCATATCTCCCAATGTGAGCACTGGAAAAAGATCTTGTTCCAACAACCAGGGGCTTCTTTATCAACCAACCATTCACAAATCACTGCTTTTTGTTCTTTATTAGCTCTGATCCTACAAATCCAGCAAGATGTTTTCACCCCTAGTGCTCACTTGTTCCCAGATCCTCTCACCTTCACATCACCAAGCAGCATAAATTACATTTTTTTATCTTTCTCCTAAGATTTGTTTTGTTTTTTCCAGTGAAACTGATTGTTTCAGACAAATTCTGGCCAGGGCAATGCACCATCACACCAGTTCTCTCTCTGCTGGGGATTCTGCCCCAAAGGATTTCAACATTTTCCATATCACAAGCAGCTCAAAGCTTCCCTTGAAGGGCCAGCAAATGTCTGATTTTCATCAGATGAGCTCTGGATTTTTATTCACCTTTTACTCAGTATTTTGCACTCCTGAGTTTGTTATAACTGGAGTTTTCCCAGCTCTTTGCACTGCAATGGATTTGATCCTGAATTTGGCACATGAAACACTCATGGCTTGTCCAGCACACTGAGTTCTCATACCAGGCTTTCTAAAAAGAATATTTAAGGTTTCAGAAACCTTTCTGTTCCAATATTAAATTTATTAATTTAACAATATTAATATTGTTGTTTATTAACAATATTAATATTGTTGTTTATGGGATGCTGGATGTCTCTGTGCCCAATGCAGTGCACAGGAATTACCATGTACAAGTTTGTATATGGTATATATATATATATACACACACATATATATATATATATTTTTAATATATATTTTTTTGTATATATATGTATATGTTACTGTAGGAGTGTCAGAGGGATTCCTTGTGGGGCAAACTAAACAATCTGAGGATATAAAATAACTTTTTTTTTTTTTTTTTAACTCTTCTATTTTTTTTTCTGCCTTTCTTATCAGTAAGAGGAAACAGGGGACCAAAAAGTCAACAAATCCAAGTTTTGCCAAATATGGAGCAGAATCAGGCATGGAAAAATCAAATCTGACACCAAAAGCATCAAAAGAGATAATCAGCATTTCCTACAGGAACAGAGTTCTCAAATCCTCAAAAATGTGCAAAAATAAAACAATATAGTGACTACAAGGGACAGATTACAGGACACAGCCCCAGGGGATTGATGAGTCTGGTGGGGAATTAGAGATGAATTTTAGAAAAAAAGTTCAGGCAAATACAATTTCTGAGCAGGGCAGGTGATTTTGCACGCAAAAGTTGTTTTATTAGGGGAGAACAAGGCCAAGGAAATAAGGAACAAGGAAATTATCTGGTATAAAAAAAGAATATCCAGCCATAAAACAAGGAGTCAAACAGGAAGAAGTGTCAGATTTCTGGTGATTAAAACATAAATAATAAAAAGCTCCCCCTTGCAGCTCTCAGATCTGTATCAGGGATTGTGAAATGTTTGTGATGTTGAGTCACCACAAGTTACAGGATTTTATTATTTTTTAACAGTTAAATATCATCAGTTGAAAGGATGTAGAGTATGAAAAGTTCAGTGCACAGTTCCCAGTGCCAGGTAAAGTTCTCTGTGTGTTTATACAGATATTTTTGTGCATTCCTGTACACAAATCTGTTGCCTGTTTGGGTTTAAAATCATCTTTTCAGAATTGGCATAAAGGAATTTCCCCAAAGCCTTCAGTCCAAAGGTCCTGAAAGGAGGAAACACCTGAAATTGTTGTGTTAAAATAGGAATGGTGAATGAAAACATTATAATTATTATATATTATTATATATATTATATATGTATTATTATATATAATTATTATGATCCACATCCCCACACCCATTGGGAAAGTCAGGACCCGAAAGGAGGAGACACCTGAAATTGTGTTAAAATAGGAATGGTGAATGAAAACCTTATTATAATTATTTTATATATATATATATATAATATTGTATATAATATATATTTTATATATAATATATGTAATATATATATAATTATATATAATTATTATATATATAATATATATTTTATATATATAATATATATATTATTTTATATAATTATTATATTCCACATCCCCACACTCATTGGGAAAATCACATAAAAACAGAGAAAAAAAAACCAGAGTTGAACAAAACTGAAGCAGCAATGCCTTCAGTGCCAGCACAAAAATAACAATGACTTCAGAAAAAAATGGATGTTCCATAATCTGGAGCACTAAATAGAGATATTTAAATATTTTAAAATATCTTATTTAACTGGAAACGACAATCAAGTCTAGATAATCATCATTTCCTGGTGTTTTCATGAATCACAGAAATAAATACCAGGAGCAAGAGTTGGCTTTTAAACCTTCTACAAAATAAAAATGAGTTTATTATTATTGTGATAGCATAAAAGAGTAAAATCTTTGCAACAAAACCACCAGTTCTTACCACTAAAATGGACTTTAAAAATCCCACCAATCTCCCCCAAACTCACACAACAAATATTTGGGCAGCTGGAATTTCCAGCATGGACAAAACCCACTTATTTATGGCTGTTCCTCCCATTTTAATTAAGTTTTGCTTGCACAAAAAAATCCAAAAAAAGGTCTCTGGAATTGTTTCTGCCACTCCAGGAATCACAGGATTTGTACATTACAATTACAGCACTGGAGCATCAAAATTTAAATTAATCTCATGTTATTTAACTCAATTTGTGCAACAGTTTATCAAGAATAATCCAAATGTGAAGCAATTTCATTTAGAGAAGGTTTTTACACTGAGAGTTTCAGAGATAACACAGATCCATGGCAGATAAAGCTGTTAAAAAAAATAAAAAAGCCAATTTTTCCCCCCCAAAAAAGCAGCCTGGATCCAATTTTGGAATTTCTGAAACTTTCTAGACCAGAAGTTCCACTCAAAATTATTTCCTTCCCTGCAGCACCTGCAGTTACAGATAAACCTTAAAAATATCTGCTTTATTTTGCCAGATTTCTAAGAAGACAGAAATTTCTGGTTTGGTAGAAAATGTGTTTGAATCACACATAAAATTGTACAGTTAAAAAAGCTAAAATTCATCAATTCTTGTTACATCTTCCTGAATCAAATGCCATTTTTTATGGCAGATTTTTCTGTGACTGATGAATTCAATTTTCCTTTATTTTCCCTTTAAAACCACACCTGCCATAATTGAAAAAATAAAATAAAAAAGACAGATCCAAAATATCCTATTAATTTACTTCTCCATCACCTCAGGTGTCTGTTAAGAATGTAGAAACCAAAATTAAAGATTTTAAAGATCAGGCAATGAAATCCAAGGGAGTGATAACTAAAATAAGATTAATTATGAAAAAATGTCACTCACAGCCTCATTTTTATGGCAGATTTTTCTGTGACTGATGAATTCAATTTTCCATTATTTTCTCTTTAAAATCACACTTGCCATAATTGAAAAAAAAAACCTAAAAAAGACAGATCCAAATTATCCTACTAATTTATTTCTCCATCACCTCAGAATGTGAAAACCAATACGATATTTAAAGATCAGGCAACGAAATCCAAGGGAATGATAACTAAAATAAGATTAATTATGAAATAATGTCACTCACAGCCTCATCAGCTCAATGCTCAAGCAAAAACAGGAGCTTTAAACTCCAGATTTAATGTTTTCAAACCTAAATCACTGTGAAAGATCTCAGGTTTAAACAATCCTCAGTTCTCACACCAACAGCACCTCCTGCTACAACAAATTCACAACAGAACATCCAGGAAAAGCTAAAAACTCAACCTCCTCATAATCACAGAACTGCCCAAAAAACCCAGAGATTTATCTGGGGGGGAAAAAAAAAAATCAACAGCCACTCTTAATTCAATCCAGGGACACCAAATTTTGGATCTGACCAAACATTCACCTTCAAAACCAACACATCGAAGGAGTTCAAACTACAAGCAATTGGAGAGCCAAGCACACATGGGGAGCTCGTCTGCTCAAGCTCTTTGCCCCTTTCCATCACTTCAGCTGATGGTTGGTAGGTTTCTCAAACTCAGTAGAAACCAAACTCTCTAACCATTGAGAATAATCCTGATGGCAAAAAATAAAATAAAATAAAAAATTATTATTTTAAATGTAAACACGGTGTTCTGTGCAATTGCAGCACTGGAATCCTTCTCTGGCTCCCACCAGCCCAACTCATAATCACAGATCTCCCCCAAAAAACCAGAGATTTATCTGGGGGAAACCCCAAAAAACCCAGAGATTTATAGATTTATCTGGGGGAAAACATCAACAGCCACTCTTAATTCAATCCAGGGACTCATTTTGTGGGGCAGGAGGGATCTGGCCATCACATCCACTGAAACATTCACCTTCAAAACCAACACATCTGAGGAGTTCAAACTACAAGCAAAGCAATTGGAGAGCCAAGCACACACGGGGGCTGGTCCAGGGCTGGGCCCCAGCCAAAGGCAGCAGAGCAGCAGCAGGGAAAAGCCTGATGGAGGTGGGAAATTCAGCTGGGAAAAGTCAGAACGAGGCATGGCTTTGTTGACATGCAGCATGCACGGGGCCCGTGGACTAGAACACGCTAAGAGAACATGGAGAAGGAGAAAACTAACAACCAGGAGAGGTCACAAAAGGCAGTGCTCCCTCTCTGTAAGGCTCTGGCCAACAAGGAACTGTTGGCATCCCAGCACAGAACACCAGGGATGCACCTAAAGCCAAACTGGTTTTTTTTTTACACTTCAGCCTTATAGCAAGGGAACACTGTTAAAAAAGGTAAGATCAGTGTGTATGTCTGTGTGTTACAAATATAAATACACACACAATATATATATAAATATATATATATACAGATACACACGGAGATTTTTTTTTTTTTTTTTTTAAATCATGTACATGACATTAAGTGGAGTCACAATCACAGGAGCGGAGAAGTTTTGCTCACCATTAGCAAATATCCTATGAAAGACTTGTTGTGACAGAGCAGCCCGTGAGCGGGAAGTAAAACGAGATAAAGTCAATGAGTTGGTGAACAGCAAAGCACTTCACATCCATAGAGACAGCTGGGTCAGAGTTCAGGGCACACAGGGACAGGACTGAGAGCTGGGCCCTGCCTCCAGACACCTCTTGTTTTCCAAAGACATTTACTAAAGGAATATCAAGGTTTCTATCTCAGAACTGGACTGGGCAGGGGAGACAAGGCAGAAGGTTTGGGCTGATTCTGAGACTAAGAAGATGGAAATTCTGTTTTTCTGTGATTTTTTTTACAGTCCCACCCACCTCGTCCTTTCAGCAGATAATTCCCTTTTTCTACATCCCAGCAGTTTCTGGCCAGGGATCTCAGCAGGGCACCCCACACCCACACAAAAAAAATAACACAAAAATAACACCCATAACAGTTCCTGGCCCCTGGAATTGAAGGCAGAGTCTGAGCAGACACAACTAAACACAGACTGAGCCTGAGCTGAGGTGTGGTGCAGGCAGGAGAGAGGCAGAGCACAAGGGGGAAATCTGCACTGCACAGGTGGGAAATCTGAAATCTGCACTGCACAGGTGGGAAATCTGAAATCTGCACTGCACAGGGGGGAAATCTGCACTGCACAAGAGGGAAATCTGCACTGCACTCCACAGAGTTCCCTCTCTGCTCCATCAATGTCACACTCAGAATAAAGAGACACATCCCCACGTCTCAGGGACACCAGAAGACACTGAGATCCTCCAGTTTGAGGCCTCCCTTTCAGCTGGAGCAGAAATCCAAAAGGATTTTTAATTCAAACACGTCGCTTCTTTCCACCTGCAAACAGTTCTTAGGCTGCCTGTGAGAATTCCAGGAACAGCTCCCAACAATGCAGAGCACAAGTGGGAAATCTGCACTGCACAAGAGGGAAATCTGCACTGCACTCCACGGAGTTCCCTCTCTGCTCCATCAACGTCTCACTCAGAATAAACAGACACATCCCCACATCTCAGGGACACTGAGACCCTCCAGCTTAAAGCCTCCCTTTCTGCTGGAGCACTGCCCCCCTCCAGTTTGAGGCCTTCCCTTTTTGCTGTGACACTTCAAGAGCTGCCCAAAAGGATTTTTAATTCAGAAATGTCGCTTCTTTCCACCTGCAAACAATTCTTATGCTGCCTGTGAGAGTTTCAGGAACAGCTCCCAACAATGCAGAGCACAGGTGGGAAATCTGAAATCTGCACTGCACTCCATGGAGTTCCCTCTCTGCTCCATCAATGTCTCACTCAGAATAAACAGACACATCCCCACGTCTCAGGGACGCCAGANACGTCTCAGGGACACCAGAGGACACTGAGATCCTCCAGCTTAAAGCCTCCCTTTCTGCTGGAGCAGAAATCCAAAAGGATTTTTAATTCAGAAATGTCGCTTCTTTCTACCTCCAAATAGTTCTTATGCTGCCTGTGAGAATTGCAGGAACAGCTCCCAACAATGCAGAGCACAAGAGGGAAATCTGCACTGCACCCCACGGATTTTTCTCCCTGCTTCATCAACGTCTCACTCAGAATAAACAGACACATCCCCCATCTCAGGGACACCAGAGGACACTGATATCCTCCAGTTTAAGGCCTCCCTTTCAGCTGGAGCAGAAATCCAAAAGGATTTTTAATTCAGAGCAGCTGTAGCCTGTCCCAAAAACACACCTGGCAGCACATTCCCCTTGTCAGACAGCACAGACACCCACAGTGGTGAGGGGCACACAGGGCACAACCTGGATTTGTCACAAGGAATTCTTTATCTGACCACAAGGCAGGTGGAAAACATTCCAGCCTCTGGGAATACCACAAGTTTAAGAGCTCTAAGTGTCTTTCCTGTCCTCATCACGAGTTCTCCAAAGCTTTCCACTCATTTGAAATTTATTTTCTCCTTAAATCTATCGATTCTGCACTTCATGGCACTGGGAAAAAAAATAAAAAAAATTGGAGAATGAATGGATTGTGGATGGCTTCTGCATTTTAGCAATATACAAAATCTTTCCTCCTTCCCACTTCCTTTTTTTTTCTCCCACAGCTGACCCCCCCAGCACACACAGATTTATTTACACATTCAGCAAGTATTCTCTTTGCCAAAGCTACAAGGAGAGGAATTTTTGGAGCAGCACAGGACTGGGGAGAGACAAAGCACAGCTCACAGGGCACTGAATCCTTGTTTCCCATAAATCCACACAAATTACTGTCCTGCTGCTTTTAAGTAAACACAGGGAGGTGCTCAGGTATCAGCCAGGTGGACAGAGCAGGGATGGGAAACATGAGCCTGGCATTGCCAGTGAACAATTGGAGTTCCAGGGCTCAAAACTCAAACTCAGCCCTTGTGGCACTGCAAAAACAGCAGTGAGAAAGGCAAAAACAGCAGTGAGAAAGGGAAAACAGCAGTGAGAAAGGCAAAAACAGCAGTGAGAAAGGGAAAACAGCAGTGAGAAAGGCAAAAACAGCAGTGAGAAAGGCAAAAACAGCAGTGAGAAAGGGGAAAACAGCAGTGAGAAAGGGGAAAACAGCAGGGAGAAAGGGAAAACAGCAGCGAGAAAGGGAAAAACAGCAGTGAGAAAGGGGAAAACAGCAGTGAGAAAGGGGAAAACAGCAGTGAGAAAGGGGAAAACAGCAGGGAGAAAGGGAAAAACAGCAGTGAGAAAGGGGAAAACAGCAGTGAGAAAGGGGAAAACAGCAGTGAGAAAGGGGAAAACAGCAGTGAGAAAGGGAAAAACAGCAGTGAGAAAGGGGAAAACAGCAGTGAGAAAGGGGAAAACAGCAGGGAGAAAGGGAAAACAGCAGCGAGAAAGGGAAAAACAGCAGTGAGAAAGGGGAAAACAGCAGAGAGAAAGGGAAAAACAGCAGTGAGAAAGGGGAAAACAGCAGGGAGAAAGGGAAAAACAGCAGGGAGAAAGGGGAAAACAGCAGGGAGAAAGGGAAAAACAGCAGGGAGAAAGGGAAAAACAGCAGGGAGAAAGGGAAAAACAGCAGGGAGAAAGGGAAAAACAGCAGGGAGAAAGGGAAAAACAGCAGTGAGAAAGGGAAAAACAGCAGTGAGAAAGTCTAACAAGTTCTAATATAACCAGCAGTTCTGGAGATGTAGTTTTCCCTTTTTTTGGGTTGGTGGACTGTGCAGAAATATAAATACATCCTGCAACACTGCCAGCTCTAATTCCAGCCTGCACTGCAGCCACAGCTTTCCCATCTGGAGGATTCCACAAGCTCACTTTGCACTCAGTTCCTTTTTTTATTTAGGAAAGGATCAGAGAATCTTTTCAGATAAATTATTTCACTTCTGAAGGTGAGGTTGAGCCCACAGCTGAAAGATCTGCTCGGGAACAGCTGCAGTGAGACTCCAGCACATCCTGCAGCTCTGAGAGCACAACCACCCACTTCTCCCACACCTGTGGGACTGCCATGTCCCTCCTGCTGCACCTGAGAGAAGAAAAGCTTTGTAAAACTGAAATGAGAAAAGGTTTAACTGTGCTGAGGCCACCATTTGTATCCCACACCTGAAGAATCACCTTTTTTCCCCTGAACAGCACCACTGCAGTTTTATGCTCTGGTATCATCCAGCAGGATCCTGTTTGACCTGCAGGATTCTCTCTGCTTGAGACTTTGAAACTCAATTAAAAAAATAAAAAATGGAATTTCTTCAGTACTCAAGTCTTGCCATCAGTGTGAAGTGAATGCCAGGGAGTTTGCCAGCATCACAGGTATTTAATGTACTCAACTCCTGGAAATCTCTCCCACTTGGACAAAGCCAGGAAAACACAATAAAGTCTGTGTGAGGACATGATGAGAGTTTGTGTGAAGAGTAAACCCTTCCTTCTGCTGTGACTCTCTCTGCTACAAGCACAAATCTGCCACTCAATTCTGGAATAAAACAACAACAAAGGAGTTTTGTGATGGGAAGAAAAGCCACAGCCTTGCAGCTGATGATGGAGAGGTTATTTTTGGATGACAGAGCAGCTTTTTTCCCTGTACACTGCCACATCAAAGCAGAACTCACACAGAAAACAGCTCCAGGAAAGCAAAGATCTATTCCTCAGATGGAGAATACTTGCAGAAGTTGAACAACAGGCAGCAAAGCTGTCCCTTAAAAGGTGTGACACGATGAATCCTGAGTGCAGACAGATTTTTAGAGATGTGGAATAGCAGGAAAAACCAGAGGATGCTCTGCACTGCCAGGAATATCACTGCTCATTTATGAAATAAACTGTTTTGGCACAAGGTGGATGCCCAAACAGGACATGTCTGTGCCAAACAGGCCCAGGGCAGCTCAGCATAAAGATGTCAGGACAAACGAGTCAGAGTTTGTCCATTTTATTATAAATGTGGGTTGCTACAAGCAGCACTTTTGTGGTTTCATACTCCCAAAGCTCCACAGTGCTGGGAGGAGAATTCTCAGTGAGTGAACATGAAAATCTGCACAGCAAATGAAGCACCTACAAAACTTCTGAGTTTCAGCATCGTTTCCTGTGAGACAAAAAAGCTAAAAAAGAGGCTAAAAGACAAACAGTCCTCAGTATCAATCTTTCCTACACCTGACAAGGATCTCCAAACACCAATAAATTCTGCTCCCAGCCTCTGGCACATCTGATGTGGAGGTGAAACAGCAAATCTACACACTGTATCATGCCAGGGAAAAGGATTAGATGCATTTTTCTGTCCGGAAAAGTCTGTCTGATGGGCAGGGACAGCCCCAGCAGGCATTACCTGAGCCAATTTTGATCAGCCCGTTGTGCTGGATGAAGATGGTGTCACAGGTCAGGTTGCCATGGATGATGGGGGGATCACAGGAGTGGAGGTAGCTGGAGGTGCAGAAAAAAAAAACAACAGGTCAAGGCCTTGAATCCTTCTCTTCATCCCTCCCTTCCCAGTTTAAGAAACATCAGAAGAGAACAGGAGAGCCAAAGGGATATTCCAGGGGTTTACAGTAGCTGGGAGATGCAATTTTCAATTTACATCAGCCTCCAGCTGAGAATCAGGAATAAATAAATTCTGTCTCTAATGAATCTCCAGAACACGGGCAGGGGAAGAGAAAGTTTTCTCCCATCAGCTCCAGGAACCAGGAATAAATGGGAATTATCTCTAATCAATATCCTCTCACACAATTTTATTTCCCTGTTATCTTTCCAACATCCTCCAGACTATGGACAGACTTGTATCATAAAGCTGGATACTCTGCAGAGCTCCCTAACCCTGAACTGCCACATCAGCCCCAATTCTGGGATCTCAAGGTCTCTAATGAATCTCCAGAACAAATGGGAATTGTCTCTAATGACCCCTCCCTTTCCAGTTTAAGAAACATCAGAAGAGAACAGGAGAGGCAAAGGGATATTCCAGGGGTTTACAGTAGCTGGGAAATACAATTTTCAATTTACATCAGCCTCCAGCTGAGAATCAGGAATAAATAAATTCTGTCTCTAATGAATCTCCAGAACACGGGCAGGGGAAGAGAAAGTTTTCTCCCATCAGCTCCAGGAACCAGGAATAAATGGGAATTATCTCTAATCAATATCCTCTCACACAATTTTATTTCCCTGTTATCTTTCCAACATCCTCCAGACTATGGACAGACTTGTATCATAAAGCTGGATACTCTGCAGAGCTCCCTAACCCTGAACTGCCACATCAGCCCCAATTCTGGGATCTCAAGGTCTCTAATGAATCTCCAGAACAAATGGGAATTGTCTCTAATGACCCCTCCCTTTCCAGTTTAAGAAACATCAGAAGAGAACAGGAGAGGCAAAGGGATATTCCAGGGGTTTACAGTAGCTGGGAAATACAATTTTCAATTTACATCAGCCTCCAGCTGAGAATCAGGAATAAATAGAATTTGTCTCTAATGAATCTCCAGAACACGGGCAGGGGAAGAGAAACTTTTCTCCCATCAGCTCCAGGAACCAGGAATAAATGGGAATTATCTCTAATCAATATCCTCTCACACAGAATTTTATTTCCCTGCAACATCCTCCAGACTATGGACAAACCTGTACAATAAAGCTGGATAATCTGCAGAGCTCCCTAACCCTGAACTGCCACATCAGCCCCAATTCTGGGATCTCAAGGTCAGTTCCCCACTCACCTGAGAGCAGAGAGGATTTGGGTACACCATCGCTTCCAGGCCTGCAGAAACAAGAGGAAAAGGATAAAAAAATCACCCACAAGGGACTGATTTGTAGTTCAGGGATTCACAGGCAAATGTGAAGGAAGCAAAACACGCTCCAGCTTTTACTCAGTGCAGGTGGAAAGAATCAATATTTTTATGGTCAGCTTGTTTTTATATATTTCCATTAGTCCAGGAACACATTTATCCTTCAGAGTGTCCCCTGCACAGACATTTTTCCTCTTTTCTGTGACAAGGAAATGCAGCTCAGAACTGCTGGACCTGAATTAGAGTTACAGAGACACAGGAGAACTGCAGCAATGTGTTATCACCAATTCTCATTGGGATCCTCTGCTGAAAGGACTTTCCAGGGGGGCTGATGGCTCTAAAGAATTATGGTCATACAGGAAAAAAAAATAAATTACCTTTTCATTCATAGTTTTGTGGTTCTTTTTTGTCTTCTTCAGGAATTGTTTCAAGCTGCCTGATGACATGTATTCAGTGATGAAAATCACCTGTGGGGCAGTAGGACAAATTATCCTCTGCTTTGTTAATTACCTGACAAAACACAATGAGAACCCAACAGCCCCCAAGGCTACACTTACCCTGGCCTTGTTCTCTTTCACATCAGCCCAGTATTTGTGGAATTTCACGATGTTGAGATGATCCAGCTGAATTAAGTTGTCAAAGACTGCTTTAACCTTTTCCTTAATATCAGAAAGAAAAAGAAAAATCACACAGAGACCACACCAACCTGTACCCTTCTCTCTTCAACCTTTTCCTTAACATCAGAAAGAAAAAGATACATCACACAGAGACCACACCAACCTATATTCTTCTTTCTTTTTGGGTTTTGGTGCCCTCAAACACCAATTTATATGTCAAACCCCTGTGGTAAGAACAGACAGAATCTTATTTTCTTCTGCACTGCACCTCAGCAGAGCATGGTTTGATTGCCAACTCTAAATGAACACAAGGGCTCGTGGAAACAGTTTTCCAGGATATTTCCCATACAGGCCAAGCTTAAACCAAATTTCTACAATTGGAGAGCACAGCACTCCAAACCCAACCAAAAATCCACACAAAAAACCCCTCAGCATCCACAATCCCACCCCAGGACGAGGTATATGTGTTGGAAAAACACATCAACTTACTTCCTGAAGCTTGAAATTCTTCCTCTCAGAAAACTGAACTTCATTCCAAACCACTTCCACACCTTCCTCAGTGTCCATGGCCAGGTAGGCGCTGTCGATCCCCGGGACATTGCGCTGGTTCACCTGCAGGGAAAGGTGGAGACACCTGTGAGCTCCAAACCAGCAACATCAGATCTTTGCCTATAGTGCTGTGGGTTTGCTTTTATCAGGTTTATGGATGTGTTTGTTCCTTGTATTAAGTTCATTTTTATAAGTTATAATGGTTTGCCCCATGTTCCACCCTCACTGGTTTC
>SWJQ01000514.1:274775-289517 GCA_007252995.1 Zosterops borbonicus | reverse complement strand
AAAAAAAAAAAAAAAAAAAAAAAAAAAAAAAAAAAAAAAAAAAAGAACCAAATGACAAAATAAATATTTTATAGAAAAAAAAAAGAGAACAAAATGACAAAATAAATATTTTATAGAAAATAAAAAAGAGAACCAAATGACAAAATAAATCTTTTATAGAAAAATAAAAGAGAGAACCAAATGACACAATCAGTATTTTATAGAAAATAATAAAAAAAGAACCAAAACAACAGCAATTCTTTGCTTAATTTAATTTCCTGAAGTTCCAATGTCTAATAAAAAACAGAAATATTGGACTTAAAGTGTCTTAAACTCTGTCAAAGTCTACAAAGGGAAGATGTGAAGGGCTGCAGCTTTTAAACAATTAAAAAAACCCCAGAAAAATAATAAAAATCAGATTTATCCGACGTGACAAACACACACGAGGTCAGAGATAAATCAGAAACAAACTCGGTGATCTCAGCAGGAACCAAAGGGGGGCAGGACTTTGGAAAGTCCAAGAGATGAGTCAGAAATGAGGAGATAAAACAATGAGCCGCACAGAGAAATAAATCAGCAATGAGGTCACTGAGGGCTGAACCAGGAAATGAAATTTCACCCTAAAAAAATTCATTTTTGACATTGCAGAATTTGTGGGATGGAGGCACAAGGAAAGGGAAAAGGTGTTTAGGCAGAGAAAAGTGTTTATTTTCCTTATTTTTTCTATTTTCTGCTCTAAATTTCAGGTCTTACTGAAATACAAAACGAAATAAATAATATTTTATTTATTTAAAATATTTATTAAATATTAAATATTTATTTAATATTTAATATATTTAAATATTTAATATATTTAATAATTAAATACTTAATATTTAATAAATATAATAAATATTAAATATTTATTTATTTAAAATAAAAAAAATATTTTTTATAAAGTCTTGGTTTACACAATCACAGAGTTTTCCTCCTCAGAAAAATAAAATTTGGTCAGTAAAAATCCATAAAACACACAGAAAATCCAAAGACAGAGTTATTTAGGAAGGGTTGAGCCAGCAGTGATTAAAAAAAAAGAGATTTTTGGGTGGTGAAAAACCCTTTTCTGCACTTTGGAGCCTCTCCCAGCCCCAAATAAATGAAATTAGTGAAATAAGTGAAATTGCCAGGACACAAAAAAAGGATTTCTCAGCTGTGTGTAAAATAAATATTTTTATATTTTTCTCCCATCAAGCTCAGAAACAATCTGCACAAGTTTAACTCCTGCAAAATATTTTTTTTTGGGATAATTCAACTAAAATCACTAAATCCACACTGATGTTCTCATCAGCACTGATAAAAAAAAAGAGATTTTTGGGTGGTGAAAAACCCTCATTTGCACCCTGGGTGCAAACACCATCAATTTTTAAATTTAATTTTTAAATTTTAAATTTTTTTAATTTTTAAATTTAAAGATTTTTTTCTGCCATTTTTTTCCTACAGTTCTGCAGTTTCCAGGGACACAAATCTCTCAGCTTGAAATTCACCAATTAATCACCTTCAGGAGGTTAAAACTGCAATCCTGATCCTTTAGGAAGTTTTTATTCCTAAGAGAAATAATGTATAATTATTGAGATATTTGGATAACACTAGAAAATTCAATTATTGTGGTTTTTTGTTATTCCTGCAAGAAGGAAATGGAGTTTTACAGCAGAAAAACAGGAGTTGGTTTTTCCAGGGAGAGCAACACAATTCCAGATTCAAAAGTGGAATTTGGGGAATTTGGGCATTTTCTTAGTTAAAAATGTCACAAAAACATTTGATTTTAATAAAACCACTCAGAATTTTCACAGGAATTAAACTACAGAATCTCCTTATTTACAGAAAGAATTTACAATCAATAAAGTCAACACTCAATCCTCTTTTACATCTAAAATTTAAATTAAAAATATTTATATATGATTGATATTATATATATTAAAATAATTTAAAATTAATTATTTAAAAATTAATAAAATACAAAATATAGAACGACCAAGTGGAAGGGACTTCCACATATTCCCGACCACCACCCGGGTCCCTTTTTGGTCTCTTTTTAATCCCTTTTTAGTCCCTTTTTTCAGGGCTGTGCTCAAGGCGCTCCCAGCACTATTTATAAATAAATAAATAAATTTATTTTCATTAACGGAAATGATTAAATCCCCCATTGAGCCGGGCCCTGTCACTGCCCCTCAAGGGGGCGTGGCCGCGGCGCGCCGCAGCCAATAGAAACCGTTCGTGGTGATGTAATGCTCTCAGCGCGGCCTCCTATTGGTTGAGCCTTTTCTACACTGTCAGCTCTGCTGAGGTGAGTTTAGCACTCAGGGATGGGAAAATAATATTTAAAATAAAATTAATATTATTTAAAAAGTAAGAATTCCTCTCCAGATTATCCTGTTTCACTTAGGGATGGTAAAATAATATTTTTTAAAAAAATTTTATAATCTCCTTGCGGGTGAAGGATTTAATAATATTTATAATTTTAATTTAATTATAATTTAATAATTCTATATCCCCAAAACACGATTTAATAATATTTCTAATTTTAACTTAATTATAATTTAATAATTCTATATCCCAAAACCACGATTTAATAATATTTCTAATTTTAATTATATTTTAATAATTATCTATCCCAAAAAAATTTTAATAATATTTCTAATTTTAATTTAATTATAATTTAATAATTCTATATCCCAAAAAATATTTAATAATATTTATAATTTAATAATTCTATATCCTAAAACCACGATTTAATAATCTCCTTGTGGGTGAAGGATTTAATAATATTTATAATTTTAATTTAATTATAATTTAATAATTCTATACCCCAAAAACACGATTTAATAATCTCTCTGTGCCTTTAAACAACACAGGACTGGCCAAAAAAAATCCTGTGTGAACTGACTGTTTTATCCCCACTACAGATGACAAAGCAAAAATAAAATAATGAGGATTTAAAAGCTGATGAGCCCTGCTGGATCATCCTTTAGAAGAATTAAAGACTTTAGTTAAAATAAATAGTGCTGAGATAATGGAGCTAAAATTTCCTTTTTGTTAACAGAAGCCAGACTGAAAAAATTGATAAATCATGGAAGGAACTGATAAATCAGGAAAGGAACTGATCAGTCATTGAAAAAAAAATCAATAAATCAGGGAACCTGTTCAAACCAGGCTTTTGCATCCTGAATAATCAATAGACCCCATGGATACAATACAATCATAAATCAAACAGTCCTGGCAAAAACAGGATTCAGCTGTCACGAACACTAAAGGTTAAAAAGTCAAAGAGAGGAAGACCCATCTTACTTCATCATTTTGGGACCCCACCCCATCAAAAAGACCATCGACCCATTTCAAAGAACAAACTACTCAAAAATAATGACTTTTTTTGGGCTAATTACCATACAAAATGAAAAATAAGATGTACCAGAGTTATGAATATGCATTTGTGTTTTGGGTATTCAATACTCCTGGACATAAAAGACCCTGTGACCAACTGTGAATTGTGTATTTGGGAGCCCCAAATGTCCTGTCTGGCATCAAAATAAACATAAATAAACATACACTTTCTAACTTTAAACTGTTAGAGAGTCTTTGTCCCTCATAGTTGGATATTGGTATTAGATCAATATCCAGAGTTTTTTAATAATTCCGACCCATTTCAAAGAATAAACTACTCATAATTAATGGCTTTTTTTGGCTAATTATTATATAAAGTGAGGAATGGGATGTACCAGAGTTATGAATATGAATTTGTGTTTTGTGTATTCAATATTCCTGTAAATAAAAAACCCTCTGTTTATCTGTAAATTGAGGTGTGTATTTGGGTAATAAACATTCACTTTCTAACTTTAAACTGTTAGAGACTCTTTGCCTGTCACAGTTGGATATTTTATTAGATCAATATCTATATTTTTTTAATAAAACCCCCCAAGAAGCGGCCCCAGCACTGACCTCCTCACGCCGTTTTTGCCACCGGCCGCACGGTGACTCCTCCAGGATCTCGGACTCGTCCTCGCTCTCCTCCTCCTCCTCCTCCGGTGGCGCCGCCGACGTTACCGGGGCGGACACCGAGGGCATTCCCGGGCCTGACGAGGCGGGCTCCGGTTTGGGGTCGGAGCCGCTGCTGGGGATCTGTTTGGATTCGCCTTCTGACATGTTGCGGTCGGTATATCCTGTGGGAAAAGCGAGGTCGGTGAGGCGGACCGGGCCTACGGGGCGGAACCGGGCTGGGCCTACCGGGCCGAACCGGGCCGGACCGCGCCCTCCAGGCCTTGTATCAGCTAAACCCGCGTTTCAGAGCGTGCCAGCGGCTCCGGAGCTCGGTGGTGCCGGGGTAAAGCGAGACAGAGACCGAGGAACGGGAACAGCGTACTTACCGGGCCCGCGGCGCCTCCCGGTCTGCCCCGAGCACGTACCGGCCGCACTGCGTCACTGCGTCACACGCCGTGAGGGGCGGGGCTTCCACCGCCGCAGCCAATCAGCGCTGCCAGAGCCGCGTCAATACCAGCCAATGGCAAGACGGGAGGGGCGTCACCCGATCGTGCGCGAAGGATCGTGAAAGGGGCGGGGCATCCCTGTGCGACAGCCAATGAGAGAGCGAGGGGGAGCGCTGATTGATCGCTGATTGGTCAGTGGGCATGGCCTAGCCTCAATAGCAGGAGGGAGGGGCGTCACCCGACCCCACGCGAAGGATGGTGAAAGGGGCGGGGCATCCCTGTGTAACAGCTAATGAGAGAGCGAGGGGGAGGCCTGATTGATCGCTGATTGGTCAGTGGGCGTGGCTTAGCCTATATGAGCAGCCGGATGCGCGGGAATTGTGGTAGTTGCGAGTACGCGCCGCTTTATCACTCGGTCCTCAAATCCGCTGTTTCCCCCTGGAGGAGCCTCAGGGCTGGGTCGAAACCACCGCAGGTAGTTCCCGGGGCGGAACGGGTGTCGCTCTAGCCGCTCTAGCCGCAACCGCCGCGCTGCGTCACTGCGTCACACGCCGTGCAGGGCGGGGCTTCCGCCCCAGCCAATCAGCGCCGCGAACGGCGCGTCAACACCCGCCAATGGACGGCGGGAGAGGCGTCTCACGACCCTGCGCGAAAGATCGTGAAAGGGGCGGGGCATCCCTGTGCGACAGCCAATGAGAGAGCGAGATGGAGCTTTGATTGATCGCTGATTGGTCACTGGGCGTGGCTTAGCCTCAATGGCAGAAGGGAGGGGCGTCACACGGGAGGGGCGTCACACGGCAGGGGCGAAGGGGGCGGGGCATCCCTGTGTAACAGCCAATGAGAGAGCGAGAGGGAGCTCTGATTGATCGCTGATTGGTCAGTGGGCGTGGCTTAGCCTATATAACCAGCTGGGTGCGCGGTAATTGTAGTTGCGAGTACGCGCCGCTTTATCACTCGGTCCTCAAATCCGCTTTATCTGTACGAGCGGCATCACCCAGTCCTCAAATCCGCTGTTTCCCCCTGGAGGAGCCTCAGGGCTGGGTCGAAACCACCGTAGGTAGTTCCCGTGGCGGAACGGGTGTCGCTCTAGCCGCTCTAGCCGCAACCGCCGCGCTGCGTCACTGCGTCACACGCCGTGCAGGGCGGGGCTTCCGCCCCAGCCAATCAGCGCCGCGAACGGCGCGTCAACACCCGCCAATGGACGGCGGGAGGGCGATCGTGAAAGGGGTGGGGCATCCCTGTGTAATAGCCAATGAGAGAGCGAGAGGGAGCTCTGATCGATCGCTGATTGGTCAGTGGGCGTGGCTTAGCCTATATAAGCAGCTGGATGCGCGGGAATTGTGGCAGTTGTGAGTGCGCGCTGAGTTATCTGTGCGAGCGGCTGGCGGCGGCATCACCTGGTTCTAAACCCGCTGTTTTCCTCTGGAGGAGCCTCCGGGCTGGGTCAAAACCACTGTAGGTAGTTTCCGTGGCGGACTGGGTGTCGCTCTAGCCGCTCTAAGCCGCTCTAGCCGCGTCTCTATGGTCTCCACTTCCGCCCGCCGAGCCCTTCCGGCCGCGCGACTTCCGGTCGCCGCCCGCCGGTTGGAGGTGCCGCCGCTCCCGCCGCCCGCCCGGCTCCGCTCCGGCTGCGGCTCCGCTCCGCTCCGGGCGCCGAAATGGGCGCTTATTTATCGCAGCCCAACACGGTGAAGAGCTCCGGGGATGGGGCCGGGCTGGGGCCGCGCCCGCTGTGCTTTGGGTTCAGCGCTATGCAGGGATGGCGCGTCTCTATGGAGGTGAGGGGGGACTGACGGTGGGGAGGCCGCGCTCGGTGATTTTTTTGGGTTTTTATGGAATAATGAGGAGATTTGGGGGGTTTTGGTTGTTCTTTCCTTTGTTTCTGAGGGTTTTTCCTCTCCTGGTGCTGCCCCAGCTTTTCCTGGATCCCGCGTGTTGTGGTTTCTCTCGGTGTGTAATAAATAAAAATAAAATTTTTGTGGGAAATGAGGGATTTGGGGGTTAAAAATAAAAGAGGGGAAGGAGGGTTTGGGAAATGAGGGATTCTTGGAAAAGAAAGAAGGGAAGGAAGGTTTGGTGGTTGAAGTGAAGCGCTGAGTGAAAAAAAGTGGGAAATTCTCATTTTTCTCCCTTAAAATGAAGTGTGGGGGTCTTGCTGCGTTTTTTATTTATTTATAGGAAGAATTTTTGTGGTTCCTCTGTCTCCTCCTGTGGGAAATGAGGGATTTGGGGTAAAATAAAAACAGGGAAGGAGGGTTTGGTGCTTGGAGTGAAGAGCTGAGTGAAATGAAGTGGGAAATTCTCAGGGAAAAGTGTTTTTTTTCTGGGAAATTCTCCGGGAAAACCTGAAAATTCTCCCCCTGAAATGAAGAATTGATGTTTTTGCTCTTAAATTCCCTCAATCTCAGCCCTGCCACAGCTCAGATGTGGCTTTAATTTCATTTATTTGGGGCTGGGAGAGACTCCAGGGTACAAATAAAGGTTTTACACCACCCAAAAATCTCTTTTTTTAATCACTGCTGATAAGAACGTCAGTGTGGATGTGATTTTAGTTGAATTATCCCAAAAAAACAAATATTTGGCAGGAATTGAACTTACTGTAAATTGTTTCTGAGCTTGATGGGAGAAAAATATAAAAATATTTCTTTTTCACACAGCTAAAAAATCCTTTTTTTTTCCATTCCAGCACTCTGAGTTTTTCTCTCTGTCCGGCCTTGTTTTATTTCTTTCTTTTCTTCACATTCAGTTGCATTTTTTGCTCTTTTGCAAAGTTTTGGGGAAAATCCTGAGAAAAAATTGTGTTTTTGTGTGTGTTGGGGAAGGCAGAGTAAAATAAAGGTGTTTGGGGTGTAAAAAGGGGTTTTTTTCACTTTTATTTGGGTTTTAGGAGGTTTCAATGAGGTGGGTGCGCAGAGCTCTGAGGAAATGCTGGAATTTAGTCCAGAGGTTGTTTTGGGAGGAAGGAAATGTTTGGGGGAGATAACGAAGCTCGAGGATAGATAAAAAAATGGTAAATAAAAATATAATAATAAATGTAATATAATAATAAATGTAATATAATAATTTTATAAAAATATCGTTATATAAAATTATATTTTATATTATATATAATATAATATATAGATGTAGATAAAATATAATTGTTATATATTATTTGTTTATTTATATTTAATTATTATATTATTTATATCATAATCATTTATTATAAATAACTCATAATAATAAAATAAAATAATTTATTTATTAGTTATATAATGAAAATTATTATTTGTATTATTTATATAATAATATAAATATGATATATTATGATATATAATATATTATGATATTTAATGCATTATGATCTATATTAATTATAATATTTGTATATAGACATATTATAATATATGTTTTTATATTATAATATATATTATTATAATATATATCATATAATTATATAGTACTTATATAAATTATTATTATATATTATAATATATTACAAAATATAATTTGTATAATGTATTAATATTATTATATATTATATAATTAAATATTAATAGTTAATTATTAACTATTAATTTACTATTATTATTATTAACTTTATCATCATTATTAACTATTAATATAATTATATTATGGATAATATAAAATATACTTATATGTTATATTATATAATAAATAATATATAGATAATAGATATATAATATATTTATGTAAATATTTATCAATAATTAAATAAATTATCTATAATATTCATATATTATTTATATTTTATATATTTATTTATTTTATACTATATATTTATATTTTTATATTATAGAAAAATATAAAAATGTAATATAAAAATATATATGTATAAAAATATCTAAAATATAAATAATATGTATAAATATATAAATAAATATAATAAATAAAAATAATTGTATTAGGTACTAGAAGCAATAAAATAAAAAGGCTGGAGTCAGTTCTGGGGTGCAGAGGAGTGTTTGGGGATTTAGTGGGATGTGATTTTATGGGGCTTTTCCAAACTTTCCTCCTGTTTTGACTGTTCCCCCCGCAGTGAGACTCCTCTCCCAGGCCTGGAATAAAACTCCTTTGCTTCAAAATCTGCAAAACTTTGCTTCAAAATTCATTTATTAAATGAACTCTCAGTTTAAATTATTAATTTGCTTCCACATTTCAACCGAATTGAAAGTTTGATGCTTCAGGCAGAATTTTTTCCTCATTGTTACAGCAACAACTCAGTGACTGGGGAGGGTGAGGTGACCTAATGGTGTGGGTTTGGTTTTATCACTTTTATTTTTATATTTATTCCTTGTTTTATGTTTATTTTTATAATTTATAATGGTTTTTCCCATGTTTTACCCTTTTAAATTTTACCCTAATCTCAGTTATGTGTCAATTATAATTTATCCACCCCCTGGGCCTTGTCTGTCACTTTGGGGTCTCTCCAAAAATCTGGAAATTCCATGAAAAACCCCAAATGATTGGACAAGACTTCAGCTGTCTCCCCACCCGAGTTATTAATTTGTTACAATTTGTGTTATTTAATTTTAGAGCCCCTGATTTATCCCCAGTTAAACCCATCCCTGAGTTCCTCCCCCCAATAAAAAAATTCACATTCAGGGTTTCCCAAAACTTTTTTTTTTTCCTGCTGCTTCTGCTGGGGCAGATAAATAAATAAATAAATGATAAATAAATCCAACAATTAACCCAGAACAGCCTCATTTTTTTTCCTGCTGTTGTTATTTCACTCCTTCAAGCAAAAAAAAAAAAACTCAAAAGGATCAGTGAAATTCATCCTGTTCCCAAATNTACAAAAAAAAAAAAAAAAAACTCAAAAGGATCAGTGAAATTCATCCTGTTCCCAAATCCTTCATTTTGGAGTGTCAGGGCTGGGAAAAAAAAACACCTCCACAAGGTGCTGGATGGAAAAAAAGCAGAATTTGGGAATTTTTATGAACTTTTTCCAGCACAACTGAATTTTTTGTGAATTTTTTGTGAATTTTTTGTGAATTTTTTGTGAATTTTTTGTGAATTTTTTTGTGAATTTTTTTGTGAATTTTTTTGTGAATTTTTTTGTGAAATTTTTGTGAAATTTTTTTGAAATTTTTTTTGTGAATTTTTTTGTGAATTTTTTTTGTGAATTTTTTTGTGAATTTTTGTGAACTCTTTTCAGGGAGAGAAAAGATTCCCTGCAGCTCCAGAAGGAAATTTAGTTTTGCAGCTCCAGCAGCACTTGCCCATCTGAGCTTTAGGGATCAGGATTAGTTTATTTTTAGTTTCAGTGTTGGATTTCCTCCCCCAGCAGCATTTGCATCTCTTTAATTTAATTTAATTACAGTTTATTTGCTCACCTGGGGGGTTTTATCCCATTTATTGTGTTGTGGGGGTTCAGTGTCTCCTGTGAATTCTCAGATAAATGAGCACTAAAATTCTGTTTCCATCCCTGTTTTTATTTGCAGTGAAAACTGAGGAAATTTCCCGTATTTCAATCAAACAATTCACTCATTTCTCTTTTTGAACCCAACTCTTTCTGTTCCATCCCCACACAAACCCAAAACCTCCCTGTCCCTGTTCCCTGAGCAAGGACAATAAAATTTGTCAATTTTATTTTGCCAAAACACCGGAACTCTGAAGAGTGAAGAGAATTTATCTATATTTTTTTATACATAAAAAAACCCCAGCAAAACTCAGTTTAAACTCAGTGTAAACTCTGGAATATTGTTGACATGCAGATATCTGAGGCTGCAGAGTAAACACAGGGTTTTGGGGCAATTTAAGATAAACCACAAAAAAAAAATCAGGTTGTTGGACGTGTCACAGGATAAATATTTTTCCTGGGCAGGGAAAAGGCTCAGGAGAAAAGTTCAACCTCTAGAATTTTTTCTGTGGATGGCAGAGAAAAGGGATTTTGCAGAGCTGAGATATTCTAGAAATGTGGGTTTATTATTACAAATAGTGGGTAAAAAGGGTTTTGCCTTCAGCCACAGCCTGGGCTGGAGCAAAGCTCTAAAGAGAGAATAAAAGAGAAGAGAAAAATCACCTTGTTCCAATCCATTCCATCTCTTTTTGTGTTGAATATTCTAATTTACAGTGACCAACCCGTGCAAGATACAAACCCTACAAACTTTGCATGCAGCCTGTAAGAACTACTACATCACCATGTCATTTTATATTCTAAACTCTAAAAGCTACATTTCTTATCTGGTTTTTTTTATTATTATTATTTTATTTTGGCAAGGTGGAAAGGCAACATTCCTCAGTTTTTTTTATTTTTCTGTTTTTTAACCCGTCTTCCTGCCTGCCATGCTCACATCTCCAAACTGGCTTTTATTTCTATTTTCACTCATAAATTTTACATCTGCAGTATTTCTTACCAAAAAAATCATATCCATAAATTCTTCCTGTCCCTTCTCCATTGGGAGAAGGGGAAAATGGGAGAAGAGGAAAAAATGGGAGGAGAAATGGGAGAAGAGGGGAAAAATGGAAAAAGAGGAAAAAAAATGGGAGAAGAGGAAAATTGGGAGAAAACAGGAGAAGAGGAAAAATGGGAGAAGAGGAAAAAATGGGGGAAGAGGAAAAATGAGAGAACAGAAAAATGGGAGAAGAGGAAAATGGGAGAAAAATGGGAGAAAAGGAAAAAATAGGAGAAGAGGAAAAATGGGTGAAAGGGGAAAAATGGGAGAGGAGGAAAAAATGGGAGAAGAGGAAAAAAATGGGAGAATAGGAAAAATTGGGAAGAGAAATGGGAGAAGAGGAAAAAAATGAGAGAAGAGGAAAAAATGGAAGAAAAGGAAAAAATGGGAGAAGAGGAAAAAAATGGGACAGTGGTTGGAGCTCAGCGGTCTCAGAAAACTTCTCCAACCAAAAAAACCAAAAATTGTATTTCTATGATTTTCTACGTGTCTAATGCAAATCCTTGTCATTCCAGATTTATTTTTTTTTTTCTCTCTTTATTTCAGGATGCCCACAACTGCATTCCTGAGCTGGACAGTGAGACAGCAATGTTCTCTGTCTACGACGGACACGGAGGTAACTGAACCCTGTCCTGTCCTGGGGCATTTATTTCCTTTATCAGGAATTCTCCTCCTTGATGGAAAAGCATTTTCTTTTCTAGACACCATCAGCAGAAATTCTGAACCTCTGCAGGGTCTGAGAGGGAAAATCAAGGTTTGATCTGAAATAAAAATGAGATTTGTGTTCTATCTTTTATTTACTTTTTGAGAATGGTTTTTGTGGGCAGGAGAAGAAGTGGTAAGAAAGAAGAAGAAAAAGAAAAAGTGGTAAGAAAAAATCAGCTGAGCTGGACTCCAGGCAATGGTTTTTATTTGTTTTCCAAGGAAAAAGTGGAAAATCAAAACAGGAAAAAGTGGAAAAATCAAACCAGGCAGATCCATTCCCTGTAAGGATTCCTCAAACTGCATTTTCTCTGCTCTGCGCTCTCCTGGGGCATTTATTTCCTTTATCAGGAATTCTCCCCCTTGGTGGAAAAGCATTTTCTTTTCTAGACACCATCAGCAGAAATTCTGAACCTCTGCGGGGTCTGAGAGGGAAAATCAAGGTTTGATCTGAAATAAAAATCAGATTTTTGTTCTATCTTTTATTTATTTTTGAGAATGGTCCCTTTTTGTGGGCAGGAGAAGAAGAAGAAAAAGTGGTAAGAAAAAAATCAGCTGAGCTGGACTCCAGGCAATGGTTTTTATTTGTTTTTCAAGGAAAAAGTGGAAAATTATTTGAAAAAAGATGTGGTTAAATCTCCTTCCTGATAATTTCACTGCAAGTCTCCATGACACAAGGAATGAGTGAATAATCATTCACTTTTTTTCACTGGAATTTTGGATTTCATATATTTTTTTTCCAGTTAGAAGAGTCCCAGGCTTGTCTCTGCTGGATATTGCCATTAAATATTATTTCTAATATTATTACAGAATGTTTTCTGCCAATATAATGTAAAAGCCCAAGATCCTGCTGTGTTAAATCTTTGCAAATTATTTTAATTTTGATCTTCCTTTTCCTTTTCCTTTCCTGAAATTTCCTGAAATTTCCTTTCCTTTCCCATCTTAATACAGAAAAAAAAAAGATGCTTTATTTGAAAACTCTTTAAAAAAATTTAAAAGAGCAACTTTTTGCCCATCCCTTTTGTGGGATTTTTGGGCACCCCCAGCAGGGCTGGAAAGTTGGAGCTGGTAAAGGACAGAGCAGAAGGGATTTGTTGGGACACACAAGGAGAAAACCAAACCCCAAAAGTCAGGAAAACAGCAGCAGGCATCACAGAAACAAAGAACAGCATTCCCACAGAGATAATCTAAACAGAGATATTTTTTTTTTTAATTTTAATTTTATTTATTTTTATTTTTGCCTCACTATGTTTGACATTCCCAAGAAAGTGTGGCATCACAGATGGGAAGGTGCCAAAGGGAGGAAATTTCAGACATTAATGTATTGCCAGCAGAAATCCCTGCCTCAGTGTGAGATCGCAGCTCTAATAAGGCTGGAATGGATCTTTGGGGTAAGCTGACAACAGGAGAAGGGCAGGGCACACGCACAGCCCTTCCTGGCACAGGAAATTTAAAACAAAGCACCAGAACAGACTTCTCTGTTAGACCAAGATGGCAATTATTGACACCATCCCAAGGTGACAATTATTTCCATATTTCATGTGGAAATTTGATATATGGAGACATATTATATATATAATTATATATATATTATTTATATATTATATATATTATTTATATATATTATTGATATAATATATTATATCTATTATTTATATACATTATATATAATTTTATTTATTTATAATATATTACAAATATATTTATATTATATATATTTATATAATATATATATGTATAATTGTATAGACTATATTATATATTATATATAATATATGTATAATATATATAGTATAGTATATAAAATCATATATAATATAATTATGAATATATGTATTTATAATATATATTATTTATATACATTATATATACAATTTTATATATTTATAATATTTATGTTATGAATATATAAATAATATATCTATATAATATATAAATTATATGTGATGCATAATATAATATATAATATACATTATATATTTTTATATACTTATAATATTTATATCATGAATATATAAATATTATATATATTTATATAATATATGTAATATATAAAATTATATAATGTGTATAATATACATAAAATATAATATATAATATAATGTATATAATATAATACATAAAATTATGTATAATATAATTATAAATATATATATTTTATAATCTATATTATTTATATACATTATATATATAATTATTTATATATTTTATATATGGAAACATATCATTTCCGTATTTCATACCTTATTCTACAAAAGCTCTTAAAAAAAATACGTTCCCTCCTCCTCCCTACTTGTCCATTTTCTCCCTGTGGTAGAATAAAGAAACTGCTGCTGTCCCTCTTGGAGGTTGGTTTTTGCAGCTCTGCAGGGATTTAGTATAATAAATAAATATAATTATATCTTCAAAGCTCATCAAAACTAATTCTAATAAAACCTTTTCTCATTGGAACAGAGCAGCCATTGCTTTGTGCTGATGTGTTGTATCAGGAGTAGGTGCAGAATTTTCAGTTTGATTTAGCCAGGGGTGCTCGATTTGAGTTCATGAATTATAGATCAGAAATGGAAAATGATTTTTGAAATTTTGGGTTGAAGGAAAAAAGGAGATCTGTTATCCAAACACTGACCTTGAGCCTCATCTGGCATTTGTGCTCTGCTCTCTCCTTCAGGAGGTTCCATTCCTTCCTCCAAGAGGTTTTTTTAGGAGAAAACACAGAATTTCCAAAGCCTCACAGGCAAAATATTCTTCCTAATAATCCCATTTAACCCTGCCCTGTGTCAGTGTGGGGCAATTCCCTTTGTCCTGTCACTCCCGGCTCTTGTCAGAGAGTCATTTCATTTATTTCTCATCAATTTCTGGCCCTATTTTTTTTTCTTTATTGTGAGGTGTGAGAACATTCCTGTTCTTTGCTCACATAAAATCCTCAGTGACTGCTCTGATCTGTTACAACTCACACGACTCCTCCTCGCCCTGTTCAAGATAAACCACAGAAATTCATTATTCCTCAATGTTTACTCTTCCTTCTTTCTCGCTCAATGGCACCTTCAGGATCTAAACAAATGCCTGCCATGCCCTGTCCCATCCCTGACACCATTATTGATCGACTTTCCTTTTCCCCTTTTCCCCTTTTCCCTTTCCCTTTTTCCCCTTTCCCTTTTTCCCTTTTCCCTTTCCCTTTTCCCTTTCCTTTTCCCTTTCCTTTTTCC
>SWJQ01000514.1:252502-273315 GCA_007252995.1 Zosterops borbonicus | reverse complement strand
TTTTTTTGTGAATTTTTTTGTGAATTTTTGTGAACTCTTTTCAGGGAGAGAAAAGATTCCCTGCAGCTCCAGAAGGAAATTTAGTTTTGCAGCTCCAGCAGCACTTGCCCATCTGAGCTTTAGGGATCAGGATTAGTTTATTTTTAGTTTCAGTGTTGGATTTCCTCCCCCAGCAGCATTTGCATCTCTTTAATTTAATTTAATTACAGTTTATTTGCTCACCTGGGGGGTTTTATCCCATTTATTGTGTTGTGGGGGTTCAGTGTCTCCTGTGAATTCTCAGATAAATGAGCACTAAAATTCTGTTTCCATCCCTGTTTTTATTTGCAGTGAAAACTGAGGAAATTTCCCGTATTTCAATCAAACAATTCACTCATTTCTCTTTTTGAACCCAACTCTTTCTGTTCCATCCCCACACAAACCCAAAACCTCCCTGTCCCTGTTCCCTGAGCAAGGACAATAAAATTTGTCAATTTTATTTTGCCAAAACACCGGAACTCTGAAGAGTGAAGAGAATTTATCTATATTTTTTTATACATAAAAAAACCCCAGCAAAACTCAGTTTAAACTCAGTGTAAACTCTGGAATATTGTTGACATCCAGATATCTGAGGCTGCAGAGTAAACACAGGGTTTTGGGGCAATTTAAGATAAACCACAAAAAAAAAATCAGGTTGTTGGACGTGTCACAGGATAAATATTTTTCCTGGGCAGGGAAAAGGCTCAGGAGAAAAGTTCAACCTCTAGAATTTTTTCTGTGGATGGCAGAGAAAAGGGATTTTGCAGAGCTGAGATATTCTAGAAATGTGGGTTTATTATTACAAATAGTGGGTAAAAAGGGTTTTGCCTTCAGCCACAGCCTGGGCTGGAGCAAAGCTCTAAAGAGAGAATAAAAGAGAAGAGAAAAATCACCTTGTTCCAATCCATTCCATCTCTTTTTGTGTTGAATATTCTAATTTACAGTGACCAACCCGTGCAAGATACAAACCCTACAAACTTTGCATGCAGCCTGTAAGAACTACTACATCACCATGTCATTTTATATTCTAAACTCTAAAAGCTACATTTCTTATCTGGTTTTTTTTATTATTATTATTTTATTTTGGCAAGGTGGAAAGGCAACATTCCTCAGTTTTTTTTATTTTTCTGTTTTTTAACCCGTCTTCCTGCCTGCCATGCTCACATCTCCAAACTGGCTTTTATTTCTATTTTCACTCATAAATTTTACATCTGCAGTATTTCTTACCAAAAAAATCATATCCATAAATCCTTCCTGTCCCTTCTCCATTGGGAGAAGGGGAAAATGGGAGAAGAGGAAAAAATGGGAGGAGAAATGGGAGAAGAGGGGAAAAATGGAAAAAGAGGAAAAAAAATGGGAGAAGAGGAAAATTGGGAGAAAACAGGAGAAGAGGAAAAATGGGAGAAGAGGAAAAAATGGGGGAAGAGGAAAAATGAGAGAACAGAAAAATGGGAGAAGAGGAAAATGGGAGAAAAATGGGAGAAAAGGAAAAAATAGGAGAAGAGGAAAAATGGGTGAAAGGGGAAAAATGGGAGAGGAGGAAAAAATGGGAGAAGAGGAAAAAAATGGGAGAATAGGAAAAATTGGGAAGAGAAATGGGAGAAGAGGAAAAAAATGAGAGAAGAGGAAAAAATGGAAGAAAAGGAAAAAATGGGAGAAGAGGAAAAAAATGGGACAGTGGTTGGAGCTCAGCGGTCTCAGAAAACTTCTCCAACCAAAAAAACCAAAAATTGTATTTCTATGATTTTCTACGTGTCTAATGCAAATCCTTGTCATTCCAGATTTATTTTTTTTTTTCTCTCTTTATTTCAGGATGCCCACAACTGCATTCCTGAGCTGGACAGTGAGACAGCAATGTTCTCTGTCTACGACGGACACGGAGGTAACTGAACCCTGTCCTGTCCTGGGGCATTTATTTCCTTTATCAGGAATTCTCCTCCTTGATGGAAAAGCATTTTCTTTTCTAGACACCATCAGCAGAAATTCTGAACCTCTGCAGGGTCTGAGAGGGAAAATCAAGGTTTGATCTGAAATAAAAATGAGATTTGTGTTCTATCTTTTATTTACTTTTTGAGAATGGTTTTTGTGGGCAGGAGAAGAAGTGGTAAGAAAGAAGAAGAAAAAGAAAAAGTGGTAAGAAAAAATCAGCTGAGCTGGACTCCAGGCAATGGTTTTTATTTGTTTTCCAAGGAAAAAGTGGAAAATCAAAACAGGAAAAAGTGGAAAAATCAAACCAGGCAGATCCATTCCCTGTAAGGATTCCTCAAACTGCATTTTCTCTGCTCTGCGCTCTCCTGGGGCATTTATTTCCTTTATCAGGAATTCTCCCCCTTGGTGGAAAAGCATTTTCTTTTCTAGACACCATCAGCAGAAATTCTGAACCTCTGCGGGGTCTGAGAGGGAAAATCAAGGTTTGATCTGAAATAAAAATCAGATTTTTGTTCTATCTTTTATTTATTTTTGAGAATGGTCCCTTTTTGTGGGCAGGAGAAGAAGAAGAAAAAGTGGTAAGAAAAAAATCAGCTGAGCTGGACTCCAGGCAATGGTTTTTATTTGTTTTTCAAGGAAAAAGTGGAAAATTATTTGAAAAAAGATGTGGTTAAATCTCCTTCCTGATAATTTCACTGCAAGTCTCCATGACACAAGGAATGAGTGAATAATCATTCACTTTTTTTCACTGGAATTTTGGATTTCATATATTTTTTTTCCAGTTAGAAGAGTCCCAGGCTTGTCTCTGCTGGATATTGCCATTAAATATTATTTCTAATATTATTACAGAATGTTTTCTGCCAATATAATGTAAAAGCCCAAGATCCTGCTGTGTTAAATCTTTGCAAATTATTTTAATTTTGATCTTCCTTTTCCTTTTCCTTTCCTGAAATTTCCTGAAATTTCCTTTCCTTTCCCATCTTAATACAGAAAAAAAAAAGATGCTTTATTTGAAAACTCTTTAAAAAAATTTAAAAGAGCAACTTTTTGCCCATCCCTTTTGTGGGATTTTTGGGCACCCCCAGCAGGGCTGGAAAGTTGGAGCTGGTAAAGGACAGAGCAGAAGGGATTTGTTGGGACACACAAGGAGAAAACCAAACCCCAAAAGTCAGGAAAACAGCAGCAGGCATCACAGAAACAAAGAACAGCATTCCCACAGAGATAATCTAAACAGAGATATTTTTTTTTTTAATTTTAATTTTATTTATTTTTATTTTTGCCTCACTATGTTTGACATTCCCAAGAAAGTGTGGCATCACAGATGGGAAGGTGCCAAAGGGAGGAAATTTCAGGCGTTAATGTATTGCCAGCAGAAATCCCTGCCTCAGTGTGAGATCGCAGCTCTAATAAGGCTGGAATGGATCTTTGGGATAAGCTGACAACAGGAGAAGGGCAGGGCACACGCACAGCCCTTCCTGGCACAGGAAATTTAAAACAAAGCACCAGAACAGACTTCTCTGTTAGACCAAGATGGCAATTATTGACACCATCCCAAGGTGACAATTATTTCCATATTTCATGTGGAAATTTGATATATGGAGACATATTATATATATAATTATATATATATTATTTATATATTATATATATTATTTATATATATTATTGATATAATATATTATATCTATTATTTATATACATTATATATAATTTTATTTATTTATAATATATTACAAATATATTTATATTATATATATTTATATAATATATATATGTATAATTGTATAGACTATATTATATATTATATATAATATATGTATAATATATATAGTATAGTATATAAAATCATATATAATATAATTATGAATATATGTATTTATAATATATATTATTTATATACATTATATATACAATTTTATATATTTATAATATTTATGTTATGAATATATAAATAATATATCTATATAATATATAATATATAAATTATATGTGATGTATAATATAATATATAATATACATTATATATTTTTATATACTTATAATATTTATATCATGAATATATAAATATTATATATATTTATATAATATATGTAATATATAAAATTATATAATGTGTATAATATACATAAAATATAATATATAATATAATGTATATAATATAATACATAAAATTATGTATAATATAATTATAAATATATATATTTTATAATCTATATTATTTATATACATTATATATATAATTATTTATATATTTTATATATGGAAACATATCATTTCCGTATTTCATACCTTATTCTACAAAAGCTCTTAAAAAAAATACGTTCCCTCCTCCTCCCTACTTGTCCATTTTCTCCCTGTGGTAGAATAAAGAAACTGCTGCTGTCCCTCTTGGAGGTTGGTTTTTGCAGCTCTGCAGGGATTTAGTATAATAAATAAATATAATTATATCTTCAAAGCTCATCAAAACTAATTCTAATAAAACCTTTTCTCATTGGAACAGAGCAGCCATTGCTTTGTGCTGATGTGTTGTATCAGGAGTAGGTGCAGAATTTTCAGTTTGATTTAGCCAGGGGTGCTCGATTTGAGTTCATGAATTATAGATCAGAAATGGAAAATGATTTTTGAAATTTTGGGTTGAAGGAAAAAAGGAGATCTGTTATCCAAACACTGACCTTGAGCCTCATCTGGCATTTGTGCTCTGCCCTCTCCTTCAGGAGGTTCCATTCCTTCCTCCAAGAGGTTTTTTTAGGAGAAAACACAGAATTTCCAAAGCCTCACAGGCAAAATATTCTTCCTAATAATCCCATTTAACCCTGCCCTGTGTCAGTGTGGGGCAATCCCCTTTGTCCTGTCACTCCCGGCTCTTGTCAGAGAGTCATTTCATTTATTTCTCATCAATTTCTGGCCCTATTTTTTTTTCTTTATTGTGAGGTGTGAGAACATTCCTGTTCTTTGCTCACATAAAATCCTCAGTGACTGCTCTGATCTGTTACAACTCACACGACTCCTCCTCGCCCTGTTCAAGATAAACCACAGAAATTCATTATTCCTCAATGTTTACTCTTCCTTCTTTCTCGCTCAATGGCACCTTCAGGATCTAAACAAATGCCTGCCATGCCCTGTCCCATCCCTGACACCATTATTGATCGACTTTCCTTTTCCCCTTTTCCCCTTTTCCCTTTCCCTTTTTCCCCTTTCCCTTTTTCCCTTTTCCCTTTCCCTTTTCCCTTTCCTTTTCCCTTTCCTTTTTCCCTTTCCTTTTTCCCTTTCCTTTTTCCCTTTCCTTTTTCCCTTTCCTTTTTTCCTTTCCCTTTTCCCCTTTCCCCTTTTCCCTTTCCCCTTTTCCCTTCCCTTTTCCTTTCCTTTTTCCTTTCCTTTCCTTTCCTTTTCAGTGACATGTGAAATTAAAGATTTCCAGGCAGGCTGGACCTAAAGAACCCCTGTGGCCCTAAAATCCCTCTGAGGAAGTTTCACAGCTTTGGCCAAACCTGGTGTTTTGGCAAGAGGAAGGATCAGCCCCTTTAAATAATTTCTGCTTTTTTTTTTCAGGAGAAGAAGTCGCCCTGTACTGTGCCAAGTACCTCCCCGAGATCATCAAAGACCAGAAGGCCTACAAGGAGGGCAAATTGCAAAAGGTGAGGAGCCAACTCTGTTCTCCAGAGAAATGATGGAGTCTCCATTCTTGGAGAACTTGTCTGGGAATAATCCTGGGCAGCTGGATGTCCCTGCTGGAGCAGGAGAACCCTGAAAATCCCTGCAGCCATGCTGGGATTAATTAAAATCTGCACTCTGGAGGAGATTGGACTGCCCAGAACGGCAGACAAACATCCTCTGGGGAAAAAGAGCAGCTGCCCACTGGTGTCTGTGTTCACCCCCAGGCCCTGGAAGATGCATTTTTGGCCATCGATGCCAAGCTCACCACGGAGGAGGTGATCAAGGAGCTCTCCCAGATGGCTGGGAGGCCACAGGACGACGAGGATGAGAAGGAGAAAGTTGCTGATGAAGATGATGGTGAGTGAGATTCCACTGAACAGACAAAGCTGTAGCTCCAGGAGAGGGATGTGGAGCAGCAGAGTCAAAGTTCTTTGTGCACAATGTTTCCTGTCCCAATTTCTCAGTTTAATTTTGGCTGAGTTGAGCCAAATTTATGCTCCTTACCATTGTCCATGGCTTTGGGTTGATGGTAGGAAAACCTTTATTTATTTGTGAGTTTAATGCTGTGGATAACAAAACAACCTGTCACCATTTTTCATGGAGCTTCCTCCATGGGTTTCAGAGTTCCAGGATGTGTCAGGAACTCTGGGCTCAGTTGTGGAAAGGAAATAATAGATTGTGCAGTGTTTAGCTCTCCCTGGCTGCAGATGGGATTGAATCAGATCCTGGTCTCTTCAGCAATTCTTCTTCCCACAAAGAAATAAGTTTTGCCAGCCCAGGAGGTGTTTCCTGGTGTGACATCCTGTGCTGCTCTCACTGAATATTTTGTGACCAGCCTTGAGGCAGATCCTGTCACCTTGAAGGAAATGTCAGTCTGGAAATGCTGAATTTGTTGTTTCTTTTTTTCTCCAGCTGACAGGGATGAAGTGGGTGGGTAATTGGATTTTCTTTCTTTTTCATTCTGTATTTTCAACAGCATTTGGGTTTATCTGTATTTGTATTCCTTATGGGATTAAATAACAAAGAAAACTATATGCAGGGGGATGTCAGTAGGGATTTGGGGGGGATTGGGGAAAGTCATCCCATTTTCTGTCTAATCTCACTTGGGAAATGGCCAAAACTGTCCTCTCACCTGTTCTACCTGTCCAAATCACACCTGGTGAGGATCCCTGGGGTGTTTCAAGCCCGTGGATCTGCAGCATGAATAACCAAACCTGCCCATGGAAATGGTGCGCCTGGAGCTTGGGCTTGGCAAAGGGAGGCCTTACCCCTGTTCACACATTCTGATGTGAATTCTGTGCTGCCACCAGCCCTGGTGGGTGTTGTGGACACTCTGTGGTGCTCTCAGTGTGGTCACAACTGTGGCTTTGCTGTCCCCACCTGTCACCTGTAGCACCTGGTGACAGGTGCACGTTGGTAATGCCCCAACGGAACCTACAGTGAGCAAAATCTTCCCTTTCCTTTCCCTTTTTCCCTTTTTCCCTTTTTCCCTTTTTCCCTTTTTCCCTTTTTCCCTTTCCCTTTTCCCTTTCCCTTTTCCCTTTCCCTTTTCCCTTTTCCCTTTTCCCTTTCCCCTTTTCCCTTCTCCTTTTTCCCTTCTCTCTTTCCCTTTTTCCTTTCCCTTTTTCCTTTCCCTTTTTCCTTTCCCTTTTTCCTTTCCCTTTTCCCTTTCCCTTTTCCCTTTCCCTTTTTCCCTTCCCCTTTTTCCCTTCTCCTTCTCCCCTTCTCCCCTTCTCCCCTTCTCCCCTCCTCCCCTTCTCCCCTTCTCCCCTTCTCCCCTTCTCCCCTTCTCCCCTTCTCCCCTTCTCCCCTTCTCCTTTTCCCTTCTCCCCTTTTTCCTTTTCCCTTTCCCTCCCTCCCCCCGTGGGAGGGCACAGACGTGGCTGTGTGCTCAGAGTCAGCCTGGGGAGCACTGCAGGGACTCTCCCTCAGCTGGGACAGCTCAGACAGGCCCCCAGTTGATGAATATCCTTCTCTCTCACCCTCTGTGTCCTCATCCCCTCCCTTTTCCATTTGCAGTGGACAATGAGGAAGCTGCTCTCCTGCACGAAGAAGCCACAATGACCATCGAGGAGCTTCTCACCCGTTACGGACAAAACTGCAGCAAAAACCTCAAAGGCAAAGCCGTAACCGCAGCTGGGGATGACAACACCGTGCAGGGGACAGGCAAACAGCACGATGGGGAGGCAAACATGAACGGAGAGGCCGAGCCAGGGGAGCTCCCTGAGCACAAGGAGAGGAAGAACGGGAAGCCAGACGAGGAGATCACGGGTATTTCCTCCACCTCAGACAAAGCCAGCTCTGGAGGCAACAGCCCTGCTCTGCAGAAGCCTGAACTAGGGAAAGGTGACGAGGCTGTCACCTCTTCTACTGGGGAGGCTGGACCCTCCTGCTCCTCCACGGGGAAGCCCCAGCGCACAACCAAATCCAAATTTTTTGAGGACAGTGAGGATGAGTCAGATGAGGTTGAGGAAGAGGAGGAAGACAGTGAGGTAGGAAACAGCACTGGAACAGAGTTGGCTGGGCATTGTTGATGGTGGTGCTGGAGAGACAAAGCCTCTGGCTCATCCTGGGTGTGTTCCTAGGAGAAGGTGTTTCAGGCTGATCCTTTTTGAGGCCATCCCATGGGAATGTTTGGGATTATCATCCCCTCATCCACTGCTGGAGTGACACAGCTGCTCTGGTTGTGGCCATCCCATGTGGGGGACACTGGCAGGTCACCTCACACCTCTGGGACAGCTGACCATTGGTCCCCAGCATGGAGGGGACACTGGCAGGTCACCTCACACCCCTGGCAGAGCTGACCATTGGTCATTGATGGAGGGGACACTGGCAGGTCACTCACACCTCTGGGACAGCTGACCATTGGTCATTGATGGAGGGGACACTGGCAGGTCACCTCACACCTCTGAGCTGACCATTGGTCCCCAGGATGGAGGGGACACTGGCAGGTCACCTCACACCCCTGGCAGAGCTGACCATTGGTCCCCAGCATGGAGGGACCAGCAGGGGGACACTGCACCAAGTGTCCTGTGATTTTTCTCCTTCCCTGCAGGAATGTAGTGAGGATGAGGACGGTTACAGCAGCGAAGAGGCAGAGAATGAAGATGATGAAGATGACACTGAAGAAGCAGAGGAGGATGAGGATGAAGAGGAGGAAATGTTGTTACCGGGCATGGAGGGGAAAGAGGAGGTGCCACACTTTGGTTTTGTGTTTTTGCAGCTCTAGTGTGGAGCCAGGGGGCACTTGGGAGACTCAGATAGGGATTGTTCCTGTTCAGGTGGGGATAGAACTCTCTGTGCCCTCTCCTGGGGCTGAGGGAGCTGCTGACAGCCTGGGGTTGTGCAAAAAGCTGAGGGATGGGCCTGGATCTGGATGGCAGGTTGGGATTGAAGAGGCTGATCCTGCTGCTGGGCATGAGGAGCAGTGTGGGGCAAGAACAGGAGGGCTCTGCTGGCCCCAGAGCACAGCAGGACTCCTCACTGCAGGGCTCTGCCTCTCCAGCCCATCAGGGCAGGGGAAGGGGATGTGGCTTCCAAAGTGCCAATTCCTCCCCATTTTGGGGAAATGTCCTGACTTGAAGAGAGAATGTCCTCAAGCCGGGCTGGGGTTGGGATTAGAGGCTACAGACCTGTGGAACACTAGAGAATCCTGACACACCACACTGCAGGAGACTGGGATGGAGGGATTTATTGCCTTACCCTGCCCTGTCGCTGTGTCAGACACACAAAAGACACACAGGCAGCAAAAATTCTAATTTAATGTCTGACTCCATCCTTAGATACATTTTGTACAGAAAGCCAAAGATTGGCCAAAAGGACATTATTGGTGGACTTGACCATCAATCACATTCCTCCTCTTAGAGAAGAGAAATACATAAACACACAGATAAGTTGTAATAAAAACAATATTGTTTATGTGAAGCAACGTGGGAAAGCTGCTGCAAAGGTGGAGAATTTCACAGGCAAGAAAATTCAGGGTGACACAGTGAACACAACCCTGGGATTGGAGTTAGAGGATACAGACCTGTGGAAAACTAGAGAAGATTCTAATTTAATGTCTGACTCCATCCTTATACACATTTTTGTACAGAAAGCCAAAGATTGGCCAAAAGAGTCACCACCTTATGAACATTATTGGTGGACTTGACCATCAATCACATTCGTCCTCTTAGAGAAGAAAAATACATAAACACACAGATAAGTTGTAATAAAAACAATATTGTTTATGTGAAGCAACGTGGGAAAAGCTGCTGCCNGAAAGCTGCTGCAAAGGTGGAGAATTTCACAGGCAAGAAAATTCAGGGTGACACAGTGAACACAACCCTGGGATTGGAGTTAGAGGATACAGACCTGTGGAAAACTAGAGAAGATTCTAATTTAATGTCTGACTCCATCCTTATACACATTTTTGTACAGAAAGCCAAAGATTGGCCAAAAGAGTCACCACCTTATGAACATTATTGGTGGACTTGACCATCAATCACATTCGTCCTCTTAGAGAAGAAAAATACATAAACACACAGATAAGTTGTAATAAAAACAATATTGTTTATGTGAAGCAACGTGGGAAAAGCTGCTGCCAAGGTAGAGAATTTCACAGGCAAGAAAATTCAGGGCCACACAGTGAACACAACTTTGAGAAGTTTTCCCCACCATTCCACACACACTCGGGGGGGGCGCGACGAGATCTGGGACAACACAGGGGCTGCACAGCTTCTCTTAACTGACCTGAGAGATAAAAAATCTCACCAGAGGTCACCAATTCTCCCCTGCAGCCTGGCTCAGACAGCGGGACCACGGCTGTGGTGGCCCTGATCAGGGGCAAGCAGCTGATCGTGGCCAACGCCGGCGACTCGCGCTGCGTCGTGTCCGAGGGCGGCAAGGCCGTGGACATGTCCTACGACCACAAACCCGAGGACGAGGTGGAGCTGGCCAGGATAAAGAACGCTGGGGGCAAGGTCACCATGGATGGCAGGGTCAATGGTGGCCTCAACCTCTCCAGAGCTATTGGTAAGGAGGGGGAAGGGGGGTGATGGAAGAGCTGGTGCCTCCAGGAGGGTTGAGTTGACAGCATTGAGGTTATGGAATGATTTTGAATGGGATGAGTGTAAACTCTTCAGTATTTGATGGGAGATTTTGGTCTAATTGGAAGGAGGAGGAAGGGGGGTGATGGCAGAGCTGGTGCCTCCAGGAGGGTTGAGCTGACAGCACTGACAGCACTGAGGTTATGGAGCAGTTTTGAACACCCTTTTCAGTATTTGATGGGCTATTTTGGTCTAATTGGAGAAAAAGGGCATGAAACAGTGGAAAGAAGCATCTAACACAGCCCAGGCTGTTGTGCCAGCAGCTGGGTGCTCAGAAACCATCTCTATATAAACTATCCCACAACCAGAGTGCTGCCTTTGGAGCAGGACTTTTCCTGCCTTTGGGACAGGACTTTTCCTGCTTATTTAAACAGGACTTTTCCTGCCTTTAGAACAGGACTTTTCCTGGGTTTTTGATGGATCTTGGTATCCCCCTGTTGCTTCCTCGTGGCAGTTTGAGCCCATTTCTTTATCTGAGCGTGTACAGAAGGAGCCAAACCACTGAAATCATTATTTTAATAGTGTAAAGATATTAAAAAAACACCTCCAGGATGGAAATAAGGAGTTTATCTAGGGAGACACTGGCATTCCCACCTGCTGTTTTGTGGTGGCCCTGGAAGTCCATTCATAGGATGATTCCTGATAAACTGCTAACCAGAGCTGAAAGCATTTTTTTAAATGAACTTTGAATCATAAAATGAACCCTGGAGTGGTTTGGGTGGGAAGGAACCTTAAAATTCAACCAATTCCAGCCCCAACCATGGGCAGGGACACCTTGATTAGACCAGGTTGTTCCAGGCCCCATCCAGCCTGGCCTTGAACATTTCCAGGGCTGGGGCAGCCACAGCCTGTTCAGAGTTGGTCGCCCCAGGAGGTGGGGAAGGGGCATTTGGAGTAAAAAGAGGCTGAACTGGCCAAGATTTCTCTTCCCTGGCCTTGCCAGAGCTTAGAAATGGAACAAAAGTGATTCCTGTGCTGCTCCGTGGCCCAGAGCCTGATCCCAGCTGGGAGTGCCCTGTGCCCAGACATTTTCCTCCCCACCACAGGGGATCATTTCTACAAGAGGAACAAGAACCTCCCTCCAGAAGAGCAGATGATCTCTGCCTTGCCTGACATCAAAGTGCTGACAATAAACGACGACCACGACTTCATGGTCATCGCCTGCGACGGGATCTGGTGAGTAGTGAGGAGTTTGTTGTGCTCCCTCAAAGGTTGAGCCTGTTGGACACTCTGTGCTCCTTTTCCTTGCCTTTCTGACCTCTGTGCTCTGCAGGAACGTGATGAGCAGCCAGGAAGTGGTGGATTTCATCCAGTCAAAGATCACCCAGAAGGATGAGAACGGAGTCCTGAGGCCGCTCTCCTCCATTGTAGAAGAGGTAAAATCAGGAGTTCTGCTGTTCCTCCTCATCTCTGTGCCTGGCTCTGCCCTCCCATCCCTCAGATGGGTTCCCTGGCCACTCCAGCCAGTGTTTTACCCCAGAGGTGCTGTCGAGCCAAAGCAGCTTCTCCTCACATTGAGAAACCCGTGGCTGCCCAAACCATCTCTGCCCCAAACAGCATTTGACTCCTCCTGGCAGCCCCTGAGCTGCTGTTCAGATGCTGAAATGAGCCCCCATTACCTCAGGGTGATCCCAAAGTGTATCTTTTTCTCTCTGCTGACCTTCCCTGTCCCTCCCCAGCTGCTGGATCAGTGCTTGGCTCCGGACACCTCGGGGGACGGCACCGGCTGCGATAACATGACCTGCATCATCATCAGCTTCAAACCCCGCAACACACACCCACCTGCTGAGAGCGGGAAGAGGAAACTGGGGGAAGCAGCAGCACCAGCAACAGCAGCAGAGGAGAACGGTGGGGACAACACCAAGAAGGCCAAACTGGAGTAGCAGAGCCCACCTGGGGACTGGGCCAGGCACTCACCAGACTCTCTGGTTTCTTACCCATGCTGAACTCAAGACTCTACAAGTCTTGTTCCTTTTTTTAGCCTTAGCAGAGGCCTTGTTTGTCCGTGTCCTGGTCAAGGGGGGGTGGGAAGGGGTGTGGTTAGCAAGGGCATGTCCACTGTTCATCCATAAAACCATTCCAGAGGGAGCCTGGACTGAGCTGTGCCCGGGAGCGCCGCGCCGCAGAGGAGGAGAGGAGGATGATGATGAGGATGATGAGAATGTCCCCCCCATTGTCTCCATGTGGTTGTTTGCCATTTCTGTGCCTGTGAATTTCTGTTTGGGAGGGGAAGAACTTTTTTTCACTGTCGAAGGTTTTTTTAAAATCTGCACCCGATTATTTAAAGCCCCGTTTTTTTTCTGTTTTTATTTGTGAAACAATCTCTGGCGGCGGCGCCGAAGCCGCGTTCGGTTGTACACTTTCAATCAATACTTTTTTCAAAGTAAAAGACAGGAAAATACAGGTGTGTGGTCTTGGTCCTTGGTTCTTTTCCTGGAGGGGATGGGGAGGAGAAGATTTATCCTTGTGGTCTTGGTTCACTGCAGAGTTTTGGCCTGTGGCTCCCAGTTTCCCCAGGATGGTTCTTCTGAGGAGTCTCATCTTTTATTTTCATTTCCCAAATTTGTTCTTTCCCCTAAATCCCTCCTTCCCCCCCCCCCAGTCTGGAGCCTCAGGATTTCACGGGAGCCACAGCAGGAGTCCTGCCTCTGTTCCCTGAACATCTGCAGCTCTGAGAGCCTTTGCTGTGCCACAGGACCCACCACAGAGCATTTTGAGTCAAAATCAGCATGATAAAAACATCATCAGAGCACACAGAAAATGGTCTAAACCCAGTACAGGTCACTCAGAGCCATTTTAGGGACTCCACAGAGACTGGAGGCTTCATCACAAACCTCAATGACCAGGAACAAAGTTTAAAACCAAACCCTGTGGAGATGGATGCCCTGGCAGCAGGAATGGGATGACAACACCTGGCAATTGAGACAAACTGGGTTTTAATGTCACCAAGCAAAGCTGCCTCAGCTCAGGCTCTCAGAAACTGCAGAAATAATGAATACTTTAAGGCTGCTTGTCCCTGTGATTTAAATAATCATTCTGTTTATTTAAAATGTGGAGTAACCTTGACCAGGACTGATCCTGAGATAAACCCACCTGCGAGCAAAGGGAAAACAACTCACAAACCTCATCTCCTGTGGAGACAGGCTGGGGATGTTCAGCTCCAGGGAGACTTTAGGGTCACAGTGCCTAAAAAGGCTCTAAGAAAGCTGGAGGGACTTTGGACAAGGGCCTGGAGGGACAGGACAAGAGGAAATTATTTCTCACTGCCAGAGGGCAGGATTAGATGGGATATTGGGATGAAATTCTTCCCTGGTGAGGCCCTGGCACAGGTTGCCCCATCCCTGGAAAGGTTCAAAGCCAGGCTGGATGAAATCTGGAGCAACCTGGTTCATTTGAAAATGTCCCTCCCCCTGGCAAGGGACAGCAATGAGCTTTAAGTTCCCTTCCAACCCAAATCTTTTACTCATTCTCTGAGCAGCAAAACATTCAGGAGCAGCTTTTTTTTTAATCCCAGAGTCAGGCTGGTGAGGATCTCAGTTCCTGGGACTACACAACCCACCTGGAAATTATTCCAACCTACAGCCCACGGTGTTACCCCGTGGTTCCTCCAACACTGGCCTTGCTGCAGGATGGATCCCTGTGGGGATCAGCAGCAGAGATTGGACATGGAGAGCTGCTGCCTTCCCCCAGCTGTGCAGCTTCTTTCAGGGCAAATCAGTTGGAACAGGCAGGGACAGAGGCCACGACAAGCCCTGCATTGCCTGGGTGGCCTTTTCCTCACACAGGTGCAGATGTGATGCCCTGTCATGCACACCATTGTTGAGAGTTTTGCCACAGGAGACAGAGGGACCCTCAAAAAGCAGCTTTATTTCCTAGTGGTGCCTCTGGGGAAGGGATGGACAGGGTGACAGGGACACAGTGCAGGGTGTGCCAACTGCACCCACACCCACTGGCAGAGGGAGCTCCTGGCTCTGCCACAGGAGGGCCTGGGTGGATCAAGATTCTCCCCCTCGTGCCCCCATCACTCCACGGAGCTGCCCCTGTCACTGGCGGCTCCCAGGGAGTCCCCAGAGAGGCTCTGCCCAGACAGGGCACTGCTGAGGCTCTGCTGCCGGGCTGAACGTGGCACAGCTTCCACCGACACCTCCACCTCGATGGTGACGCCTTCCCTGCAGACAGAACCAGCCTGAAAGCAGCAACCCCAAAGGGACTGGGGCAGGTTTTTTTGGATGTGCCACTCTCCCAGCCCCTTCAGCAGAGCTCCTTACCTGTCAGAAGTGTCCTGGCCCTCGCTCAGCATGCTCCCTGCAAGGGCCACTGTGCTGGCTGAGTGACTGTCCCCTTCTGGCCACGCCGGCCCCGGGCGGGGACTGCGGCCACTGCTGGGCAGGGACACGACGGGCTCTGGAGCTCCATCCTCCTCCCCTCCTGCTCTGGGGCTGGGCAGCACCGACCACAGCTCGTTCACTGGGGAGAGAGGGTGGTGTGAGCTCCCCTCGCTGCAGCAGGGAGGTGTAGAAGCAACTTACAGGGACAAGGGACTCTGCAAAGTTGAGATATTCTTGAATATGTGGTTTTATTGTAAGGGTAGAAAGGGTCTTCCCTTCAGCCACCAGCCTCAGCTGGAGGGAAGTGCCAGAAAGAGAACGAGAGAGAGCAAGAGGGTTTGGGCTGAGAAGAGGGGAGAGAGAGAGCAAACCGGCAGGGAAAAGAGCAGGGAAAGAAGAAAAACAAAGCAGGGACCAGAGAAAGAGCAAAGTCCTGGTTACAATCCATTCTATCTCCTTTTGTGATGAATATTTTAATTGACAGTGACCAACCAGTACAAGACACAAAATCCTATAGAATCTCCACACAGCCTATAAGAACTGCTACATTACCATGTGTTATATTTTAAACTCTAAAAACTCCTCTTTAGACTTTTCTGTTTTGCTGCATTGACCTTTGGATCCCTCAGGCAGCAGAAGGGGATTGTTCAATCCAAAGGGATTCTCCTCCAGCTGCCCAGGCTGTTGTCTTCAGGTTATACAGTAAGACATATACTATATGTCTTTAGTATATATAGTATTATATACTATTATATAGTATATAATTGTCTTTAGTCTTATATAGTTATATAAGACTCAGTATCCTACAACTCAAAGTCAGCTTCCATTTCCATTTCAATTATAGGTTTGATATTTTCAGAATCTTTTGCCAAGCAATCATATTTATAAGGTTTCCCTGATTCATCTTTCCCAACAGGGAGGGCACAGTGTGTGGTGTTGGGAAAGACGGGACAGGAAGGACTTATGGATATGACTGCATGGCAAGAAATACTGTAGATGTAAAACCTGAGTGAAATAGGAATGAAAGCCAGTTTGGAGATGTGAGCATGGCAGGCAGGAAGACGGGGATGAGCTGACAAAAGGACAAGAATGTTGCCTTTCCACCTTGGCAGAGACATCCAGGAACAAGGGCATAAGAAAGGAGTCTGTAGAGTTTAGAATATAAAATGACATGGTGATGTAGTAGTTCTTATAGGCTGCATGCAAAGTTTGTAGGTTTTGTATCTCACGCCGGTTGGTCAATGTGAATTAGAATATTCAACAGAAAAAAAGATATAATGGATTGGAACAAGAGGATCGCTCTCTTGTCCTCTCCTCCCTGCTCTTGTCCTCTTCTCCTNACTCTAAAAACTCCTCTTTAGACTTTTCTGTTTTGCTGCATTGACCTTTGGATCCCTCAGGCAGCAGAAGGGGATTGTTCAATCCAAAGGGATTCTCCTCCAGCTGCCCAGGCTGTTGTCTTCAGGTTATACAGTAAGACATATACTATATGTCTTTAGTATATATAGTATTATATACTATTATATAGTATATAATTGTCTTTAGTCTTATATAGTTATATAAGACTCAGTATCCTACAACTCAAAGTCAGCTTCCATTTCCATTTCAATTATAGGTTTGATATTTTCAGAATCTTTTGCCAAGCAATCATATTTATAAGGTTTCCCTGATTCATCTTTCCCAACAGGGAGGGCACAGTGTGTGGTGCTGGGAAAGATGGGACAGGAAGGACTTATGGATATGACTGCATGGCAAGAAATACTGTAGATGTAAAACCTGAGTGAAATAGGAATGAAAGCCAGTTTGGAGATGTGAGCATGGCAGGCAGGAAGACGGGGATGAGCTGACAAAAGGACAAGAATGTTGCCTTTCCACCTTGGCAGAGACATCCAGGAACAAGGGCATAAGAAAGGAGTCTGTAGAGTTTAGAATATAAAATGACATGGTGATGTAGTAGTTCTTATAGGCTGCATGCAAAGTTTGTAGGTTTTGTATCTCACGCCGGTTGGTCAATATGAATTAGAATATTCAACAGAAAAAAGGATATAATGGATTGGAACAAGAGGATCGCTCTCTTGTCCTCTCCTCCCTGCTCTTGTCCTCTTCTCCTCTCTCCTCTGCTCTTCTCCGCTCTTCTTCCCTCACCTCTCTTGGCCCATCCCCTCTCCTCTCTCTCACCTCACTTGCTCCTGTTTTCTCCCCACGTTTTTCCCCTGCTCCTGCCCCGTTTTTCCCCCTGAGCTCTCTTCTCTCTCTCTCTCCCCATTCTCTCTTTAGGGCTTTGCTCCAGCCCAGGCTGGTGGCTGAAGGCAAAGCCCTCTTTACCCAAGACCCTTGTAATAATAAACCCCCGTGTTTCTAGAACATCTCAGCTCTGCAGAGTTCCTTGTCCCACCATCCACGGAAAAAATCCCTACAGTGTGTGGGGACTCACGTTTGGCCAGGTTGTCCAGCTCCACCCCGCCGAGGTCTGCGGGCGCGCGGCCGCCCCAGCGGCTCCGGCACAGCGACAGCACCACGGTCCCGTAGATGTAGGTGAGCACCAGGGGCACCCCGACACCTGGGGGGGATAAAGGGGTCACTGCCCAGCCCTGGCAGCCCCCAGAGCCCCATCACGGCCACAGATCCACTCCCTGACACGGGCAGGGCCATCAACACTCACACACAGGGAGAGGTGTAATGGTGGGGGACANAAGACTCAGTATCCTACAACTCAAAGTCAGCTTCCATTTCCNAGCTCCACCCCGCCGAGGTCTGCGGGCGCGCGGCCGCCCCAGCGGCTCCGGCACAGCGACAGCACCACGGTCCCGTAGATGTAGGTGAGCACCAGGGGCACCCCGACACCTGGGGGGGATAAAGGGGTCACTGCCCAGCCCTGGCAGCCCCCAGAGCCCCATCACGGCCACAGATCCACTCCCTGACACGGGCAGGGCCATCAACACTCACACACAGGGAGAGGTGTAATGGTGGGGGACACAAAGGGGGACAGGGGGACACAAAGAGGGACAGAGACACTCACCCACAGTGAGAGCTGTAATGAGGGGGACACAAAGAGGGACAGGAGGACACAAAGAGGGACAGGAGGACACAGAGAGGGACAGGGGGACACTCACCCACAGTGAGAGCTGTTATGATGGGGGACACAAAGAGGGACAGCAGGACACTGCTGCTGACAGACAGGCACTGCTGGCACCCCGACAGGCTGCTCCGCCGGCTCTGGCCCAGCACCTCGAGGGCAAGACAGAAAGGTGAAGGGCTCTACAAAAAACCTGGCATAACCCCAGAGATACAACCTCACCCCAGCCTCACAGAGCTCCAGCCACTCAGACACCCCTCCCTTCTCCTCGGCCACAAGAGCACTGCCACCACAACACAACTGTTCCTAAAAAGCCCCCCTAGAACCCTCCCTCCTTTATCCCCCCTGACCCCACTCCCCAGGCTGGCAGGGGCTGCTGGGGGCAGGAGAAGATCCCAAAAAGGAGGGACTGTGGGGTGACAGGGGTGACACAGGATGTGCTGAGGGTGGTCAGGGGTGGCACAGAGATGTGCTGTGGGTCTGTCCCGGGCCGTGGGCTATCAGGCTCTACAGGGACCCCAGAACCACCTGCCAGTACCTTCCTCCCCATGTAGATGGGGATCCCGATGGTAATGACAGGGACAGCGACGCCTGCAGCAAGGGAGATGACCATGGGTGCTCCCAGAACCATTCCCAGCTGCCAGAGGATCCTCCGGGTCCGTGACCATGGCCTCTTCCCCCAGAAGGTGCAGCCAGAGGGGCTGTGGGGACAGAGAAGGGCTGGGCCATGGTTTCTGCAAGGGGCAGAGACCAGCACAGCCTGGTGTCTCTCTGGGCTCACCAGAGAACAGGCAGCCAGATTCCCCCAACCCTGAGCTCCAACTGCCTCCTACAAGGTGCCAAAAGCCAAACCCAGCAGCAAAGACCACCCTGCTCTCCCCCACAGCTCAGCCCAAAGCTGGGGCAGGGCCTGGCTGCCCTCCTGGCCCTGCACTGACCTCAGGAAATGCACGTCAGAGATCTCCCTGAGGCAGAGCCAGCAGAAGAGGCACCCGCAGACCGTGCAGTTCATGCGGTTGCAGCTCCCGTCGTTGATCTTCATGATGAAGGCGCTGCAGCGAGGACAGACCTTGATGTCCTCGGCCTCAGCTGGGGAGGGGGAGATAAGATGGGATGGGAGAGCAGGACAGGAGAGTGTGCAGCCATCCCACAGGTATCACAGGATCCCTCCACACACCCCAACTGCAGCAGAGGCAGCCAGAGGAAACTCTGAATCTCACCTCCAGCATCCCCCACAAGCAGCAGGCACAGAAACACCGTACCAAACCCCCATCCCTGAGCCAGGGCCTCACCGTGGGACTCCTCTGGCTGTGCTGTGGGGGTGGCCAGGCTGGGGGCTGGTGCACAGGGCCCATCGGGGTGCCAGAGCTGCCTGCAGTGGTAGCAGAACTCGGTGCCGCAGCCCTCGCGGCCGCAGGTGAGGCGCGGACACTCGGCGCAGCCGTGGGCAAACACGGCGTAGCTGTGGGGAGAAGGTGGTCACTGCAAAGTGTCCCATCCTCAGGTGTAGGAGAATCTGTGATTTACAGGGGCAAGGGACTCTGCAAATTGAGATATTCTAGAATATGTGGTTTTATTGCAAGGGTGGCGGGTAGAAAGGTTTTATTGCCTGGGCTGGAGGGAAATCCCAGAGAGAGAACGAGAGAGAGCAAGAGGGTTTGGGCTGAGGAGAGGGGAGAGAGAGCAAGGGGCAGGGTCAGAGTGCAGGGGGAAGAGCAGGGAAAGGAGAAGGGAAAAGAGAAGAGAAATGAGAGAAGGGAAAAGAGAGAAGGGAAAAGAGAGAAGGGGAAAAGAGAAGGGGAAAAGAGAAGGGGAAAAGAGAAGGGGAAAAGAGAACAGGGACAAGAGCAGGGAAAAGAGAGCAGAGAAAAGAGCATGGAAAAAAGAGCAGGGAAAAAAGAGCAGGGAGAAGAGCAGGGAAAAGGGAGCAGGGAAAAGAGAGCGAGGTCCTGGTTCCAATCCATTCTATCTCCTTTTGTGATGAATATTCTAATTTACAGTGACCAACCAATACAAGACACAAAATCCTATAGAATCTCCACACAGCCTATAAGAACTACTACATTACCATGTGTTATATTTTAAACTCTAAAAACTCCTTTTTAGACTTTTCTGTTTTGCTGCATTGACCTTTGGATCCCTCAGGCAGCAGAAGGGGATTGTTCAATCCAAAGGGATTCTCCTCCAGCTGCCCAGGCTGTTGTCTTTAAGTTATAGAGTGACTAAGGCTCGGTATCCTACAACTCAAAGTAAACTTCCATTTCTATTTCAATTCTAAGTTTTATATTTTCAGGATCTTTTGCCCAGCATCCACAGCCCTGGGGCTCAAAGTTTCCAGCAGAGCCAAGAACACCCAGCACACAGAGACATAGAAGCTCTGCAGCCAAACCATGACTTGGACACTTCCCTGGGCACATCCAGCCCAATACAGGACAAAAAGGATGAGGAAAGGGCTCACAGGACACAAACACACAGTGCAGTTGTGGGAAGGTGTTGGGAAAGATGGGACAGGAAGGACTTATGGATATGATTGTATGGTAAGAAATACTGCAGATGTAAAACTTGTGAGTGAAATAGAAATTAAAGCCAGTTTTGAGATCTGAGCATGGGAGGGAGATGGTGATTAGATGAGGATGGGTTAAAAGACAGGAAAACAAAAGGACTCAGGACTCAGGAATGTTGCCTTTCCACCTTGCCAAGAAAAAAAAAAAAAAAAAAAAA
>SWJQ01000514.1:218627-236849 GCA_007252995.1 Zosterops borbonicus | reverse complement strand
GGGGGATTCAAAAAGATTCTTTTCCCTCGTTTTTCCCCCTCTGCTGCTTCTGCTGAGGGGTGTCTGCTGGGGCAGATAAATAAATAAATGATGAATAAAGCCAGCAGTTAACCCAGAACAGCCTCCTCTTTTCTCCTGCTGTCGTTGCTTCACTCCTTTGGGCAAGACAAGAACTCACAGGGGTCAGTGAGGTTCATCCTGCTACTGAGCCATACCCTTTACTGTTGAGGTGTCAGGGCTGGTTGAGGCAGAGAAAGACACCTCAGCAGGAGGGTGTGGGGAGAGCTGTTTTGAGGGCAGGGTGTAGATCCTGCTGTTGCTACCAGGCTCAACAGGGGCATTCTGGGGGCATTTTGTCTCCTCACAACCACAGCTCACCACTCTCTTGTGTCTTTATCTTACAGAACCACTGCTGCCCGAGCTGAGCCTTCACGTGGGCAGCGGCAGCGGCCCGTTCCTGCCCGGCTGTGCCCGGCTGCGGGGCGAGGAGGCGTCCGCCCTGCCCGAGCTGCTCTTCCCCTTCACGTGCCGCATGTGCGGGCTGGTGCTGGACGACGGCTTCGCGCAGGACGAGGGTTTGGCCGAGCAGGTGTGCGGGCGCTGCAGCCTGGCCGTGCTGGGCACCGAGCCGGGCGCCAGCCCCCGCAAAGGCGCCGGGGACAAGGACTTTGCCTGCAGCCTCTGCCCTTTTGTCACTCACTACCCGAACCACTTGGCGCGGCACATGAAGACGCACAGCGGGGAGAAGCCTTTCGCCTGCCCGCTCTGCCCTTACGCCTCGGCGCACCTGGACAACCTGAAGAGGCACCAGAGGGTGCACACGGGGGAAAAGCCCTACAAGTGCCAGCTCTGCGACTACGCCTGCGGCAACCTGGCCAACCTCAAGCGTCACGGGCGCATCCACTCGGGCGACAAGCCCTTCCAGTGCAGCCTCTGCAGCTACAGCTGCAACCAGAGCATGAACCTGAAGAGGCACATGCTGCGGCACACGGGCGAGAAGCCTTTCCAGTGCAGGGACTGCTCCTACACCACCGGGCACTGGGATAATTACAAGCGCCACCAGAAGATCCATGGCCACACAGCCGAGAGCTGGGTGAACCCACGCAATGCCAAAGCTCTCCTGGCTCCCCCAGCCGTGGGCACGGCTCTGCCATGAGACAGCACTTAGCCCAGCAGTGAGCCTGGGGTGCCTCAGTGCCTCCCAAGGGAGGGAGGACAGGCAGGCAGCTCCACAGGGGCTTAGGGCTGCCTTACACCAGGTAAACTGGAGCCTCCAGCAGTTCTGTCCTGCCTGGGCAGGGTGAAATCACGACCAGCGGCTCTGACCACTGCCTGTTTCTGCCTGATGGAGCCTTTCTCTGCCAGGATTTGGGGAAAAGGGGGCAGCAGGGAACAGGACTGGTTCCATGGCTGCTGCCGTGCTGGTCGGTGTAATTTATGTTGTGTATAAAAGCATTAAACAGTCAGTTTTGTTATCTGCTCTTCACCTCGTGGGGGCCTTGTTGTGATGCAGAGAAAGAACACAAGGGCTGGCACAGAGAGGGGGAGGAGGGACAGCAGCCATTCCCCACAACAGACAGCCTGGTACCAATCAGGATCCATTTTAATCATTGTTGCAGTGTGTAAACATCAGTTACTGTCCATTAATGCTCTGTCGGGCTGAGCAGCAGGAGATACGTGGTTACAAAGCCTAGATTACACTGGCGCCTATGAGCGGGTTAGAGAGGAGACTCTGCGTGGAGCCCCCTGAGACAGCTTACTGCACTCTGTCTCGGAGCACAAACCTAAATGCTAATTTGGCATTATGGAGCCTGCCTGGGGCTGGCCGCCAGCAAGGCCAGGCCTTCCCAGCCGGGACAGGAGCAGCTCTGCCCCCGTGCTGCTGCACCAGGCCCTGCAGCTGCAGCTCCAGGGCTCTGCCCGGCCGAACTGTTCAGCCCTCTCCCAGCTGGAGCCAGCAGCGGGAGGAATTCAGCTGCCCCCCACCCCAAAAGGCAATGGGTGGGCTGGGGGGGGTGAGCTCCCAGCCCCAGGGAAAGGTGGATGTAGCAGGTGAGAGGCACAGTTGATTTGCAACCTGGCTGCAGGTCGTACATTCCTCAGCAAAAGGCCCTCGAGAAGGCCGGGGCTGTCCTGGGAAAGGGGGGGCACTACAGATCCTCGTCGCCGATGCCCTCAAAGGCATAATTGCCATGGAAGTCATTAGCAGCCACGTCGTTTGCAGAGCTGGAGTGGCTGATCCCACGCAGGCTGACAGAAGTGAGCTTGCTCTGGGGAGAAGGGAGATGTTAGGGAGGAGGATTAGGATTAGCTCCTCTACCCACTGAGCCTGAGGTTTGTGGGGCACCCACACAACTCACCGAGAGTTTGGCCATGGGCTCCCAGGAGGCGTCGGGTGAGTCCTGTGGGGACAGCACAGATGGGCAGAGCAGGGGCATGGGGACACAACACCCACCTCTCCTTCTCCCTGCCCCCCTCCATCCTCTGGATCACAGAGTTGATCCAGAACCTCCTTCCCTTCCCAAAGCTTTGGAAGCAGGGCACCACAGCCTTGTCATCTGGGTTTGCCCCAGCCCTGCCAAGGAGACAGTGGCTCCTCTGGGGACAGTGACACATCAGAGCCTGTGTGATTACACATTTCCCCCCACCCAGGGCTGCAGGGAGCCACTCACCAGCAGTGGGGGTGACTTCACAGCCTGCTGGCTGTCCGAGCGCCGCAGGGCCCCGTTCACCCGCCGCCGAAACATCTGCAGGGAGGAGCTCAGCTTAGCCACAGGATCCCCAACATCTGGGGCTCCCATCCTGAGGGGGAACACTCAGGACCCAGCCCAGACCACAGGAAATCACAGGGGCAGGTTGGGAGAACCATCATCCCACCCCAAGCCTCACCTTGCGGATGCTGCCTCCGGATTTTTTCACCATCAGCTCATCTACCATGGACTGCAAGCAGATGCTCAGCATGATGGCCTGCAAGGGAAAAGTGTAACAGGGGCTCTGTGCACCCCAATCTTCCCATACAGGGCCCAGCCCAGCCTCTCCCTCACAGGCAGCTCTACCTGTGGGCTGGTGATGGTGACCCACTGCAGCCTGTCCTTGCTCATCAGGTACTCAAAAGCCAACTCCAGCTTCACCTCAGACTTCCCTGGGCTGCTCCCAGAAGGGCCATTGCTCATTGCCACCTGTGAGGACACACAGCAAGACTTGGAGCATCAAGAAAGGAAGGAGCAGCTCCCCAGACACCAGAACAGATTGACAACAGCACTGAGCCAAGTGTGGCACACCTGCCCAATGCCCACCAGTCTTCTCCCCCCTCAAATATCCTCACACCAATGATCCCTTCAATCCCAAAGCATAATTCAGACCCTCTCCACACCTACTGGGCCAAAAGCTGACATCAGAACCAGCCAGCACCTTTCCCATGGAGAAACACCAGCCCAGCCTGGCACAGCCAGGTCTCCCCATCCCCTCCAAACCCTCTCCCTGCTCTCCAAGCCCCACTCACCGAGGAGGTGACCCTCCAGCACCGCATACGAGTCACCTTGAAGCTGCCCTCCTTGATCTGCTCGTTGGGCAGCCGCACCTGGAAGTTGAGCTCGTTGTTGCCGGCGCTGACGACGACGTGGCAGCCCTTCTCAGGGAAATCGGTGACACAGGGGTCAAACTTGAGATAACCATAATATTTGAGGGTCTGTGCCAGGCGGATGAACTGCAGGGAAAGCCAGGGATGCTCAGCAATGCCAGCCACCTCACCTGGAGAGGAGCTGGTGCAGTGCCAGAATTTCATTGTGTCCTCTCCCTACCTCCTTCTTGGAGACTTTTTCTTGCAGGGATTTCAGCTGCCGGTGCTGTTCCTTGTTGACCAGGATCCACCCGTGCTCGATGTCTGACACAGTCTACGAGCAGCAGAGGGTGATGAGAACCTGGGATTGGAGCCACCCAAGTCCCTGCAGTGTCCCTCCTCACCTGGCTGTGCCACACCCACCCTCACCTGTGCATACAGCAAGTTCAACCCCACACGGTGCTCCATCACGTCGTCATCGTAGGCTGAGTCCCAGTAGCTGGAAGGGAATCACATTGATTAACCTATTCCCCATCTCCTAATAGCAATAAAGAGAAAAATCACCTTTCTCTGGCCAGCTCTCCCCTAACCATCAGTCACCGTGCCCTGCTCCCCAGCTAAACCATGGGAAGGCAGAAATGGGGTGAGCACAAGAGGGCAGCCCACGTTCCAATGCCACACTCAGGGGTGCTCAGGTGTGTTCCTGGGGGCTGCAATGGCAGGAGGGGAGGGTCTCTCTGTGGAACTGAGAGCCCTGGGCACTGCCCCAGTGCCGCCCCACACTCACCTCTTCCTCAGGATGATCTGGAACTCGGGGTTGTGCAGGCTGGTGACCGACACGTAGGGCAGCTCAAACTCCTGCAGCTTCCGCACGACTGTGGGGAGGAAACACCAGCTCAGCAGCAGCTCTGGGCAGCAGCAGCCCCAGGAAAACAGCTGGGACCCCCACCCAGGGCAGGGTCCCAGCACACAGCCCTCACTCCAGGCAGGACAGATGTCCCTGCTGCAGTGGGCTCTACTCACAGGAAAAAGCTCCATCCTTGGTCTGTCTCACTAGGAAGAGGCTGAAATAGCCAACCAGGTCATCTGGCAGGTCCAGCTTGGAGGCCACAGCCTGGGAAAGAAGAGGCGGATAGTCCTGATATAGTCCAACGTGGTGGCAAGAGCCAGCCTGTGCACATTCTGGGGCCTCCCAGCAGCAGGAANTGATATAGTCCCAACGTGGTGGCAAGAGCCAGCCTGTGCACATTCTGGGGTCTGCCAGCAGCAGGAGGGCAGAACCTCTGCTGCCCTGGGGCTTGGTGCAACCAGGAAACAGCTATGGGACCCCAAACATCAGTCTGGAGCCAGACACACCCATTGCAGCTCCCAGCTTTCAGCCCCATCTGCTCCAGGGTGGGCAGAGGGCAGGGGAGGGCAGGAGGAGAGAGCCCCACACGTGTGGGAAACCACAGAACACAGCAGGAGAACCCTGGGAAACCACAGAACACAGCAGGAAAACCCTGGGAAACCACAGAACACAGCAGGAAAACCCTGGGAAAGCACAGAACACAACAGGAGAACCCTGGGAAACCACAGAACACAGCAGGAGAACCCTGGGAAACCACAGAACACAGCAGGAGAACCCTGATCCCACCCAGCAGGAGAACCCTGGGAAACCACAGGACACAGCAGGAGAACCCTGGGAAACCACAGGACACAGCAGGAGAACCCTGATCCCACCCAGCAGGAGGAGAACCCTGGGAAAGCAGAGAATACAGCAAGAGAGCCCTGGGAAACTACAGAGCACAGCAGGAGAACCCTGGGAAACCACAGAACACAGCAGGAGAAGCCTGGGAAAACACAGAACACAGCAGGAGAGCCCTGGGAATCCACAGAACACAGCAGAAGGAGCTGATCCCACCCAGCAGGAGAACCCTGATCCCACCCAGCAGGAGAACCCTGGCACCTCAAGGACATCCTCTGTCTGGTCCGACGTCAGGATGTTGACCTTGACCTTCTGCCCGTTCGAGAGCAGCACTTCCAGCACCACCTCCTCCGTGGGGATCTGCTGTGTCTCCTGGAGAGAGAAAAACAGGACTGGCACCCCTGTCCCTCACCACAGAGCAAAACCCCAGAGCTCTGCCCCCTCTCTCACCTGCTGGGCCTTGCGCAGGAAGCTGTTGAAGGTCTCGCTGCCTCCCAGCGTCGGGTCCTGTCGCACTGCAGGAAGGGGCACCAGGAGTCAGGAATCCCATGGGAAAGGGGCACCAGGAGTCAGGAATCCCATGGGAAAAAGGCAGGGACCACATTGATATATTCCCTCTCCCACCCTCCTCCTGAGGGGCTTTTAACTAGCTCAGTTATTAGGATTTTTTTGAGAGAATTATATCAAGGATGAGGTGAGATATCTCAGAAGAGATCTTTGTCTCAGGTGTTTATTCTTTGAGTTTCCAGGGGGGAAAGAGGTAGAGCAAAGGAAGGGGAGACAATTTACAGCCTCCCAGCTCAGAGGAGAGACAGCTGGACCACAGGCAGTGGGGTCAGAGAAGGAAGGAAGGGTCACTCTGAGTGGTCAGGGACTCCAGGGGGTCGGGAGGGAGAAACCATTTCCCCAGAGAATTACAACACCTCAGGACTATGGTGTGCACCCCAGTGTATAAATTCACTCTCCTGCCCTCCTCCTGGGGGCTTTAGCCAGCTCAGTTATTAGGAGGATTTGGAGAGAATTATATCAAGGACGAGGTGAGATATCTCAGAAGAGGCCCTTTCCCCGGGACATTTGTCCCAGACTTTTATTCTTCGAAATTCCAGGGGGGAAAGAGAGAGAACAAAGGAAGGGGAGACAATTTACAGCCTCCCAGCTCAGAGGAGAGACAGCTGGACCACAGGCAGTGGGGTCAGAGAAGGAAGGAAGGGTCACTCTGAGTGGTCAGGGACTCCAGGGGGTCGGGAGGGAGAAACCATTTCCCCAGAGAATTACAACACCTCAGGACTATGGTGTGCACCCCAGTGTATAAATTCACTCTCCTGCCCTCCTCCTGGGGGCTTTAGCCAGCTCAGTTATTAGGAGGATTTGGAGAGAATTATATCAAGGACGAGGTGAGATATCTCAGAAGAGGCCCTTTCCCCGGGACATTTGTCCCAGACNTATACTAAGGATGAGGTGAGATATCTCAGAAGAGGCCCTTTCCCCGGGACATTTGTCCCAGACTNTTTCCAGGGGGGAAAGAGGTAGAACAAAGGAAGGGGAGACAATTTACAGCCTCCCAGCTCAGAGGAGAGACAGCTGGACCACAGGCAGTGGGGTCAGAGAAGGAAGGAAGAGTCACTCTGAGTGGTCAGGGACTCCAGGGGGTCGGGAGGGAGAAACCATTTCCCCAGAGAATTACAACACCTCAGGACTATGGTGTGCACCCCAGTGTATAAATTCACTCTCCTGCCCTCCTCCTGGGGGCTTTAGCCAGCTCAGTTATTAGGAGGATTTGGAGAGAATTATATCAAGGACGAGGTGAGATATCTCAGAAGAGGCCCTTTCCCCGGGACATTTGTCCCAGACTTTTATTCTTCGAAATTCCAGGGGGGAAAGAGAGAGAACAAAGGAAGGGGAGACAATTTACAGCCTCCCAGCTCAGAGGAGAGACAGCTGGACCACAGGCAGTGGGGTCAGAGACGGAAGGAAGGGTTACTTTAAGTGGTAAGGAAATCTAGGGAGTCAGGAGGGAGAAACCATTTCCCCAGAGAATTACAACACCACACCAGTGCCTGCCCTTCTGCAGCCCCTCAATTTGCCCTCAAACTGTTTGATCTCCCCACTCTACCAGGGCAGGGCAGGGGCTGGGACAGGAGCTGACAAACCCATCACACGGGGAGTTGGAAGATGCACCACGGTGAATGGAGCAGGGGAAAAAAGCCACAAGCCATGCCCTGACCAACCAGCCCATCTTACCAGCCTGCATGTACTTCTCCAGCTGCTCCCGTCGCTGCTCTACCTCTGCTGGGGTGAGTGTGAAGATCTTCTTTGGGGGAAAGGCTGGGACCACGTTGGCTCCATATTCCTTCCTTAGCTGGGGCAAAACCAGATTTTTTTTTGCAAGAACCTCCAGAGAAAAGGTGGCTGCCCTGATTCCCCCCACCATGACAAGCTGGAAAGGGGAGTAGAGAGTTTTCCAGCATCCCTTATCCATGTGGGAGTCCTGCAGGGATGTCACAGAGCAGGAATTGCCCTCCCTACCTGCTCGTGCAGACCCAGGAGTTGGCTGTAGCGCACCCGGCAGTGCAGCACCCCGTTCACATGGATGTTGTAGGCCTGGAGGGGAAAGAATCTCCATCAGATTCCAGCAGGAGGAATCCCAGGAGCTGCCCAGCACCCAGGGAAAAAGTCAATATTCCTGAGGATCCTGCTGAGGGGAAGGTAGTAAAAATCATCCAGGAAGTGTGAGCACATCTCCTGGACACCAGGAAGGTCCTGCCCAGCCATGGGCCTGTTGACATGGATGTTGTAGGCCTGGAGGGAAAAGAATCTCCATCAGATTCCAGCTGGAGGAATCTCAGGATGCTAAGGGAGCACCCAGGGAAAAAAGCCATATTCCTGAGGATCCTGCTGAAGGGCAAGTGGTAAAAATCATTCAGGAAGTGTGAGCACATCTCCTGGACACCAGGAAGGTCTAAACCCCTGTGGCTGCCCAGCCGTTCACATGGATGTTGTAGGCCTGGAGGGGAAAGAATCTCCATCAAATTCCAGCTGGAGGGATCCCAGGAGCTGCCCAGCACCCAGGGAAAAAGCCAGACTCCTGAGGATCCTGCTGAGGGGAAAGTTGATTAAAATCATTCAGGAAGTGTGAGCACATCTCCTGGACACCAGGAAGGTCTAAACCCCTGTGGCTGCCCAGCCGTTCACATGGATGTTGTAGGCCTGGAGGGGAAAGAATCTCCATCAAATTCCAGCTGGAGGGATCCCAGGAGCTGCCCAGCACCCAGGGAAAAAGCCAGACTCCTGAGGATCCTGCTGAGGGGAAAGTTGATTAAAATCATTCAGGAAGTGTGAGCACATCTCCTGGACACCAGGAAGGTCTAAACCCTGTGGTTGCCCAGCCATGGGGAGCACAGAGCCCCGTTCACATGGATGTTGTAGGCCTGGAGGGAAAGAATCTCCATCAAATTCCAGCAGGAGGAATCTCAGGATGCTAAGGGAGCACCCAGGGAAAGCCAGACTCCTGAGGATCCTGCTGAGGGGAAGGTGGTTAAAATCACTCAGAAAGTGTGAGCACATCTCCTGGACACCAGGAAGGTCCTGCCCAGCCTTGGGGAGCACAGAGCCCTGTTGACATGGATGTTGTAGGCCTGGAGGGGAAAAATCTCCATCAAATTCCAGCAGGAGGAATCCCAGGAGCTGCCCAGCTCAGAGCACACAGGATGCCAGGGAGAATCCAAGGAAAAAGCCATATTCCTGAGGATCCTGCTGAGGGCAAGTGGTAAAAATCATTCAGGAAGTGTGAGCACATCTCCTGGACACCAGGAAGGTCTAAACCCCTGTGGTTGCCCAGCCATGGGGAGCACAGAGCCCCAGTGCAGCCCTGCAGACAAGGACACCCCTCCCTGCTCCCAGGGGAGGATCTGCTCCCTGTCTGTGCCCCCTCTGCTCTGGCTCAGCTCCTGCTTGACACCACTGACTGCAGGACATCCAGGGCCTGGAAAGGGACAGGTCCTGCCACCCCCAGAGCAGCTTTTGGGAGGGCAAAAGGATGGACATGAGCCTCACCCAGCCATGGATGCCCCAGTGCCCAAAGCTCAGCAGAAAAAATCCCAGCCCAGCCAGGCTGGAGCTCACAGTGGCACCTCCCAACCCAAAAAGGCACCAAACCCAGGAGAAACCAAGAGGGACACAGTGATAACACCACCCATAGCTGCCCAAATCAGGGCTCTGCATGGGGTCACAGCTCCTGCCCAGCTCCTGGGGCTCTCCCCAGGGTCTCCCCCCACCCTGGGCTGGCCAAGGGCTCTCCCCAGGGTCTCCCCCCACCCTGGGCTGGCCAAGGGCTCTCCCCAGGGTCTCCCCCCACCCTGAGAGGGCAAAGTGCAGGGAGGTGATGGGGCTGCACCCATGGCCAGGTCTCTCCATCACCACAAAAATGCTCCAACTCAGAGAGATCCCCCAGAGAAGGATTTTGGGGCAAAGCTGGGGGATCTCTGCAGGCTCCTGGAGCCCAGGGCTGCCCACCCTGACCCCGAGATCACCGATCTGGACCCTCCACCCATCCCAGGGGCTCTGCCCGGTGCTGCAGCCCCGGTAAAAGGCTCTGGGCACTCTGCAGCCACCGACACCCGGCAGTGCCATCCCCCGGAGCAAAACAGGAAGCCGGGACAGACAAACGGACAAACGGACGGGCGGGTCAGGATGAGCTGAGCCGAGAGGGGGGTGAGACCGGACGGGCAGGGCAGGGCAGGGCAAAGTCTGCAGGGCCCAGGGGGGATCCCAGGCACCTCCCCAGCCCCATCCGGACTCGCGGGGGCGGCGGGGCCCAATCCCGGCCCGGCCCGGGGATGGTGATGGGCCGGGATTTGCCCTCCTGGCCCTGTCCCGGTGCTGATCCCGAGCGGATACCGGGATTGAGGACCCCCCCAACAACCGGGGGCACGGAGAGCCCCGCACCACCCACTCAGCTGGGGCAGGGCGCGGCTCCGTTCCCCGGGATGGCTCCGTTTTTCCCCCCACCCCGAGCCCAGCTCACCACGTAGGCGGCGGCGCCGCCGTCCCCGGCGCGGGTCTCGGTCTCGGGGATGGAGAAGTGCATGGCCGGTAGGAGCGAGCCCCCGTTACCCGCCTCCCGTCGCCGCCATCTCGGGCCAGGACTCCCCCGCGATGGCGCGGCCGCCAGCACCGCCCGTTCCGCCCCGTTCCCGCCCCGTTCCGTCCCCGTTTCGCCCCGCCCTGCCCGGGGTTGTCCTGCCTTGTCCCGCCTTTCCCGGCCCGCCCACGTGGCGGGGCTAAAGGCGCGCCCGGAGCGCGTGCCCGGGGCGGGAACGGGACCGGGGGGGCGTGGCCACGGTGAGGAGGCGTGGCCACGGGGCCGGGAGGGCGCACTGCCACTGTGAGGGGGCGTGGCCATGATGAGGGGGCGTGGCCACAGGACAGGGGGGTGCATGGCCAATGGGAAGTGAGCGTGGCCACAGTGAGGGGGCGTGGCTACGAGAGGGACTCTCCCCGGGAATGATCCCGCCCCGCCCAGGGCAGTGACGTCATCACGTCACGCCGCGCGGGTGACGCCCGGCCAGCAGGGGGCGCTGAGGGAGGCGCACGGCCGCCATGGCGGAGCGGGACGGTGAGTGAGGGAANGGGGCGTGGTCACAGTGAGGGGGCGTGGCCACTAGCGGGACCNGCTGAGGGAGGCGCACGGCCGCCATGGCGGAGCGGGACGGTGAGTGAGGGAACGGGACACCGGGACCGGGACGGCGGGACCGGGACCGGGGGGCGGAACCGAGACCGGGAGGGGGCGTGGTCACAGTGAGGGGGCGTGGCCACTGGAGGGACAAGCTCCGCCCCGTGGAGTGACGTCATCACGCCGCGCGGTGACGCCCGGCCGGNGGGGCGTGGTCACAGTGAGGGGGCGTGGCCACTGGAGGGACANGCTGTGGGAGGCGCACGGCCGCCATGGCGGAGCGAGACGGTGAGTGAGGGAACGGGAGGGACACCGGGGCCCTCACTGGGATTTCCCGGCCCCTCTCACCATCCCAAATCATTCCAGGTGCGAACGCCGAGGGAGCTGCGCCAGCGCCGGCGGGCCCGCAGGTGAGCGAGGCCGGGGTGAAGGCAGGGCCGGGCAGCGGCGTGGAGGCCGCCTCACGGTGTGTGTGTGTGCCCACAGGCCCCGGAGCTCTCCCGTGAGGAGAAACTGCAGCTGCGCAAGGAGAAGAAGCAGCAGAAGAAGAAAAAGAAGGGCGAGAAGGGATCGTCGGGCGAGCCTGCGGAGCTGGGGGCGCCCCAAGAACCGGGACAGCCGCGGGGTGAGCGCCGGGCCGGGCCGGGAGTGTCTTCCAGGAGGTGTAGCCCCACTTTGTGTCCCGATCCCCCCTCGGACACCCGATCTGCGGTGCAGAGCCCAGTCCCCTCCTCACAGCAGGGCACAGAGCCCCTTCCAGGGCTCAGACAGCTCTCCCTGCCCTCAATGCCGCCCCTGGGCTGCATCTCCCGGCGAGATTGGGCACAAATTCCCCTCTTTCCTCCCCCGCAGCAGCTGCTCAGCCCCCGTCCCCCCCGGCCCAAACTGATGGCCCCACGGACAGCGAGAAGCCCACGGGGGGTAAAAGCAAAGCGGAGCTGCGGGCAGAGCGCCGGGCTAAGCAGGAGGCGGAGCGGGCCCAGAAACAGGCCAGGAAGGCGGAGCTGAGCCAGGCGGGCACGGCGGGCAAACCCCGGCAGAGCCCCACGGAGCTCCAGTCCAGTAAGGCTGTGGGATGGGAGGGTGTGGTGTAGGAAGAGGATGACCGTGTCTGGTGTGTGTTCTGTCTGTCCCGTGGTCTGTGTTCTGTCTGTCCCTGGGTGCTGCCTTTCCTTCAGTCTGTCCTTGTTCTGTGTGTTCTGTCTGTCCCTGGGTTCTGAATTGCCTTCAGTCTGTCTGTAGTGTGTGTTCAGTCTGTCCCTGGTGTGTGTTCAGTCTGTCCCTGGTGTGTGTTCTGTCTGTCCCTGGCTGCTCCCCTGCCCTCCCTGAGTTTGGGGCTGCCCCAAAGCACCTTGGGCTCACCCTGGCTGTCCCTGCAGTGGTGAAACGACTTCCAGAGCACGTCCAGGTGGATGACCCCAGTGCCCAGAGGAAATTGGCCAAGAAGCTGGAGCGGCAGCAGGTAGGATGGAGTGACAGGCTGCACATCTGGGGCTGCAGAGGGCCTGGGGAGGTACAGAGTGGGATCAGGACCTGCTCTCTGCAGGCAAAGAGGAGCTTTGCACGCCCTGAGCAAGTTCTGGGTGTGACTGGTGGCTCTGGAATGAGCAGAGCACTGAGTGAGCCATCACAACTCTCTGCTGCAGGTCCCTCTGAGGCAGGACTACGGCACCAAGGTCAACCTGTTCTCCCACCTCCACCAGTACAGCCGGAAAAAGCCACTGACGCAGCAGATGAGGTACAAAAAACCTTCCCAGCCTGAGTCTCTGGCAATGCTGGGCTCTGCTTTGGCTCTGGAGGAGGGTCAGCATGGTCCTGCATGTGGAATACACCTGGTGGAGTGATATATTCCCTCTCCTGCCCTCCTCCCGGGGGCTCAGCCAGCTCAGTTATTAGGAGGATTTGGAGAGGATTATACCAAGGGCGAGGTGAGATATCTCAGAAAAGGCCCTTTCCCCAGGACATTTGTCCCAGGTGTTTATTCTTCGAGTTTCCAGGGGGGAAAGAGAGAGAGCAAAGGAAGGGGAGACAATTTACAGCCTCCCAGCTCAGAGGAGAGACAGCTGGACCACAGGCAGTGGGTCAAAGAAGGAAGTAAAGGGTCACTCTAAGTGGTCAGGGAATCCAGGGGGTCGGGAGGGAGAAACCATTTCCCCAGAGAATTACAACAGTGGAGGACGTTTCACTTGCTTTGGGGAGTGGCAGTAGAGTCAGCCCTAATATTTTTCTTGTGGGGAGAGTGCAGGGCCACAGGAGAAGGAGCTGTGGGGTGAGCCTGGCTCCTCAGTTTACCACCACCCCACCACCTTCCTGGGCTGTCTCTTGGCTTGTTGGGCTTGGGCTCCTAAATGAGTTGAGTGTTTTGAGCTGCAGAAGAGCTGACATCTCCCTCCCTGCAGCATCCCCTCCACAGTGATCCACCCAGCCGTGGTGCGCCTCGGCCTCCAGTACTCCCAGGGCATCATCAACGGCTCCAACGCCCGCTGCATCGCGCTGCTCGAGGTCTTCAAACAGGTACCTGAGCACTTACCTGGCTTTGTGCTGCCTGCAGGTGTGTGTTTCTGGACTGTAGAGGTGTCTTGTCTCTGCCTTGGCCAGCCCTGACACCTCCACAGTGAAGGGTTTGGGAGCAGGATGAACCTCACTGACCCCTGGGAGTTCTTGTCTTGCCCAAAGGGGTGAAGCAACGACAGCAGGAGAAAAGAGGAGGCTGTTCTGGGTTAACTGCTGGCTTTATTCATCATTTATTTATTTATCTGCCCCAGCAGACACCCCTCAGCAGGAGCAGTGGGGAACAAAGAGCAGGAAACCTCCCCATGTAGCTCCTTTTATTGGGGGGAGGAACTCGGGGATGGGTTTAACTGGGGACAAATCAGGGCTCTCTGGATAAATGACATACATAATAATAAATTAATAACTCGGGTGGGGAGACAGCTGAAGTCTTGTCCAATCACTTGGGGTCCTCACTGGAACTTTCCAGACTTTTGGGAGAGACCCCAAAGTGACAGACAAGGCCCAGGGGCTGGAAAACTTCTGACTGACACATAACTGGGGTTGGGGTGAAACCAGTGAGGGTGGAACACGGGTGACATGGGGCAAACCATTACAACTTTTTAAAAAGAACATAAAACAAGGAATAAATACATAGATAAAACTGATAAAACCAAAACCACACCACTACACTGTACCCCGACTGCTGAGGCTGCATCTGTGCTCAGTCATCATCAACCTCTTCCTTTAGATCATGCCAGGGCAGGATCCTTTTCTGGCACTGCTGCTGATGTTTTGTGTCCTTGAGCAGCCTTTGCTCCTCCAGGCAGTGTGTCAGGCTCTGCAGGACACTGTGCCTGGACTGCAGCCCATCAGGCAGGGTGCTTGCAAACCATGCCCTGAGATCACACTCCCTTTTTTTGCATTTTTCAGCTGATCAGGGATTACTCCACTCCCCCCAACGAGGAGCTCTCGAGGGATTTGGTGGCCAAGCTGAAGCCACACATCAGGTGAGGGCTCCTGATGTCAGAGCAGAGTATCTCCACAAAGTGTGGTCCATTCTTCACATCTCTGGGTTGTTGTCCACCCAAACTTTGCCTGACTTTTCCAGGCTTCTTCCCTCTAGCCCACCCTCCCTCTTCCTGTCTTGGCCCTGCTTTGGAATTAAGCCCATTTCTTCTGCAGTTTCCTGAACCAGTGCAGGCCACTCTCAGCCAGCATGGGCAACGCCATCAAGTTCCTCAAGAAGGAGATATCCTGTCTGCCTGACACCCTGAGAGAGGATGAGGTGAGTGGCCTTGCTCTGTGACAGCTCCAGGCCCTGGGTGGAGGAGCTGAGCAGGGATGGGAGGGGAACTCAGAACAGTGGAATTGAAATCTTGTCACTAGGGGGAAGAGCCTGATCCCCACCTGGCTCAAATCAAGGAGTTGCAAAAAGCAAGAAAGTTTTTATGTGAAATCTGTCTCTCCCCAGGCAAAGGAGAAGCTCCAGGACACGATTGACAAATACCTGCGAGAGAAGATTGTCCTGGCAGCTGAGGCCATCTCCAGATCTGCCTTTGAGAAGATCAATGACCACGATGTGATACTGGTGTATGGATGGTGAGCACAAACAGCCCATCTGGAGGGGAGGAGGAGGGAATAAAACAGCACGGGAGGTGAGGCTGTGATGGTCCTGCACAGGGCTCAGCACTGCTATGTCTGAAGTTGGATTCCAAGAAGCCCAGAGTCACAGCTCCCTCCACCCAGGGCACTTAAGAGAACAGCCAGGGTTGTTCAGTGGATTTTAAACTGCAAGTCAAATGTCAGGAAGCAAAAATATGGAAGAAATAGAGGTGGGGAAAAGAACCAGAGATTGCTGCAGGCAGATCCAGGCATGCTGTGCATGGTGGGCACAGGAAGGAGCAGGGACAGGAGTCTTGTGAGAGGGAAGCTGGGAGAGGGTGTGGAGTGTCAGAGTCCCTTGTGCTGGTCACAGACAGCGAGGTCAGTGCTGCTTCCAGGGAGGAATGAGACATCACCTCTCCCAGGGCAAAGACAGGGAGACAAGGCCCTGAGAGCCATCCCTGCAGGGGGATTCTGCCAGGGGCAGCACTCACAAGGGTGAGGGTGTGTTGTAATTCTCCGGGGAAATGGTTTCTCCCTCCTGACCCCATAGATTTCCTTAGCACTTAGAGTGACCCTTCCTTCCTTCTCTGACCCCACTGCCTGTGGTCCAGCTGTCTCTCCTCTGACCAGGAGGCTGTAAATTGTCTCCCCTCCCTTTGTTCTCTCTCTTTCCCCCCTGGAAACTCGAAGAATAAACACCTGGGACAAATGTCCTGGGGAAAGGGCCTTTTCTGAGATATTTCACCTCGTCCTTGGTATAATTCTCTCCAAATCCTCCTAATAACTGAGCTGGCCAAAGCCCCCAGGAGGAGGGCAGGAGAGGGAACATACCAAGGGTGGATCTGGTGGGAGGGACAGTGTCAGGGTCCTCAAACATATACAGGGAACCTGATGGTTGGTTTTGGAGATCTCAAAGCGCAAAAGACACAGCAGGGGACAACTCAGTTTGCTTAAACAAAAAAAATGCACTTTTATTTAGTGCCCACAATGCAATAGTAGGGAAAGAAAATAGAGAATAGTGAGAAAGAGAGAGAAAGAGGGGAAGGGGATTATAGCTACCAACGTGGAGAGTTTGAGTGCTCAAGGAGCAGAGATGCCCATGGATGGGATCTTCTCCAGTGGGGTGATCACAAAGGTGAGTGGGGGTCTCCAGAGTCTTTATAGGTTGGTTGGGGTGAGGACCAAGGTGAGGGGCACAGAGCCAAGGCAGGAAACACCTGTGTCAAGGTTGGGTGCTCAGGAACAAGCTGCAAGCCGTACCCCACTCCTGGTACGGTCAGTATAGTCAGCTCAGTCCCCTGTAACGACCTCTATTGTTCTTCAGTCCTCCAAGACTCGACAAACTTTCCACCTCAGCCAGGCCAGGGGCTCCTTCAAAGTCCAGGGTCTCAATCCCCAACCATCGGAGACAGTTGTGAGGTGTAACACATTGTCGTGGTTTGAAAGCAAAATGAATGAGAGGCCCCAAGTCAGAGATATAATTTAATAAGAAAAAAAGGTAAAAATAAAATAAAATCNAATGCAATAACACAAAGGAGCCCTGACAGAGTCAGAACACACTCTGAGCAGGGGGGTGGGAGCAGTCCAGGTGAGGGGCTCTTCCTGAAGCAGTGATCCCACAGAAAGGTCTGGGAGCTCTGCTCCTCTGGGAATCCAGTGGCTCAGGGCTGCTTGTCCTGTCCCAAATCCCAGATTCTCTCCAGGTGGGAATGCTTGGCTCCTCCCCCTGGGCATTGGGAGCATCTCCCAATGGGATGAGGAGTCGTGCAGTGGCTCCTTGATGGCCCATTAAACAGAGAGAGCTCCTGGAGGGAGTTCCCTGTGAGTCCTGGGCAAGGCATTGATGGGCCATGAGCAGAAGAGCCCAAAGGAGGGGCCTGGGAAAACACTGCCCCACCTGGTTCCAACAGCTCATGGGGATGGGGATGGAATAAATACTGTGTGCACATCCTACACTGCAACCCAGGACACACATCCTTAGACAGTCTCTGACTGACACCCAGTGACTGTCTTGGAGGACTGGAATTGCATCTCCATGAAAACAGAGTGCAAGAACAATGGGACTGGTTACAGTGGACTGAGCTGAGATTGCTTGTCCCAACTGGTTTGTCCATACCAGGAGAGTCAGTTTGTTCCTGAGCATCCAACCTCGACATGGGTGACTCCTGCCTTGGCTCTGTGCCCCTCCTTTGGTTCCCTTTGGTCCCCTTTGGTCCCTTTGGCTCTGTGCCCCTCCTTTGGTCCCCTTTGGTTCCCTTTGGCTCTGTGCCCCTTGCTTTGGTTCCCTTTGGTTCCCTTTGGCTCTGTGCCCCTTGCTTTGGTTCCCTTTGGTTCCCTTTGGCTTTGTGCCCCTCGCTTTGGTTCCCTTTCGTTCCCTTTGGTTCCCTTTGGCTCTGTTCCACTTGCCTTGACCAACCTATAAAGACTCTGCAGACCCCAAACACCCTTTGTGATCACCCCACTGGAGAAGATCCCGTCTCTGGGCATCTCTACGCCTCGAGGACTCGTCCCTCCACGTTGATAGCTATAATCCCTTTCCCCTCTTTCTCTCTCTTTCTCACTATTGTCCAGCTCCTCCCTGGTGAACCGGACGCTGTGCGACGCCCACGCCAAGCAGGGCCGGGCGTTCCGCGTGGTGGTGGTGGACAGCCGGCCGCGCCTGGAGGGCCGGGAGACGCTGCGGCGCCTGGTGCGCCAGGGCATCCACTGCACCTACGTCATGATCAACGCCATCTCCTACGTGCTGCCCGAGGTGAGGGGCCGTGCCCGGGGCTGGGAGGGTGTCCTGGTGTCCTGGTTTGAAAGCAAAATGAATGAGAGGCTCCAAGTCAGAGATATAATTTAATAAGAAGAAAGGTAAAAGTAAAATAAAATAAATGTGATAACACAAAGGAGCACTGCCAGAGTCAGAACATACCCTGAGCAGGGTGGTGGGAGCAGTCCAGGTGAGGGGCTCTTCCTGAAGCAGTGATCCCACAGAAAGGTCTGGGAGCTCTGCTCCTCTGGGAATCCAGTGGCTCAGGGCTGCTTGTCCTGTCCCAAATCCCAGATTCTCTCCAGGTGGGAATGCTTGGCTCCTCCCCCTGGGCATTGGGAGCATCTCCCAATGGGATGAGGAGTCGTGCAGTGGCTCCTTGATGGCCCATTAAACAGAGAGAGCTCCTGGAGGGAGTTCCCTGTGAGTCCTGGGCAAGGCATTGATGGGCC
>SWJQ01000514.1:191859-207513 GCA_007252995.1 Zosterops borbonicus | reverse complement strand
GAAAACCAGGGGAGAGCGCGAACGCAGTCCCCCACTACCACAAATTATGCAGTCGAGTTTCCCGCATTTGGGGAAATCGCAGGGGTCAGCACACCCGGAGTGCAAGGGATGAGCCTCGCCCTGGGAAAACCACCTGCCTGATCATGGTGTCTCCCCTGCCAGGTAAGTATGCCCCAGCCCGGCCCCCGCCCCCGAGCCCCGCCCGCCCCACGCCTCCACAACACACGGCCACCCCGACAGCGGCCCCCAACCGCCCCGGCCCCGAGCTCCGGCCCGGCCCGCACGGCCCGGCCCGCGCAGCGCCCGCGGACACGCCGGGACGGCGGCGGGATCTGTGCGGGCCGTGTCCCGGCATGCCGCGCGGGCGGCTCGTTTGCATGGACACGCCCCCCTCTCCGCCCCTCCAGTCCCGCTCAGCGCTGCTCTGATTTGCATGGTNCCCTCTCTCCGCCCCTCCAGTCCCGCTCCGCGCTGCTCTGATTTGCATGGTCACGCCCCTCCATACAAGCCCCGCCCCTTTACTCCCGCCTTGCGCTGGTCGAGTCCTTGTGACGTCATCCCCGCGCCCGTCCCCGGTTCCGGTTCGGTGCTGGCGGCTCCCGGAGCCCCCGATGGCTTCAGGCGCCGCCCGAGGCCCGCCCTGCCGGCAGCGGAGTCTCCGGGAGCGGCCGGGACGGCGATCGGGCCCCGCCGGGCGGAGCCGGAGCCGCAGCGGGGAGCGGGAGGGCGAACACACAGCGCTCCGTATGTACCGGGGGAGGCCGCGGCGAGGCCTAGCGGAGAGGGGTCTGGCCGCGTTCCGGTGCTAATTCCGGTTTTTTGGAGCAGGTGAAGAGCTGCGGGAGGGAAACCCGGACTGTGAGGATGGAGGAGACGCCGCCGCATCCCCGAATAAACCCGCACGGCCCCGGGGCAGCCCCGGCCAGGCCTCCGCCAACGGGGCCCCGCGGAGGCGCGGCAGGAAGGGCAAGGCCGAGGTGCTGCTGCTGGAGCTCTCCCAAACCCCGGAGCAAATCCCGGTGGAAAAGGGGCTGGGGAACAGCCAGGACGGAGACGGGAGCCCTCGGGGCGGGCGGCCCAAGAGGAGGGCGGCCAAAGTGTAAGTGGTGATGACAACTGGGGACACCTGAGCTCTGGGGACACCTGAGCTCTGGGGACACCTGGGCTCCGGGGACACCTGGGCTCCGGGGACACCTGAGCTCTGGGGACACCTGAGCTCTGGGGACACCTGGGCTCTGGGGACACCTGGGCTCCGGGGACACCTGAGCTCTGGGGACACCTGAGCTCTGGGGACACCTGGGCTCTGGGGACACATGGCAGAGCTGGGAATGCTCAGCCTGGATCAGGGGAGGCTCCAGGGAGACTTTAGAGCCCAAAGGGACAGCACAAAAGTTGGACAAGGGGCTGTAGGGTCAGAGCACAGGGGAATGGCTTTGCACTGCAAGAGTTAGATGGGATATTGGGAGGAAATCCTTCCCTTTGAGAGTGGTGAGGCCCTGGCACGGAGAAGCTGTGGCTCCTCTATCCCTGGAATTTTTCAAGGCTGTGGCTGCCCCATCCCTGGAAATTTTCAAGGCCAGGTTTGATGGCCCTTGGGGCACCCTGGCCTAGGGGAAGGTGTCCTTGCCCATGGCAGGGGGTTGGAAGTGGATGAGTTTTAAAGCACCTTCCAACCCAAACCATTCCCTGATTCTGTGACTCAGTGATCTGTCTCCCCAGAGGGTCTTGGTGTCTTTTGTCCTGTGTTTGGTGGGATGTTCTGGCCCCTCACAGACCAATCCTCTCGCACTTCAGGGAGTGTGTTTGGATCCAGGAGCCCTTGGCAGGGGGGCAGCAGCTGGAATTTCCTTGGTTGCTGACAGAGCAGGAGGAGCTTTTTGGTGGTAGCAGGGCAAGCTCCAGGGGAGTTCAGGGCAGGGGGAGACCTTGTGGCACAGCTGGAGCAGCTGCTTCACCCAGACCATGAGTCCTGGAGGGAGAAAAGGAAGGGAAGGGAGGGAAGCAGGGCTGGCCCACCCCTGTGCCATCCTGCTGCTTACCCCCAGGCGCTGCCCTGGTGTTGCAGGGCTCTGCTGTACCTGCAGGAGCTGGCCGAGGAGCTGATGCCGGTGTCCCAGCCCCCTGCCCCGGCCCAGGACACGCCCCAGCCCGCCCCCAGGAAACGCCGCAGCCGCAGGAGGAAGGAGGAGGAGGGCGCAGACAGCGATGACCCCGCGCAGGACGCCGACTTCGTGCCCCCGCAGGAGGCGCTGCAGGCGGAGGAGGAGGAGGAGGAGGAGGAAGGCAGTGACACGATGCTCAGTGAGGCGTCGGAGGCAGAGCTGGAGCCGCCCCGAGGGCACGGCGGGAGGGCAGCAGCCTCAGGGGTGAGGGCAGGGCTCTGCCCAGGGCCCTCTTTGCCTGTGTCCAGCAGCTCCAGATGCCTGTGCTGTCCCACACTGTCCCTGATGTCAGGGCAGGGCTCTGCCCAGGGCCCTGTTTGTCTGTGTCCAACAGCTCCAGATGCCTGTGCTGTCCCACACTGTCCCTGATGTCAGGGCAGGGCTCTGCCCAGGTCTCTTCTTGCCTGTGTCCAGCAGCTCCAGATGTTTGTGCTGTCCCACAGTGTCCCTGATGTCAGGGCAGGGTGGGACATGGGGGAGGCACAAGGGCAGTGGCAGCTCCCAGTGAGGCCCAGTGGGGATGGGAGCAGGGGCAGGTCCTCTGGGAGAGGGAGCAGGGCCTGCACTGGAGCAGAAGGCAAGTCCTGAAGGCCTCCTGGAGGTTGCTGTAGTGTCTTTCTTTAGCCCAGTGTGGCAGGTTGGCAGAGCTCTGTTCTGGGGGCCGTGGTGGTTCCCTTTGGGACAGCTGGGTCCCCCAGAGCTCAGGACTTGCTCTGATTTTGCTCTTGTGCCCAGAGATCCAAGCCCCAGTGCCGAGGCCTCGCCCCCAACGGCTTCCACAACTCCATCATGGCCCCGGTGGAGAAGAGCTCCAGCCTGACCTGCAGCCTGTGAGTGGGGGCTCGGGGGGCTCGGGGGGAGCTGCAGGGAGCAGTGGGTGTGTCCTGGTACCATCCCTGGCACAGGTACAAGGGGGAAGGAGTGCATGCCTTGCTTGGGGAATGTCAGAATTCTGCTGGGATGGGGCACAGTTGCAAAGGGCAGGGGCTGTGCTGCAGCAGCAGGGGCTGTGGCACAGAATGCAGGTAGGGGATGGGAGCAGGGGGTGCTGGACACGCCATGGGGCTGTGGCTGAGGTCTGGCATGCACTGCAGGAGGGAGCAGAAGCACTCACAGTGGGAGTTCCCTGACTGGATCCCAGTGGCACACAGGTGGACGTGTCTCTCTGACAGGTACCGTGGGAGCAGGGCCAAAGGAAAAGTGGGGCAGGTCCCAGCAGTGTCTGGGGTGAGCAGAGGGGATTGGGGGGGCCCTGTGCTTCTATACCCCTCTCTGTATCTTTTGTGGGCTTTGGGGGTCTCTTGGATTTGGCTGTGGAGCAACACAGGAGGGCCTGTCAGGCTGTGTGGAGGCTGGGATGGTGCTGGGGCACAGGGCAGTGCTGGGGGGCTTTGGGTGAAGGGTGGGGAGGTCTCTCACTTGTCCCCACACAGCGAGGCTGCCCCGTACCTGCCGGCAGAGGAGCAGTCTCCCCTCTTCTCCGTCCAGCGTGAGGGCATCAAGGAGGATGGTGCTTTGTACAGGTTAAACAGGTGTGTAACGGGGTGTCCCCGGGCCCAGCAGGGTGTCTGTCAGGCTGTCCCCAGCCCCAGTGGCTGTCAGGCTGTCCCCAGCCCCAGTGGCTGTCAGGCTGTCCCCCCTCCAGTCTGGGACCAGGGGTTACCCCAGGGTCTCACCCTTGGGTTGTGCTGTGCCCTGGGGGTCCCACCAGCCCCTGCCCCGGCTCTGCAGAGGCCTTCACCCTTCTCCCACCAACAGGTTTAGTTCTCTGCAGCCCCACCCAGAGCGCCTGGACGTCTCTTTCTTCGTGGGCGGCCCCGTGTGGGCCATGGACTGGTGCCCCACCCCGGAGGGCTCCGCAGCCCCGCAGTACGTGGCCGTGTCCTGCCACAGGAGCATGGAGGAGACTCACAGTGTGTCTGGGCTCCACTCAGGCCCTGCTCTCCTGCAGCTCTGGAGCCTGGGCGTGCTGCAGACGGGGCAGGGGTGAGTGACTGGGGCTGGGGCTTACCTAGATCATGTCTCCCTCTGTTACTGCATGGGTGGTGAGGCTTGTCCTCTCCCAGAGCCACCAGCCACGGTTTGAACCCCAAAGAGGCTGTGCTGGTGTCCGGCTGTGCCAGTGTTGAGTGTTGGAGCTGCTGGGCATCAGCTGCCACGTTCCTCATGGCCAAACTCCCCCCCACAGCTCTCCCAGCAAAGCCAGGCTGGCCTATGCCATCGCTGCTGACTATGGCTGTGTGTGGGACATGAAGTTCTGCCCCAGTGGGGCCTGGGAGCCCCCCAGTGCAGCCCGGACGGTGAGTGCTGCTCAAGGGCTTCCCTCGGGTTCCCCAAAGCTCCTGAGAGCTGTCCCCGTGTCTGAGCCCATCTGTCCATCCCTAGCACCCCCAGATGAGCCGGCTGGGCCTGCTGGCTGCTGCCTTCTCGGATGGCAGGGTGGTGGTGTATGCCTTGCCACACCCCGGGGCCCTGCACCACGCCAAGACAACACAGGTAAAAGGTAGGAAGAGCCACACCACTGAGCAGGGACTGTCCTGGCCCTTCTCCCCCTGTGCCAGGGTGGGACTGCAAGCCCTGGGGCTGGGCACCTCTGTCCACAGGAGCCTGCTGTGCTGGTGGGGAGGTGAGCCCACCTGATCCCCAGGATTGGGACCCTGGTGCCCCCAGCCTGGCATCTGTCACAGATACAGTGTGGGATCCAAGGCTGCTTTTTTGGGTGTTGGGGGCCTGCTTTGAGTATTCTTGTGCCCAGACATCCAAGTCCCAGTGCTGAAGCCTTGCCTCCAAAGGCTTCCACAATTCCATTGTGGAATTCCAGTGGAGAAGAGCTCCAGGCTCGCCCACAGCCTGTGTGAGCAGAGGCCCATGTGCAAAATACAGCTTTGGTTCCATCTGAGGGACACTGCAGCAGCCTGGCTGGGGTGGAGCTCCTGGGCAGCCCCCAAAAGCTGGGCACTGGGAGGGGGCTCTCAGCAGCATCACTGTGCCCATAGCGGGGTATGGGCTTTGGGCTGACAAATTCTTCAGGCACTTAGAGTGTGCTTACTTAAAACTAAAATCTAAACTTCATATTTTACGTGGCTTAATATATTTTAGTTTTTCTAAAGGCTTTCAACTCCTCCATCTTTCCCTGGAGAGCACAGGGAGGGATGTGACATACCTCCAGCCTTTTCCCATCTCCCTGCTGCCAGAGCTGCTCCCTCCAAGGCGTGTGTGTGAGGATAGGACAGGGAATGCTGGGCCAGCTCAGGCTAATGGTGCCTGTAATGGGCTGCACAGAGCCAGGCAGGATTGATGGCCGGTGCGTGCCGGCGGCACCCGCTCAGCCGTGGCCGTGCTGACAGTGGGAAATGGGCTCCCTGTGCCCAGCCACGGCTCCCAGCCCCCCTCTGCGTGCTGTCTGTGCCTGTGCTGGCTGCAGGGAGCTGTGCTGCTGCTGCAGCCCCCCCCCTGGTCCCTGTGAGGGGGCTCAGCCAGCTCCTGTCTGTGACTGGAGCCCGGCACATCATTGGCTGCGGCTGCACACGCGGTCACTGCGTCTCACAGCTGGGATGGAGAGTTGTTTTCTGGCTCAGGATCAGTGCCAGGCCCTACTGGAAGCTCCCAAAGGGCTGTGGCTGTGCTGGCTGTCCCTGGGGCACTGGGGACCCTCATCCCTGTGCTCCTGCCTGGCAGAGTCTCCATCCTGCATCCCATCTGTGCCAGAGAAGATGTACAGCTTCTCCGTATCTCCACCCATGGCTGCCACTCTCCAGGCTGTGACGTGCCTGTCTGGTGCTCACCGTGCTGGAGGACAGCCCCACACTGGGGGTTAGGCATCCCAGGCCCGAGGGATGTGGGTGCCCACAGCACTCATGTTTGGGGTGTTCCTGCTGGGGGGGGATTCTCTGGCAGACATTCTCTGGTGCATGGTGGTCCTGTGGGTGTCCTGCCCTGAGCTGTTGGGTGTGGAGTCTCTACAGCCTGCCCTCCCCAGGAGTGCTGCTGGCTGCTCCAGTCCTGTCAGCCGTGGAGGAGATAACCCTGCACAGCTGCTCTCTGCCTTGCTGGAGTGGTCCAAGTCAGGGCTGGCCCCTGTGTGTCACTGCAGCACCTTGACTTTGGTGCTGGCCATGGTGGGGCAGGAGCATGTCATCTCTGCCTGCAGCACATTTCAGGGGCTGTTTCCTCACAGGCACAAGCAGGCCTGGCTCCTGGGGGTCCTGCCACCACCAGTTTGCCCCTCCATGTGCTGGGAACACTGCCCTGGGGAAAATGGTGGGACAGGGACTGGGAGCCCTGGCCAGGGCCACGAGGAGCAGCAATCCAGGCTCCAGGCAGGGAGCTCCTGGCACAGCCAGTGCTGTCCCCCTGACCCCCTTCTGCTCTTTTCTAGATGGGTCCCTCCACAAGCACCTTATCTGCAAGGTCAGTGTTCCCCACCACGGTGCTCCCTGTCAGGGCCGGCACCCGGTGAGCCCCCCCAGCCAGTGCAGGTGGCAGATCTTGGGGAGCCGAGGCACCTGCAGAGTGTTGGAGGGGCAGAGCAGTGCTGTGCTCCCACCCCAGGGAGCTCCCACCCTTGGGGCATGCATGGATGGCTGTGACCCAGGGCTCTTCCTTGGCCCCCAGGTGCAGTGCGTCGCCACGCTTCAGGTGGGCTCCATCCAGGCAGGTAATGCCTCTGAGTGTGGACAGTGCTTCAGTCTCTCCTGGATGCCTTCCAAGCCCCACCATCACCTGGCAGCAGGGTTTTATGATGGTGAGTCTCTTTCTGTGCCCTGTGGCTGCACTCAAGATGCAGCCCTCACCCTGGCAGAGACACTGAGCTGAGTGCTCAGCCTCAGCTGGTGCTGGAAGCTCTGCCCAGCCCCTTGGGTCAGGGCAAGGCTTCTCTGGGCTGGCTGGTGTCATTCTGACATACCTCCAGGCTAGTCTTTGTGGCTCTGGGCTTATCCACATCTGTTTTAACTTGTCTGGGTGGAATTTTCTGCTGCAGATTTGTGCTGTGTTGCCAGGACCTGTTACCATGCTGTCTGCTTAGAGCCCCAGCTCCAACCTGGCCCGAGGCCCTGCCTGTGCTGCTGCTGTTGTGTCCTGCCACCATCCTGTCCCTCTCTCAGCCCCAGCTCCAGCCTGGCCCGAGGCCCTGCCTGTGCTGCTGCTGCTGTGTCCTGCCACCATCCTGTCCCTCTCTCAGCCCCAGCTCCAGCCTGGCCCGAGGCCCTGCCTGTGCTGCTGCTGTTGTGTCCTGCCACCATCCTGTCCCTCTCTCAGCCCCAGCTCCAGCCTGGCCCGTGGCCCTGCCTGTGCTGCTGCTGCTGTGTCCTGCCACCATCCTGTCCCTCTCTCAGCCCCAGCCCTGTCTGCTGTGTTCTGCATCTCCTGCAGCCCTGCCCGTGCCTCTGCTGGTCCCCCACTGAAGCAGCTGCACCGTTGGCAGTGCCTCATGGACACGAGTCTTTCCACAGGCACCGTGGCGGTGTGGAACCTGCTCACCAAATCCCTGCTGCAGTGTGTGCACCAGCCTGACGCCTCCCTCAAGCTCTACCCTTTCAGGTGCTTTCTGGCCCACGACCACGCAGTCCGGAGCGTTGAGTGGTGCAAGGCCGACAGGTGAGGGCAGGAGCAGGCACAGATCCTGCCAGGAGAGGAGCTCCCTCCTGCAGGAGAAGCTCCTTTGTCAAGAAGGGCTTGGTGCTGATGACACCTGAGCCTCTGCAGCCCCAGAGGGGTCGGGTTGGGCTTTCCAGGGTGAGGGCAGTTGAGCCACTGCAAGGCTGGTGTCGCGTTATGGACACGAAAAGAGCCACACTCACCCGTCAGGTAGAAGCAGGGAAAAGAAGGCAGTTTGTTATGATTTAGGGTTTATACAGTATTTGGGATTTGGGCAAGGATTAGTCATTGAGATGAACACCTCTCTGACCCCAGTGGTGAATCCAAAAGTCCATCACTGAAAAGAATAAAAACAATATAGACTGTTTTGAGAGACTTTGAAGGAAAGTATGTAAACAGTCTTTGTATTACAGCAATAGGCTGGGGCTGCCTGGGCCCTGCAGTGGGGCAGGCACAGCTCCACGCTGGGCTCTCAGTGCTGCCTTTTCCTGCTCCTCAGCAACTTCCTGGTCACGGTTGGCAGCGACCGCAAGATCAAGTTCTGGGACCTGCGGCGGCTCTACGAGCCCGTCAACAGCATCAAGAGGTTCCTGAGCACCGAGGTGGCCTGGCTGCTGCCCTACAACGGCATCACTGTGGCCCAGGACAACTGCTATGCCTCGTGAGTGCTGGGGCCAGTCCTGCTGCCAGGGCAGTTCCAACTTCTCAGGGTTCCCTGTGTCTTCCCCCTCCCTGGGGCTGTCCAGCTGTGCCAGGGCAAGGGCAGACTCTGCTTGTTTTGGGTCTCATCACAGCAGTACAGCGTGACATCCTCTCTAAGGCAGAGGCAGGGTGGGCCAGGGGATGGGCTACCCCTGGACTGGGCAACAGGAGTGCTGCTAAAGGAATTTGGGGTCTCAGTGAGTTCTTGGCCTGCCTTGAGCTGCCTCTTGATTTATGACATGGTGCTAGAGCAAGAACAGCCCCCTCTCCCCAGGCCAGTTCTGTGGGGAGGCGGGCTGTGCCTGGGGCTCTCACATTCCTGGTGACAGGCATCCCGTGCCTCATTCTGTCCCTTCCACCACAGGTATGGGCCCTGTGGGATCCACTACATCGACGCTGGCTACCTGGGCTTCAAGGCTTATTTTGTGGCCCCTCGCAAGGGCACCGTGTGGGTAAGGGCCAGTGCAGGGCCATTCCTGGCCAGGTCAGCACCAGCTGGGGCCCAGGGCTTGTGGATGGGGTGACCCCACCCAGCTGGGGGTGGTGGGAGCCCCGTGCCCTCCAGCCCTGTGTCCCTGCAGAGCATCTCTGGCTCGGACTGGCTGAACACGGTGGCTGCGGGTGACATCACTGGTGAGCTGGTGGCAGCGGTGCTGCCTGACCTGGCTGTCAACCCCCTCAACGTCAAGCGCTCCTTGGATCGCAGATTTGTAAGAGACCATTGCCCTTGGGTGGCCCAGCCTGGCATGCAGGGGGACCAGGGGGATCCTGGGGTCCCCATCCTGCTTGTCCCTGTCTGCAGAGGAGCAGCAGGGTGTCTGTCCCCCCTGCCCTGACCCCTCTCACCCACAGCCCGTGTACAAAGCTGACCTGCTGCCGTGCAGCCCCGACGGGCCCCAGGGCACCGAGCAAGCCCTGCCCAGGACCCACCGCTACAGCGAGATGGTGGCCAGGAGCTACATCAGATTCCAGGACACGGACCTGGTAGGGGAGAGGACAGGGGGCAGCCAGGGTCTGACCCGTGAGCGGGGATGTGGCTGGGCAGTGGGGGTGGTGGCAGGGCCAGGAGATGCTGCTGGGGCTTTGGGGCAGGGCTGAGATGGTGGTGCACACGATGCCCCCAGCCCAAGGTGGTGCCATCGCTTCCCAGCGCAGCTTCCAGAACTTCCCCAGCCGGGAGCCCATGCGCCGGATGCACAGGCAGGAGCTGAAGGCAGAGCTGAGCCTGGACCGCCTGCAGCTGGAGGCCCTGCACAGGGTGAGTGGGGCAGGCTGAGCCCCAGCGCTGCACAGATGGCTGTGCTCTGGGGGACAGAGAGCCAGAACCCACCCCTCCTTCATGAGCTCCTCTATTCCCACTTTGGGGACACAATCCCAGCACCCAGCCTTCATGAGTTCCTCTGTTCCCACTCGGGGACACACAGTCCTAGCACCCAGCCCTTCCCTCATGAGCTCCTCTATTCCCATTTTGGGACACACAATCCCAGCACCCAGCTCCTCCCTCAGAGCTCCTCTATTCCCACTTTGGGGGACAGTCCCAGCACCCAGCCCCTCCCTCATGAGCTCCTTTATTCCCACTCTGATGGACACAATCCCAGCACCCAGCTCTTCCTTCGTGAGCTCCTCTATTCCCACTTTGGGGACACAGTCCCAGCACCCAGTCCCTCCCTCACGAGCTCCTCTGTTCCCACTTTGGGGACACAATCCCAGCACCCAGCCCCTCCCTCACAAGCTCCTCTGTTCCCATTTTGGGGGACACAATCCCAGCACCCAGCCCCTCCCTCATGAGCTCCTCTGGGACACAATCCCAGCACCCAACCCCTCTCTCACGAGCTCCTCTGTTCCCATTTTGGGGGATACAATCCCAGCACCCAGCCCCTCCCTCACGAGCTCCTCTGTTCCCCCAGGTGCGCTTCAGCCCCAACCTGGACTCGCAGGGGTGGCTGGTGTCGGGCGGGCAGGCGGGCATTGTGCGGGCACACTGCCTGGCAGGGCTGGCCTCTGCTGTGGGCCTCCAGCTGCTCCCAGAGTGCCAGGCCCGCTTCAGCGTCCTCTATGGGGACACATCCAGCAGCCCTGGCCCCCCTGAGCGCTCCCCTCTGCCTGCAGAGTAGGGGGTCAGTCTCTCATCGTGCTGCCGCCAGGTGCTCACCCTGGGCTGGGGCCAGCTGTGCTGGCGTGGGGCTGTGGGCCCTCTCAGCATTGCTTTCCTGATGGGTGTCTGCTGCAGGAGGGACAGCTGCTCCCAGCCATTCCCTGGGATGCTCTGGACACTTGTCCTCATCCTCTGGGCCTGGAGGGGTCTGTCTGTGCTGTTGGGTCTGAGCTGGGCAGGGCTGGTGGGACCTGTGAGTGTCCCAGGGCTGAGTTGTGGGTCTGACCCCATAGAAGTGCCCATGGGCTTCATCAGCGTGGAGCTGTGCTTGTGCTCTCCTCCATCCCCACTGTGCCCCCCGGGGCGGGGAGGGGGCTGGGGGCCGTGGAGTCGCTCACATTGAGCTTGTATTCAGCTGTGCAGAATAAACGTGGTTGGTTTTTTATGGCCGTGGTGCTGCTGGCATGGGGGAGGACGTGGCTGTGTCTGTAGGGACCCACCCCCAACTCCACCCGTTCCCTCCCCGTGTCCCTCTGGCTGCTGCACTGCTGCTGCTGCTGCTGCTCCAACACATTTATTGGCAGCGCTGGGACCGCTGCTGACACAGATGGACAGATTGACACCAGGGGCACAGGCACAACTCAGCAGAGGGAATGGATCAAGCCCAGGCACGGCAGGATTCAGATGGAGCCCAGGCAACAGCGTGGGGGGCTGGAGCCAAGGCCAGGCCTGAGGTCCCCCATGGGGGATGTCCCTTCCTGCCAGGACAGACAGGCTCCCTGGGGACTGGATGGGGCAGGATTCCACCTCCTCGAGAGCTGTGGTGCAGCAGGGAGCAGAAGATCCCAGGGAGCCCCTGTGCTCCACAGGCCAGGCCATGTGTCTGTCCCCCCCAGGACACCACACTGGGGTCACTGTCCCACCCCAGGACTCCACAGCACTGGGGTGGGTAGAGGGGGAATGGGATCTCAAGCACTGCCCTGCTCTGGCACAAGGAGCTGGGGCCAGGGCCACGTCTGGCCCAGTGTGGCAGCAGGAGGAGGGTCTCAGGTTCGGGGGTCCTGGCAGTGGGGACACCCTGCTGTCTCCTCCCGGTGCTGCTCCACCTGCACCGTGCACAAGGCAAAGCCAAACCTGCTCTGGAGCCGGGCAGTGACCTCCTGCAGCACCATCTCAGTGTCAGCACCGGCGTCTGGGGGCAGCAAGGCAGGGGCTCGTTCCTGGCACAGCCAGGGGACCCCCACCCTGGCCATGCCCCGTGCAGGTCACTCACCCACGGCCACGTGCACTGACACCACAGGGTGGCTCAGTGTCAGCGCCCAGAGGTGCAGGTCGTGGACACCCCGCACGCCGCTGGCCCCCAGCAGCTCCTCCTTCACCACGTCAAACTCCAGGCCCCGTGGTGTCCCTGCAGCACCACCAGTGACAGGGGGCCACCCTTGGGCCCAGCCACAGCACCCACCTCGGGGAGGGCTCCCAGAGGAAGCCACTGGGGCTGGGGGGTTTCCCCAGGGGAACCAGGCTGGGCACGGTGGCCTCACCTTGGGGCCAACGCACCTGGCTGGGGTGGAGATTAGGGACTGACTGGGGGGATTCAGGTGGGGCAAGGGAAAGACAGAGGAGGTGAGCTGCCTCATGGGCAAAGGGCTGTGGCCGATGCAGCTCCAGGAGCTCCTGTGCTCACCCTGCACCTGTGGCCTCACACCCCTCTCACTGCTCACCTTCCATGAGGACCCTGAAGACGTCCCTGAGGATGGTGATGGTGGAGCCAAGGACGAAGACCGAGAAGAAGAGGGTGCTGATGGGGTCTGCGATCTTGCACTGGGGCTGCAGAGAGCGGGGTCTCTGTGAGGCTGGGGGCACAGCCCACCCTGCCTGGGGCTGGGAGGGCTGTCCTGTCCCCACAGGCAGCACTGGGGCAGTCCAGCCTGGGCACCTTGAAGTAGATGATGGTGGCAGCCACCAGGACGCTGAGGCTCTGCAGCAGGTCACCCACCACATGGACAAAGGCTGCCCTCACACTGGTGCTGCCGGGCAGGGGGCTGGGCTGGCAGGACACGGAGCTCTCCAGCTGCTCGTAGGCCCCTGTGCCGTGGCCGTGGCCAGCAGGGGACTGGTGCAGGATGTAGGCCATGCTGGGAGGAGTAGAGAAAGCTCAGTGCCACTGACAGGGCGTGGGGGCCCTGCTGGCCCTGCTTGGGCAAAGGGGACACACGGGCAGTCACACCTGGGTCTTGGGATGGTGGGAAGAGTGGGGCTGGAAGGTGTGGAGGAACAGGGCAGGGGTTTGGTCCTGGGGCTTGTGTCAGGGCTTGGGAGGTGCTGCTTGGGGACCAGGGAATGTGAGGTGTGGAGATGTGGGTACATGGACTGGAAGCCCCGAGCATACGAGGGATGGGGAAAGGGGAGAGGCAACACCTGGGGACACAAGGCTGGTGCACAGGGACACAAAGTGACCTGGGGGCACAGCTGGGGTTCCAGGGACATCGGTGGGGCAGGACTCAGGCTGGTGGTGACCCCGGGAGCACAGGACATACACCAGATTGACGCCGACAGCACAGGCAGACGTGGCCAGCATGGCCCGGGCCTCGATCTCGTAGTCGTTGCTGATGATGCGAGCGGCCGCCAGGTAAACAAGGGCTGCGGTCACAACCCAGATGGACAGGACAGAGACCAGAGCACCCAGTGTCTCTGTGGGATGAGACCCATCAGCACCCAGCCCGGCGCTGGGGGTCCCTTGGATGTCCCCCTGAGCTCACCTGAGCGGTACCAGCCGAAGGTCATGGCCTTGGTGGGCGGGCGGTTGGACACCCAGAGGGAGAAGAGGCTGACGGACATGCTGCCCACGTCAGTCAGCAGGTGAGCCGCGTCTGTCATGATGGCCAGGCTGTGTGCCAGGTACCCCCCTGTGGGCACAGAGTGGCTGGCACCGAGCCCCCCACAGCCCCCAGCCCAGCCCGGCCCCCTCAGCCGCCCTCACCGATCACCTCCCCGACCATGAAGAGGCAGCAGACGGCGCAGGCGATGCTCAGCTGCCGGCGGGCCTGGAGCCTGCCCTGCCCTGGCCTGGGGCTCCCCGGGCTGCAGCGGCACCGGGGGTCTGGAGCCGGTGCTGGAGGGTCTTGAGAGCCTGTGAAGAGACTGGGGGCGGGGGGTCAGTGCCCGGAGCCCCCCAGGGTCCTGATACCACCCAGTATCAGACCAGATAGTCAGTGGAACCCCTTCGAGCGGGAGGAGCAGCGGGGTGGGAACGGGGACTGGTGGATGGACGGTACTGGTGTGGGCGGGTGATAGAGGGATGGATGGATGGATGGATGGATGGATGGATGGATGGATGGATGGATGGAGGGATGGAGGGATGGAGGGAGGGAGGGATGGAGGGAGGGAGGGATGGAGGGAGGGATGGATGGATGGAGGGATGGATGGAGGGAGGGATGGATGGAGGGATGGATGGAGGGATGGATGGATAGATGATACCCGTGTGTGTGGGTGACATTTGGGCTCCCAGAGGCACAGGACAGACCCCCGAGGGGGGAGTGAGTCTGCCGCACGGCGGCGCCGGTTCCGCCCGAGTGAAGCTGCCGGTGGCACCGTGAACGTGCCGGTGGCGATGTGCCGGTGCCGGTGGCGATGTGCCGGAGCCGGTGGCGATGTGCCGGTGCCGGTGGCGATGTGCCGGTGCCGGTGGCGATGTGCCGGTGCCGGTGGCGATGTGACGGTGCAGGCGGCGCCGCTCGGGGCTGCGCGGGGACTGCGGAGCCGCCGGTGTCCGTGCCGGATGGAGGAAGGCGCGGGGACGGACGGGGACGGACGTGCCGGGGGTACCGGGGGTGGGAAAACGGGGCGGCGCGACGGGCCGGGGGCTTGGCGGCTGCCGGACGGGCTGGGGGGGGCGAGGGGGGCGAGGGGCGAGCACCAGGGGCGGGAGGAGCCAGGATGGATTGCAGAGGCGGGGGAGAGCGGAGCTGGCCGGGAGGGGAATTGCCGGGGGGTCTGGGAGGGGATGGGGGGGCCGGGGGTGGGATGGGGGGCCGGGGGTGGAGGTGCCGGGGGGCAATGGGGATGCTGGAGGTGCTGGTGCCGGTGATGGGGCTGTCGGGACGGCGGTGATGGAAGTGCCGGGGGTGGAAACGCCGTCGGTGCCGGAGGCGCCGGGGATGGAGTTGTGGTGGGGTGGTGTGGCGGTGGGACCCCAGGGCGATGGGTACCGGTGATGGGATGCCAGGGGTGCCGGTGGTGGGATGCAGGGGTGATGGGTGCCGGGGATGGGATGCCAGAGGTGCCGGGATGGGATGCCAGGGCGATGGGTACCGGTGATGGGATGCCAGGGATGCCGGTGGTGGGATGACAGGGCGATGGGTACCAGTGATGGGATTTTAGGGCGATGGGTACCAGTGATGGGATGCCAGGGGTGCAGAGGTGCCGGTGATGGGATGCCAGGATGGGATTCCAGGGCAATGTGTGCCGGGATGGGATGCCAGAGCTGCCGGGATGGGATGCAGGGGTGATGGGTGCTGGGGTGATGGGATTCTAGAGCGATGGGTACCAGTGATGGGATGCCGGAGGTACTGATGATGGGATTCCAGAGCGATGGGTACCAGTGATGGGATGCCAGGGGTGCAGAGGTGCCGGTGGTGGGATGCCAGGGCGATGGGTGCCGCAGTGATGGGATTTTAGGGCGATGGGTGCCGGTGATGAGATGCTAGAGATACCGGTGATGAGACGCCAGAGCTGCCGGGATGGGATGCCAGGACCGTGGGTGCCGGGGATGGGATGCCAGTGGTGCCGGGATGGGATGTCAGAGATGCCGAGGCGATGGTTCCCGGAGCCGCCGGTACCTTTTGAGGCGCAGGCTGCCGTCGGCTCGGCCGCCCCTCGGGCTGACCAGGCGGGCGCTCTCGGTGCCGCTCCTCGGCTCCATCCCGGCACCACCGGCACCACCGGGAGCACCGGGACCGCCCCTGCCGTGCCTCCGCCCCCGCCCCTGCCGTGACTCCACCCCCGGGCTGGGGAGCGGGGGCGTCCCCGGGGGGCGCAGAGGATGCTCGGCTGGTGTGGGGGATCTCTGTAGGGCAGGGATGGATCTCTGTAGGGCAC
>SWJQ01000514.1:175417-188814 GCA_007252995.1 Zosterops borbonicus | reverse complement strand
TAAATGGGGGCGTGGCCTCATCGCGGCGGAGCCCTATCGGGAGCGTGGCTTCAATTGGGGCGTGGCCTCACACAGGAGGCGTGGCCTGTCCCCCCGCGCCGCGCGCAGCCCGGCCTGTCCCGGCAGCCCCCGCGGCCACGCGCGGCGATGGCGGCGGCCGGTGCTGAGGAGCGGCGGGGCCCGGCGGGGCTGGAGCGGGGCCCGGCGGGGCTGGAGCGGGGCCCGGCGGGGCTGGAGCGCGGCTCGGGCTCCTCTCCCAGCCCCGGCCCGCTGGGCTCGCTGCTCAGCCGCTTACCGCTGGCTCCCGGCCCGGCCCCGCGGCGCCGCACCGCCAGCCAGTGCAAACCGGAGCCGCCGCTGCTGCGGACCAGCAAACGGACCATCTACACGGCCGGGAGGCCGCCCTGGTACAGCGAGACCGGCGCGCCCGTGGACGAGGCCTTTGTCATCGGTGAGCGCTGGGACGGGCCCGGGGAGGGGATGGAGCCCAGAGCGGCGCGGGGAGGGAGTGCAGGCCGCACCGGGGCCGGGATCAGGCCGCACCGGGGCCGGGATCAGGCCGCACCGGGGCAATCACGGAACCAGGCCCCGAGCAGCGGCCTAGGAGGGGCTGGCACCGGCCTGGGAGCCGGATCCAGAACCGTGACGGATCCCGGGCCCCCGCCCTCCCCTCCCCTCCCCGCAGGCCTGTGCGGCGGCAGCGCCTCGGGCAAGACCACGGTGGCCACGCGGATCATCGAGGCCTTGGACGTGCCCTGGGTCGTGCTGCTCTCCATGGACTCCTTCTACAAGGTGCGGGGTAACTCACGGTTCCGGGGACTGCTGAGTGCTCCTGATGCTCCCTGCGGCTCCAGGGAGCCGGTCCAGGCCTCTGGCGGGGTGCTGAGCCCTGCCCGGTGCCTGCAGGTGCTGGATGAAGGGCAGCAGGCTCTGGCAGCCCGCAGCGACTACAACTTCGACCACCCCGATGCCTTTGACTTCGAGCTGCTGGTCAGCGTCCTGCGCAAGCTCAAGAAGGGCAAGAGCGTGAAGGTTCCTGTGTACGACTTCACCACACACAGCCGGCGCCGAGAGTGGGTGGGTGCCTGGGGGAGGAGTCCTGGGGAAGGGGAGCTCCTCTGGGGGCTGCAGGGACTGGGAGGATAAAGGGAGGGGGGTATCAGGAGTGTAGGTGGATCTGCAAAGGTGTGAGGGAGGGATTCAGGGTGGAAAGGTGCTGGTATTGAGCAGAAGTTTGGGGTCTGGAGTGAGGTTTGGGGTCTGTCTTGGGCTGGAGCATCATGCAGAGGGATGAGCTAGGACTCCAAGACATTTATGGGAATAAATAAACTCCAGGACAGTTATGGGAATAAATAAACTCTAAGACAGTTATGGGAAGCCTCCACAGAGTGGTGGGGGCGCCCTGTTTGTGTCAGTGTTGGTGCTGCTGTGTGAGAAAAACAGAACAAACCCAGCTCCTGTCTGCCCACAGAAAACGGTGTATGGGGCCAACGTCATCGTGTTCGAGGGGATCCTGGCCTTTGCCAACAAGGAGCTGCTCAAGGTATCGCTGCCTCAGGTGGCTCCTGGTGCAGGAGGGGATGTGCTGGAGCAGGACAGGCCCTGGGTGCAGCACTGGGGGCTGTGGGGAGGGAGAGATCACCTCGCTCTGCTGCCAGAGCACTGAGTGCCAAAACCCTCAGGGGAGGTGATGCTGGGGGATAAACACAGCTACCACGAGAGCTGCGTAGGGGGGTGCTCACCCCTCCCAGTTTTCCAGCTCCTGGACATGAAAGTGTTCGTGGACACGGACTCGGACATCCGCCTGGTGCGGCGCCTGCAGCGCGACATCATGGAGCGCGGCCGGGACGTGGCCGGGGTCATCAAACAGTACAACAAGTTCGTCAAGCCGGCCTTCGAGCAGTACATCGAGCCCACCGTGCAGGTGGCCGACATCGTGGTGCCCAGGGGTGAGCCTGGGGCAGAGCCTGGTGTTGTGGGGTGGGTGTTTTGTGGGGCAGGAGGTGGCTCAGCCTCCTCCCCACCCGTCTCCTTTCTGCCCCGCTCTCAGGTGGGGAGAATTTCGTGGCTCTGGATCTCATTGTGCAGCATGTGCACAGCCAGCTGGAGAAGGTGAGCCAGGGGTGAAGAGGGGAAGGGGTGGCTGCACACAGACAGAGCTGTGCTCCTGGAGCACCCAAGGGTGGGTTTTTGTGTCATGTTTCCCTTCTCAGAAGGCTTTGGGGTGGTGTTTGGGGGAGCAGATCTGTGAAGTGGGTGCTGGGGAGGCAGCTGGGCTGTTGTGGTGGCTGTGCTGGCCTTTGGGTGACTGACACAGTGTCTTTCCTGTTCTCCTGTGCTGCACCAATGACGTCTCCACCATCCAGAGGGAGATTACAGTCAGGTACGTGTGACCCACCACTGCAGAGGAGCCACTTCTGGCTTTGGGGGGGTGGGCTGCTGGCACCCACTGGATTCCAAGTCTTGTCTCCTCCCTGTCCCTGCTGGCAGAGCTTTGCTGAGGTGCCTGAGCACAGCTACTCCAGCCCAGTGCTGCAGTGGCTGTTGTCAGCTCCTTGGGGCCTGTCTGGCTGTGGGCTCTGTGTGACCCATCCCACACTGTGGCTGATGCATGTGGCCAGCTCCCTGTCCTTGTGTGGAGCAGGGCTCCTGCCCCCACTGCTGAGTTAGCCTGGGCTGTTCACTTTGGCAGGAAAATTTCCCTGCATGGTCCCTCCTCCTTGCAGTTCATGTCCCGTTTGAGCAGGACAGTCCTTGTCCCTCACATGGTGCCCAGCCCAGTCCCAGGGAGCCTGGGAACATCCTGCCCTGCAGAGCTGCTGCTCCTGGTGCTGCAGAGGCTGCAGCAGCAGTGTGTGAGCTGCAGGAGNCCTGGTGCTGCAGAGGCTGCAGCAGCAGTGTGTGTGCTGCAGGAGGTTCACCCCAGTCTTTTTGGGTGGTCTGGCTCTGGGAATTCATGCCTGGTATCACACTTGGGGCAGGGATCCAGGTGGGAAGGCCAAGCATGATGCCAGTTCTTCTGGAGCCTTCCTTTGGTGGGATCATGTCCCTCCAAGGGCTCAGAGCTGTGGATCTGCACATTCTGCCCAGCTCTGAGCCCTTTCCTCCCTGCAGGGCAGCCCTGGCCTCTGCCCACCAAGGACAGCCACTGCCAAAGACGCTGAGTGTCCTGGAGAGCACGCCGCAGGTGCGGGGCATGCACACCATCATCAGGTACACCCCTGCCCCTGGCCCCTTCTCTGGGCTCTCACCACAAGCCCTGGGGTGATTTTTTTTCCCCCTTTGTCCCTGAGACCTCAGTGGTGGGTGTTGGCCTGGAGCAGAGTAGCTGAATGGAGCTGGCCCTGGCCCTGTGGGTATTTCTCTGGTGACCAGATCTCTGCACATGTGTTTTGGGTGATTCCTGAGCCAAAAAGGCTGGCTTTTCCTGCTATGGGAGAGGACTAGTTGGTTCTTTCTTCACTGGAGCACAGCTGGAGCAGCTGGTGGCATGGAGGTACCCCAAGGTACCCCTGGCCCCTCTCCCAGGGCACTTGGGTTTAGAGAAGGGACCTGGGCAGCTGCTTCTGTGATTTCACCACTCTCGGTCTTCTCATTCCCCTCTGATGCTCCTTTTTTCCACCATCAGTTAGGTCAAGGGCTAAGATATTTCTTTAGGACTACCAGGAGGTTCTTTGTTTTTGTGGCTGCAGAAGCTGGCAGCCCCCAGGAGTGTTTCTCCACAGCAGAGAGGGGATGTTGAGCTCAGTCAGGTCCTCCTGTGCCTGCTTTCAGTGAGTTTGTAGATGATAACAAGTTTGGTGGGATGGGGGTCCTCTGGAGAGCAGGAAGGCTCAGTTGGGTGGGATGGGGGTCCTCTGGAGAGCAGGAAGGCTCAGCTGGGTGGAATGGGGGTCCTCTGGGGAGCAGGAAGGCTCAGTTGGGTGGGATGGGGGTCCTCTGGGGAGCAGGAGGGCTCAGTTGGGTGGGATGGGGGTCCTCTGGGGAGCAGGAAGGCTCAGTTGGGTGGGATGTGAGTCCTCTGGAGAGCAGGAAGGCTCAGCTGGGTGGANGGGGGTCCTCTGGAGAGCAGGAGGGCTCAGTTGGGTGGGACACGGGTCCTCTGGAGAGCAGGAAGGCTCTGCAGAGGGGTTGGGACAGGCTGGATCAATGTGCTGAGACCAGCAGTGTGAGGGTCAACGAGGCAGAGTGCCAGGTCCTGCCCTTGGGTCACAACAACCCCATAAAGCACCCCAGGATGGGGCAGAAGAGCTGGAAAAAGCCCTCTGAGTGTTGATCAAAAGTGGCTCAACATGAGCCCAGGTGGGCAAGAGGCCAGAGGCACCTGGGCTGGCACTGCTGAGCACGCCCAGTCTTTGGGACAGCTCTGGGCTCCTCCTGATAAGAGAGACATTAAAGGGGCTGGGGCTTGTCCAAGGGAGGGAATGGGGCCCCAGGAGAGGCTGAGTGAGCTGGGAAAGGGGCTCAGCCTGGAGAAAAGGAGGCTCAGGGGGGACCTTCTCATTCTCTATAGCTTCCTGACAGGAGGATGCAGCCAGGTGAGGGGCAGGCTCTGCTCCCATGGAAAAAGGGGCAGGACACGGGGAAACTGCCTCAGGCTGCTCCAGAGGAGATTTGGGTTGGATATTGGAAGCAGTTTCTTCATAGAAAAGATTGTCCAGCCTCAGCACAGCTGCTCCAGGTAGTGATGGAGTCCCCATCCCTGGTGGGATTCAGAATCCACGTGGATGTGGCCCTTGGGGCTGTGTGCCAGGGGTGGTGTTTGGCTGGACTTGATCTCAAAGGGCTTTTCCAAACCAAACAATTTATGATCTCCTGACACTCCTGACACTCCTTTCCTTCTCCTAATTCCTTCCTCCTGTGGAAGCACAGGCTCCAGGGCAGGTCAGGGCAGTAGAAGAGGTGATGTGGCACCTCAGGTGTGCCAGGCAGAGCCCTGTGCCAGTGCCCCTGTCCCTCCCCAGGCTGTGGCTGCACATCTGTGCCACAAGTGCCTGATGACCTTAATCCTCTGAGGCTCAGGGCTGTGCTCAGGCTCTGCCTGGGGCTGCAGGGCCGTGGCACCACTGGCCTCCAGTGGCTCTGCTGATGCCACAGGGGGAGCAGGGCCAGGGCTGGTGGGGAGGCAGCTGAGCCCATTGCAGATGGTGTATAAGAAATGCCACATTTCTGAGGAACATCGACTCAGCCTGAAATCCTGCTGGGCCAGTCCCAAAGCTCTGAGCTGAGGAGCTCTGCTGGGTGTGTTTGTTAGGGGACAGCAAGGCAGCTCGTGATTCTGGTGAGGTTTGGCTGCACTTCGTGGCATCTGTGTCACTTGGGGCTGTTGCTGGTCACCACGTGTGACCCTCTACTCCTGAGGTGCTGCTTTTGCCTCCTGCCCTTCTCTTGGGCTCCCAGAGAGCTGCAGGCTGGTGAGAATCAAACACACCTCCAGCCATGTTTCCTGCACCTCCTTGTGCAGTTACTGCATCTTGGCAGATCTGTCTCTTGTCTTTATTAATTGAGGTTACAACCTCCTGACTCCATTGGTCAATATGACCATCAGTCAAATTCTCCTCTCAGAGAACAACTATGCAAAACACACAGATAAATTCTAAGAACACAATACTGTTTATGTGAAGCAGGGTGAGAAAGCTGCTGCAAAGGTTCAAACACTTGAAAGCAAGAAATGCAGGGGTGACATCTCTGCACTGGGGCTAGGGGTGTTTCCCCATCCCCAGGATGCAGGAGCAGTGTGGGGCCCATCCCAGCCAGCCAATGTGGGTGTCAGTGGGGACAGCTGGCTGGGACAGCCCCTGTGGAGGGAGAGAAGGAGGGAGGGAGAGAAGGAGGGAGGGAGGCAGGGAGGGAGGGAAGGAAGGAGGCAGAGAGGCTGCCAGGCTCGTGCTGCTCCCCAACTGCTGTGGGTGGATGTGTGGGTGCAGCCCACCTGTGAGTGTGTGCTGACAGCTTACACTGAGAGCTGTAAGCAGAGTCCTTCCAGACCAGATTTTCTGCGTTTCCTGGGGGTGCAGGCTGTGCCCAGGGGGTTGGGAATGTCTCCATGCCATGGTGACTGCAGGTGCTCAGCTGTGAGTGACCCTGGAATGGCTGCAGGAGCACACAAGGACAGCAGTGACTCTTTGTCTTCCTCCGTGGGGCTGTCTGTCATCCAGGGAGGTGTGAGAAATGGCAGATGATGTCTTAAAATACAGAGTAAAAAAATTCAGTATCCTTCTGCTTCTTCAGGAGTGTTGCCAGCTCCACCTCTTCCATCTGGGAATGGACTTTGTCCTCATGTTCCCCACGAGGCTGGGGGCCAGGGTGTTCCCAGTAGGAAAAGCCATGCACTTTCCCTCTGCTGTGGGGTTAGTGCCCTGCCTGCAGGGCTGGCTTTACCCCTCCCAGGGGAGGGGTGATGTTTCCTGGGAATTGCAGCCTCATGGCAGCTTTGTTCCGGGTTGTGTTTGTTTTACTGCTGCCTTCAGTACCTCAGAGCTGTGGAAAGGGCACAGTGGGTATTTCAGAGTCACTGGATCTTGGCAGTGCTTTATCTCTGGCTTGGTGTATAGAGTGGAGAGCTGGGGACATTTTTCTGTCACTCAGCACACTCAGCCAATGGTGCACCATGTACCCTTCCACAGTGGGGTCCTAGTCCTGGCTCTGCTCTCATTCCCCCCAGGCTCCCCAGCACTCACCCATTGCTCCCAAATTTGTGCTGCCCCAATGGTCCTGCCTGACCTGTTCCCACTCCCCTTTCTCTCCCAGCTCTCTCTGATGTCTGTAACTGGTGTTGCATCTCCCTCCCAGTGTAGCTAAACCACTCTCTTGCCCCTGTGGTCCTGTCTAAGACAAAAGCTGAGGTCTCAGTGAACCCCACAGCGCTGGTGATCACTGACTGTGTCACTCCAGGAGCGCTCTGGTTCCCACAGATGGGACTGCTGTCCACGCTGGTTGGCCTCTGGAGCCTCATGTGTGCTCTGCAGGGCCTCTGTTCCCACTTCCCATGTGTCACCCCTCCCAGGAACAAGGACACGACCAGGGATGAATTTATCTTCTACTCCAAGCGCTTGATGCGGCTGCTGATCGAACACGCCTTGTCCTTCCTGCCACTGAAGGTGAGTGACCCCTCTGGGGTGCAGCCCCATCCCCATCCTCCCTCCTGTCACACAGACTCCCCCCACACTCCTTGTGCTCCCCTTTTTCTGCCAGTCTGTCACTGTGGAGACGCCGCAGGGCACGATGTACGAGGGGAAGAAGTTCCACAGGCAGCGGGTGAGGCACAGCCCCAGTTCCCTGCTCCCCACGAGAGCACAGCTGCAGGGGCTGGTGTGCACTGGGAACACCCAGCACGAGTTCCTGCCCCTTTCCCAGATCACAGGCGTGTCCATCCTGCGGGCGGGCGAGACCATGGAGCAGGCACTGACCGCTGTGTGCAAGGACATCCGCCTGGGCAAGATCCTCATCCAGACCAACCTGGACACGGGGGAGCCCGAGGTGGGTCCTGCTGCAGCCTGGCACTCAGCTATGTGCCACCAGCACGTCCCCAACCAGCTTTCCTTCCCTCCCCAGCTGCACTACCTGCGCCTGCCCAAGGAGATCAGCGAGGACTACGTGATCCTGATGGACAGCACCGTGTCCACGGGGGCCGCGGCCATGATGGCCGTGCGTGTCCTGCTGGTGAGGGGCTGGGCACGTTTGGGTGGGTGGGATCCTCTGGGCCTGGCTGGGCTCTCACATCTCCCTGTGCCACCACAGGACCACGACGTGCAGGAGGACAGGATCTTCCTGCTGTCGCTGCTGATGGCTGAGATGGGCGTGCACTCGGTGGCCTACGCCTTTCCCCGCGTCCACATCATCACCACGGCCGTGGACAAGAGGGTCAACGAGGAGTTCCACATCATCCCGGGCATTGGTGAGGGGAACAGGGTGTGCTGTGCCTCATGGCTGGGGCCAGCAGCTCTAGGGAGAGCCTTGTGGCTGCACTGAAGGTGCTCTGGTGGTGCTGTCCCTTCACTCTGTCCCTTCACTCTGTCCCTTTCTCTGCCAGGTAACTTTGGAGACAGATACTTTGGCACCGACGGCCCCTCAGGCTGGTGTGAGGGTGACAGCATGGACTGCTGAGCTGGCTGGAGCACAGGCCAGGCTGGCTGCAGGGCTGGCCCCCATCCCTGCCCCCAGGAGAGGCCCTGAGCTGCCACCTGTGCCCACCTGAGCCAGCCCTTGGCTCTCCGGACCTGCACAACAAATCCCCTGCTGCTGGTCTCCCTCTGCCCCAAAGGACCAATCCTCCCCAGGGAGGAGGAGAAGAGAGGGATGGCCTTTCCTGTGGACCAAGGAGAGGGGACATTTAAGGACATTCCTTGCTCCCAGAGCCCTGCCTCTGGGCCTGGGCCAGCCGTGCCTCAGAAGGGAGTTGGGTGCTCACCTTCTACCCAGGGGAAAAAGGGGATGGGGTCCAATCCAGGCAAGCTCCATGCCTGGAATCCATATTTATTTATATTTATTGTGGGCAGCCCCTGGCTCCAGCGGGACCCTCCACCATCAGGGACTGAACCTCAGGGCTCCACTGTGTCCCTGCCACTCCACACTCCATCCCCTGTCCCAGGAGTGGGGCAGTTGGCCTTGGGCTGCCTTCCCGGTGCTGTCCCGGTGACCAGGGAGTGGTGAGGTGTCCCTGGTGTTGCCCTTGTTGCTCAGGTTCTTTTTCCAAAGGGCAGCGGTGGCCTTGTCTCCCCCCTTGGCCCCACCACCGGCGGCAGCAGGAGGTTCTGGGGCCCGGGGGGTCTGGCCCAGGGTCTGGCCCGGGATCTGTCCAGGGGTCTGGCCCGGGGGTCTGGCCCGGGGCCCGGCCGTGCCCCCGCCGCCGTTTTGTACCAATAAAGGAGCAGTTCGACCCCGGTGTGCCGCCTGCTGCTGCCCTGGACCAGGGCCGGGTGCCACCGGGACCGGCTGTACCCCTGTACCCTGTCCCGTGTGTCGCCGGGACCGGCTGTACCCCTGTACCCTGTCCCGTGTGTCGCCGGGACCGGCTGTCTCCTGTTCTGGGTGTCACCGAGACAGGCCGTCCTTGGGGCCAGGGCGGGTGTCGCCGGGATGGGCTGTCCCAGGTGTGGCTGGGGTTGTCCCCTGTCCCGGTTGTCCCCGCAGCTGTCCCGTGTCCCAGGTGTCCTGGGAGCTGTCCCCTGTCCCAGTTATCCCCAGGGCTGCCCTTGTCCAGGTTATCCCCGCAGGTTGTCCCTGTACCGGTTATCCCCAGAGCTGTCCTGTGTCCCCGGGGCTGTCCCTGTGTTCCCGAGGCTGTCCGTGTCCCGGTTATCCCTGGGGCTGTCCCCTGTCCCGGTGTCCCCGCGGCTGTCCCGTGTCCCCAGGGCTGTCCCGGTTATCCCCGGGGCTGTCCCGTGTCTCTAGGGNTGTCACCGAGACAGGCCGTCCTTGGGGCCAGGGCGGGTGTCGCCGGGATGGGCTGTCCCAGGTGTGGCTGGGGTTGTCCCCGCAGCTGTCCCGTGTCCCAGTTATCCCCAGGGCTGCCCTTGTCCAGGTTATCCCCGCAGGTTGTCCCTGTACCGGTTATCCCCAGAGCTGTCCTGTGTCCCCGGGGCTGTCCCTGNATGGGCTGTCCCAGGTGTGGCTGGGGTTGTCCCCGCAGCTGTCCCGTGTCCCAGTTATCCCCAGGGCTGCCCTTGTCCAGGTTATCCCCGCAGGTTGTCCCTGTACCGGTTATCCCCAGAGCTGTCCTGTGTCCCCGGGGCTGTCCCTGTGTTCCCGAGGCTGTCCGTGTCCCGGTTATCCCTGGGGCTGTCCCCTGTCCCGGTGTCCCCGCGGCTGTCCCGTGTCCCCAGGGCTGTCCCGGTTATCCCCGGGGCTGTCCCGTGTCTCTAGGGCTGTCCCTGTCCCCTGTCCCTGTTGTCCCCTGTCCCGGGTGTCCCGAGGCTGTCCCTGTCCCTGTTGTCCCCAGGGCTGTCCCCTGTCCCTGTTGTCCCCTGTCCCGGGTGTCCCCAGGGCTGTCCCCTGTCCCTGTTGTCCCCTGTCCCTGTCCCCTGTCCCTGTTGTCCCCAGGGCTGTCCCTGTCCCGGGTGTCCCCAGGGCTGTCCCCTGTCCCTGCTGTCCCCTGTCCCTGTTGTCCCCTGTCCCGTCTCTATCCCGGGTGTCCCCAGGGCTGTCCCCTGTCCCTGCTGTCCCCTGTCCCTGTTGTCCCCTGTCCCGTCTCTATCCCGGGTGTCCCCAGGGCTGTCCCTGTCCCAGTTGTCCCCTGTCCTGTCGCGGGTGGCGCATGCGCAGAGCGGCGGCGCGGGCGGAAGCGGCGGGCAGGCCCGGGGCAGGAGCAGGAGCAGGCCCGGGGCAGGTCCGGGGCAGGAGCAGGCCCGGGGCAGACCCGGGACAGGCCCGGGGCGGTCGGTGCCGCGTCCCCTCCGACCCCGCCACCCTCGGGCGGCCATGGCCGAGCCCCCGCGGCCGCAGCGGAAGCTGTCGCGGGTCGGGGAGAGCCTGTACCGCGTGCTGGGGCTGCAGAAGGGCAGCTCCCCCGAGGAGATCAAGAAGGCCTATCGGTACGGGGGGGCCTGGCCTGGCCTGGGAGCCCGGGGCGTGAGGGGCCGGACCGGGAACGGGGCCGGGATCGCTCCCGCACGGTCCTGGGGCTGTCACAGCGCTCGGGGTCGGTCCTGGGGAGTGGAGTGAGGCTGTAACCTCATACCGGGGGGTCGCGGGTCTGTCCCGGGAGGGGAGGCTGTAACCTCATACCGGGGGGTCCTGGTTCTGTGCCGGGGCTCTGGGTGGGTCTATCCCGGGAGGGGAGCTGTAACTTCATACCGGGGGTCCCGGTTCTGTGCTGGGAGCTCTGGGTCTGTCCCGGGAGTGAAGTGAGGCTGTAACCTCATACCGGGGGGTCCCAGTTTCGTGCTGGGGCTCTGGGTCTGTCCCAGGAGGGAAGGCTGTAACCTCATACTGGGGGTCCCGTGCCGGGGCTCTGGGTCTGTCCCGGGAGGGGAGGCTGTAACCTCATACCGAGGAGTCCTGGTTCTGTACGAGGGCTCTGGGTCTGTCCCGGGAGGAGAGTGAAGTGAGGCTGTAACCTCATACCGGGGGTCCCAGTTCTGTGCCGGGAGTGTGGGTCTGTCCCGGGAGGGGAGGCTGTAACCTCATACCGGGGGGTCCCGGTTCCGTACTGGGAGCTCTGGGTCTGTCCTGGGGAGTGAGGTGAGGCTGTAACCTCATACCAGGGGTCCTGGTTGGTCCCAGGGTCCCGAGGGTGTCCCGGTCTCTGGGTGGGTCTATCCCGGGAGGTGAGGCTGGGGGTCCCAGTTCCGTACCGGGGCTCTGGGTCTGTCCCGGGGAGTGAAATGAGGCTGTAACCTCATACCCGGGGGTCCCGGTTGGTCCCGGTTGGTCGAGGGGTCCCAGTTCCGTGCCGGGGCTCTGGGTGGGTCTGTCCCGGTAGATGAAGCTGTGAACCCACACCAGGGGTCCCCCCACTGCCACCCCACAGGAAACTGGCTCTCAAGTACCACCCAGACAAGAACCCCGATGACCCGGCGGCCGCCGAGCGGTTCAAGGAGATCAACAGCGCCCACGCCACGCTGAGCGACGCCGACAAGCGCCGCCTGTACGACCAGTACGGCTCCCTGGGCCTCTACGTGGCCGAGCAGTTCGGAGACGATGCCGTCAAACACTACTTCCTCATGTCCAAGTGGTGGTTCCAGGTGAGCCCGGTGTCACCCCAGGTATCCACGGGGATTCTTAGTGCTCTGCTCAGTCCTGGCTGAGCTGGTGGCCTGAGCAGGGTCAGGGATTTGGCTCACAAGTGTGTCTGTCCCTGCTGCAGGCACTGGTGCTGTGCTGTGGTGCCCTCACCTGCTGCTGCTGCTGCTGCTGCTGTTTCTTCTGCTGTGGGACGTGCTGTCAGCCCAAGGAGGATGAGTCCTACAAGTATGTGGACCCCAAGGACCTGGAGGCACAGATGCGTGCGGAGGACAGCGGTGAGTCAGCCTGGAGCCCAAGAGTTGGGAGCAACTGTTTGCTTTGTGGGGGTTCTGGGGTCTCCCCGTGTCCCATCTCGTGTTGGGGACAGAGTTCTGGCTCAGCCCTTGGGTTGGTTTTAGCTCTTGCTTCCAGCCAGCTCTTAGTGTTTCTTGTGTGGGCCGGGGTTGGTGACAGTGACAGAGGGAGCCACTGTGTGGGTCATGGGTACACCTTCTCCTTCCCTCTGGACAAAGGCCCTCTGAACAGGCCTGAAGCTTAGAGACCTTTGGGGCCCAGAGCACGGGGAGAGCAGCTGTGCTCCAGGCCAGCTCTGTTCCCTGGCACTGGCCACACTGCTGTCACTGGGGCTGGGTGACTCTGGCACGTTTCTGTGGCATCAGGGCACTCCCACAGGGGTGTGAGGAGAGCTTTGGGCTGCAGGGGTGTTGTGAGATCGCTGCTCTCTGGCACCACAGGGTGGGGCTGAAGCACTGATCTGCCGCTCTTCCTTTCCAGATCCCCAGATCCCCGTTGTAGCACAGCCCCCGCCCGCCAGCCCGCAGCCGCTGCCAGCCGGCGCCAGGAGCGATGCCTGAGGCTGGCCCCATCCCGCCGACTCCTCCTCCGGGACTCGGGGCAGGGATTCTCCTTTGGGACTGTCACTTTCTGGGACCACGGTCCCGCCCCCCAGGCTGGCTCCTCGGCCTCGGGAGGGATAGAATCTCAGGTTAATTTGGCCAGAATCAATGCACAGGCTCCCGGGCTCAGTGCTCGAGCTCCAGGGCAATGCCCCTGTGTCCCAGCACTGTGGTGGCAGTGGCCTGGAGCCCGTGGGATCCCCTCAGTGCCTTGCCTGTGCCCACGTCGGGCACCGAGCAGCAGGCATGAACAGAAATGCTCCAGGCTGAGCTCTGGAGCTGGTGCAGGGGAGCTGAGCACATCCAAGACCATTAGCACTGTAACCTCTGGGGCTGGGCTGAGCCCAGTGCCCCCCATGCCGCCCTCCCGACGGGTGCAGGGTGCCAAACGCTGCTGCGGGGTCGGGGTGCTCCTGTCTGTACCCCTTTCCTCTGCCCTCTGGGTTTGTCTCTGGGGTTTTTTGTGGGCACCATTAAAGGCTGACGGGAGGGGAGTTGTCAGTGTGTGCCTGGGCTCTGTCCAGGATGTGCTTCTGCCCCGTGTTGTCCGTGCTGGATCCTGTGGGGTGGGCAGGTCACGTCCTGTGTGGGGTGATCACATCAAGTGGAGTGAATGTCACTTGTCTGCTGTCACCCACCTGGTCCCACTCTCTGTTTGCTGGATCCCACAGGCTTTGCTCTTCCCTCTCCTTGCTGCTGCAGTCCTGGAGCCCCTGCTGCCCCTGCCCCTGCCCCTGCTGCCCCTGCCCCTGCCCCTGCTGCCCCTGCTCCTGCCCTGCTGCCCCTGCTGCCCCTGCTGCCCCTGCTGCCCCTGCT
>SWJQ01000514.1:108463-131122 GCA_007252995.1 Zosterops borbonicus | reverse complement strand
CCCCATTCTCTCTTTAGGGCTTTGCTCCAGCCCAGGCTGGTGGCTGAAGGCAAAGCCCTCTTTACCCACCACCCTTGGAATAATAAACCCCCGTGTTTCTAGAACATCTCAGCTCTGCAGAGTTCCTTCTCCCTGCCATCCACAGAAAATTTCTACACAGTTGACCCTGTCAGGGCCCTGCAATGCCCCAGGAGTGGCCCTGGCCCTGCAGATCCCCAGCCCTGACCTTGATGCCGTGCTCGGTGTAGAAGTCAGCGGTGCCCAGGCTGGCGTACAGGTTGTAGCCGAGGGTCTCCAGCGTCCTCACCGTGGGCAGCAGCTCACTCTTGTTCTGAAACGAGCCAGGGGCCGGTCAGAGGGTGTTGGGAAAGATGGGACAGGAAGGGCTTATGGATATGATTGCCTGGTAAGAAATACTGGAGGTGTAAAACCTGTGAGTGAAATAGAAATGAAGGCAAACTTTGAGATGTGATCATGGCAGGCAGGAAGACGGGGATGAGCTGGAGATGGGTTGAAGGATAGAAAACAAAAGGACACAAGGATGTAGCCCCTCTCCACCCTGCCAAGGCATCAGGGAAAATGTAGATAAGAAAAGTCTCTTTAGAGTTTAGAATACAGGATGATATGGTAATATAGTTCTTGCAGGCTGCATGCAAAGTTTGTAGGTTTTGTACCTCACGCTGGTTGGTCACTGTAAATTAGAATATTCAACACAAAAGGAGATAGAATGTGTTGTAATAAGGTCCTCACTCTCTTACCATTCTGATCCCTGCCCTCTTACCTGCCCCAGCTCTCTTAGCTCCCTTACCTCCCTTACCCCTGCTATTTCTCTTACCTCATACCCTCTCTCTCTCTCCCTCTTTGGGGTTCCCTCCAGCCCAGGCTGGTGGCTGAAGGCAAAGCCCTTTTTACCACGACCCACACAATAAATATTTTCTAGAATATCTCAGCTCTGCAGAGTTCCTTCTCCCTGCCCTCCACGGATGATCCTACAATCTGGCTCAGGGCAGAGAGGGAACCCCACCCTCCCAGCACTTTAACCCCACAGACCTTGTAGCTGCCGATGGTCAGCAGAATGTTCTTCTTGGGGATCTTGAAGCCAGTGCTGAGCATGGCCTTCAGGTAGGCCTCGCAGCGGTTCTCCCCAAAGCAGGCAACCTCACCCGTGCTGGTCATCTCCACGCCCAGCACCACGTCAGCGCCCGCCAGGCGTGAGAAGGAGAACTGGGGCACCTGGGGACAAAGGGGACGCTCAGGGGCTGCCTGGCCCTGCACCCCAGCCTGGCCCCATGGCTCCCCCCACTCACCTTGACACCAACGATGCCTGTGCCCGTCATCAGCCCCACGGGCTCCACCTCCTCACCCATGATCACCTGGCTGGCCAGAGCCACCAAGTCCACACCCAGAGTCTTGGAGACGAAGGGGAAGGAGCGGGAGACACGGACATTGCACTCTATCACCTTCAGCTGGTCGTCCTAGGAGAGAGGGGACAGAATGAGGCAGGGCTGGGGATGTGGGGTGCTCTCCCCCGGCCCTGCACAGTCCCCAGATGGTACCTTGGCGATGAGCTGCAGGTTGAAGGGCCCTGTGACCTGCAGCTCCTGCCCGATGGCGTGGACGATGGCCTTGATGCGCTCCAGCGTCTTGGGGGTGATGTCCTGAGGGGGGGTCACCAGCGTGGCATCACCTGAGTGCACCCCAGCGTTCTCCACGTGCTCAGAGATGGCGATGGCCACCACCACACCGTCACAGGCCACGGCGTCCACGTCGATCTCCTGTGAGCGGGAACACGGTCACGGCCCGTCCCTGGGGTAGGGGCTGGGGCTTTCAGGGAGCATCCCGGGCTGGAGCAGCCTCCTGGATGGACCTTGGCCTCCTGGATGAACTTGGAAATGACAACAGGCTGCTCCTTGGACACAGCCACAGCATTGCTCAGGAACTTCTCCAGGTCGCTGTCGGAGTAGGCGACGTTCATGGCAGCGCCGCTCAGCACGTAGGAAGGGCGCACGACGCAGGGGTAGCCCACCTTGCTGCAGAAGTGCTTGGCTGACTGCGGGAGAGATGGAACCTCAGCACACACACACACACATGGAAAGCCACCCACCCTGAGGGGACCCTCTCCTGTTTGCTGGGCCCCACCTCCATGTTGGAGAGCTCCTTCCAGAGGGGCTGGCTGATGCCGATGGAGTCCAGCAGGCGGGAGAACTTGAAGCGGTTCTCGGCAGAGTCGATGGCCTCCGGGGAGGTGCCCAGGATGCGGCACTGCTGCCGGTGCAGGGCCATGGCGATGTTGTTGGGCAGCTGCCCGCCCATGGACAGGATCACACCCTCGGGGTTCTCCAGCTCGTAGATGTCCATCACCACCTGCAGCACAGAGCGGGGCAGGATGGCTGGGACAGAGCTAGGGCAGCCCTCACCCAGCCCCGCAGCTGTCAGAGCCCCAAGCCCCCTCACCTCAAAGGAAATCTCGTCGAAGTAGAGGCGATCACACATGTCATAATCAGTGCTCACTGTCTCAGGGTTGTAGTTCACCATGATCGTCTTGAAGCCCATCTATTGGAAGGTGGGACAAGGTGACTCCAGAGCCCCCAACCCCTTCCCAGCTTCATCCTCTGACCAGGCACACCCACCCCTCACTGCACAGGGCGCTGAGGCCCGTCTGACCTTGCGGAGCTCCTGGATGCAGCCGACAGCACACCAGTCAAACTCCACGCTGCTGCCGATGCGATAGACTCCAGAGCCAATGACCATGACGTGGGGCTCCCGGAAGGCCAGGTCGTGCTCGGAACCGTTGTAGGTCAGGTACAGGTAGTTGGTTTGGGCCGGCCACTCCGCCGCCACGGTGTCGATCTGCTTCACCACCGGCAGGATCTTCAGGTCGCGCCGCATCTTCCGCACGGCCAGCTCGGTGCTGCACAGAGCAGTGTGAGCGCCAGGATTGAGGCAAGGAGCACAACAGGGCCCGTCCCCTCCCCATCTGTCAGAGTCTGTCCAAGGATGTGTTATGCCCCACAACTGTCCCCGATGGTTGAAGACCAAGACCCCTGAAGAGACTGGGAAGAGCCCCTGGCCTGGCTGAGGTGGGGCGCCTGCCGAGGACTGATACGCATCTCCACGAGAACGGAATGCAAGAACAATAGCAGCTCGTTACAGTGGACTGAGCTGACTATACTGACCGTGCTAAAAGGGTACAGCTTGAGCTTGTTCCTGAGCACCCAGCCTTAACACAGGTGCCTGCCTCGGCCCTGTGCCACTTGCCTGGTTCTCCTTGGCTTCGTGCTACTCGCTTTGGTAACCAACCTATAAGAACTCTGAAGATTTCTGAACACCTTCGTGATCACCCCACTGGAGAAGATCCCATCCATGGGCATCTCTATGCCTTGAAGATTTCCGACTCTCCACGTTGGTAGCTCTAATCCCCTTCCCCTCTTTCTCCATCTTTCTCACTATTCTCTATTTTCTATCCCCACTATCGCATTGTGGGCACTAAATAAAAGTGCATTTTTTTTTTGTTTAAGCAAACTGAGTTGTTCCCTGCTGTGTCTTTTGCGCTTTGAGATCTCCAAAACCAACCATCAAGTTCCCCGCAGATGTTTGTGGACCCTGACACCACCTCACCTGAGCACGGCCAGGGCCACCTGCTTGTCGGAGAAGCCGAGCTGCTTAGCACGTTTGAGGACGGCGGGGGGCATGGTGCCCTGCTGGCCGCGGTACGACTCCAGCAGCACCGCGTGGTCCGTGATGTTCTTCATCTTGTGCAGGAACCAGCGGTCGATCTTGGTCAGCTCGTAGAGACGCTCGATGGAGTAGCCGGCCCGCAGCGCCGCCGCCAGCACGAAGATTCGCTTGTCTGTGGGTGTCTCCAGCTCCTGCCGGGACAGGGGTGGAGTGTGGCTGAGGGAGGCAGGTGGCCAATTCTCCCCCTCGCCCCAAAACACCCAAACCTCAGTGCTCACCATGTCTGAGGCTGGCTTCACTGTATGATCAAAGCCCACGCAGTTCTCGTCCACCATCCTCAGAGCCTTCTGGAAGGCCTCCTCAAAGTTCCTCCCAATGGCCATGACCTCCCCTGCAGAAGGTGGGGTGAGCAGGGGGATTCCGTGCCTGCCAAATGCCCCCCAGCAGTGCTGCCCTCCCTGTGCTCACCCACGCTCTTCATGGAGCTGCCAATCTTGGTGCTGACACGCAGGAACTTGCTGAGGTCCCAGCGCGGGATCTTCACCACGCAGTAGTCCAGGCTGGGCTCAAAGCTGGCTGTGGTGGAGTTGGTGACAGAGTTCCTGAGGAGGTGACAGGGGTCAGCAGAGCGGGGGCTGTCCCATCAGGGCAGCACCTTGTCCCACACTGAGGTGATACCTCACCTGAGGACGGGCAGGGGGATGCCCAGGGCAAGTTTGGCAGCCACGTAGGCCAGTGGGTAACCAGTGGCCTTGCTGGCCAGGGCTGAGCTGCGGGAGAGCCGGGCATTCATCTCGATGATGTAGTACTGTGAGCAGCAGAGGCAGGGTCAGTGGGTGCCGTGGGACACCCCAGAGATGCTGCAGCCTCGTGGGAGGGACAGCATGAGGCAGGACCCAGATCCCCCAGGGCCAGGCTGGCCGGGGATCAGAGCCAGAACACGCAGGGAGCTGCAAGTACCTGCTCTGACTCGGGGTTGAGGGCAAACTGGATGTTGCACTCGCCCACGATGCCCAGGTGCTGCACCACCTTGATGGCTGTGCGCCTCAGCATGAAGTACTCGGTGTCGTTGAGGGTCTGGCTGGGCGCCACCACAATGGACTCGCCCGTGTGGATCCCCAGAGGGTCCAGGTTCTCCATGTTGCACACCTGGCAGAGGTGGGGGGGGTTACTGCAGGCTTGGGGTTCCCTCACTGCTCCACATGCTGCCCGTGGTGGGTTCCTCCCAGTTCCCACCACATCCCGTCCCACCCAGTCAGGACTGGAATACATGGAGTGTTCCACTGGGTGAACACCCCAGCACAGGGGAGCAGGGCTCTGGTTCACAGGGTGCAGCTCCCAATGGCACCAGCACCATCAGAGGCACCGGGGAGCCCTCCCTGGGGACAAGCCCCCAGCCCCTGCCCCACATCCACCCCTCAGCAGCAGCCCAGAGGCCTCCCTCCATCCCTCCATCCCGTACCGTGATGCAGTTGTTGAAGGCATCTCGCACCACCTCGTACTCAATCTCCTTCCAGCCTTTCAGGGACTTGTCCACCAGCACCTGGGAGGTGTGGGTGAAGGCCTGGCTCACCAGAGCCACCAGCTCCTCCCGGTTGTTGGCAAAGCCAGAGCCCAGCCCGCCGAGGGCGTAGGCAGAGCGCACCAGCACCGGGTATCCCAAACGCTCAGCAGCAGCCAGTGCCTGCAGGGAGCAATGGGGTCATGGTGGGAACAGGAAAGACAGGACCCTGCCCTGCCCCACAGCCCCCCAGACCACCCCAGACCTGCTCCAGGGAGGCAGCAGCCTCGCTGGGCGCCACGTGCTCCCCAATCTCCTCCATCTTCTCCACGAAGACCTTGCGATCCTCCGTCATCTCGATGGAGGCAACGGGGGTGCCCAGCACCCGCACGTGGTAACGCTCCAGGACCCCTGCCTTGGTCAGCTCCACGCCACAGTTGAGGGCTGTCTGCCCCCCAAAGGTCAGCAGCACCCCGTCAGGCCGCTCGTTCCGGATCACCTGGGGGGCACGGTGGGACAGAAACCACGGTGGGTCCTCTGTTTTTCCAGATCCCAGCCCAGCCCCACACTCATCCCCCAATTATGGCATCCCTGCATTGCCAAATCGCCCCCTCCCAGCCAGCGTCCCAGGGTGCTCACCTGGGTGACGTACTCAGGGGTGATGGGCAGGAAATACACCTTGTCCGCCAGTCCCTTGGAGGTCTGGACTGTGGCGATGTTGGGGTTGATCAGCACCGTCTGGATGTTCTCCTCCTTCAGTGCTTTGATGGCCTCGTGGGGAGCAGAGGGGTCACAGTTGGTGGCCCTGCCATCCCTGTGCCACCCCTCCCTGTGCCCTGGGGTGGGCACTCACCTGTGACCCTGAGTAATCAAACTCTCCTGCCTGCCCGATGGAAAGGCCACCAGAGCCCAGGATCAGCACCTTGCGGGGCCGGGCTGCATCCAAATCCCCCGCTGGTGCCTTGGTGTAGGTCAGCCACTCCTGCAGCCTCTCCCGCACTGTGGGGAGATGTGACACACTGGGGACAGGGCACCCCCACGCACAGCCCTGTCCTACAGCCCTCGGCTCGTGGTCCCAGCCATCCCTCACACTCACACCCACCTGTCCTGACGTCACTGTGCCCGTCCCGCAGATCCCGCACCACCTCCATGAAGACATCAAAGAGACCCTCCAGATCCGTGGGGCCGGCGCAGTGCTCGGGGTGAAACTGGACACTGGGAGGGTGTCAGGCAAGGCACATCCCCGCGACCATCCCACAGCTCCCCCCAAGCCCAGCCCTGCAGCACACCTGAAGAAAGGCTTGTGCTGGTGGACGAGGCCCTCGTTGGAGGCGTCGTTGGCGTTGGTGAAGAGCGGCCGCCAGCCGGGCGGGAGGCTGCCCGTCTCCACCGCAAAGCCGTGGTTCTGCGCCGTGATGAAGCAGCGCCGCGTCTCCTCGTGCAGGCACGGCTGGTTGTGCCCACGGTTCCCGTACCTGGAGGGCAGAATGGGTGTCAGGCAGCCCCGGCAGGGCAGCAGCCGGGATGCCTGCGGTGATTCCAGACCCCTCACTCACTTCATCTTGTAGGTGTGGGCACCCAGGGCCAGGGCGAGCAGCTGGTGGCCCAGGCAGATCCCAAAAATGGGTTTGGGCTGGGGGGCATCCAGAAGCTTGCGTAGGTTGGACACTGTCTCCTGGCAGAGCTGTGGGTCCCCGGGGCCGTTGCTGATGAAGAGCCCGTCAAAGTCTGTGTCAAGAGAGCAGCAGGGTCAGGATGGGACCCCCCAGCATTACAGTAGGGCTACCCTGAGATCCCCACAGGCTCACAGCAGGCACTCCTGGCTACCAGCAGAGAAGCACCCTGAGCCTGGAACTGCCCCAACACCCCAGCAGGGTCACAGCCAAGGTGTTCTGACCCCACAACACCCATTCAAGTGGCAGCAAGGCCCTGACAGTCCCTCATGGCACCTCCTGCCCTGAGCCATACCAATACCACAGTCCAGAGTCCCCCGTGCCGATCACAGCCCATGGCCCTGCTCTTGTGGTGCCCAAAGCCCCTGGGAACAATGACACCAAAACTCCCCACCTCACAGCACTGAACAGGACACGGGTGCCTGCTGTCCCCAGCACCAACCATGCAGACAGTCCCTTTGCCAGACCCCATTCCCCCCACTCTCCCCCTTGGTGGAGGCCCAGATTGTCCCCAGCTGCTGCCACCTCACCTGCAGGGTCCAGCGGGTGGTCCCAGGGCACCACAGTGACAGTGGCCCCCCTTTTGCACAGGCACCGTATTTGGTTGTTCTTGAGGCCACAGTCGAGGGCAGTGACTCGCAGAGACCCGCCCGGGTTGAACACTCGTGGTGCCTGAGGGGAGAGGAGTGGCTCGCCCAGGCTCCTGCTGGGACCAGCCTCCTGCAGTGAGAGGCTCCACAGCCTCCTCCGCTGCCCCCCAGCCCCGCTCAGACTCCCCTCCACACCTTCAGCGACACCTCCTGCACCAGGTGCCTCTTGTTGGGGTCCTCAAAGGAGAGGCTCCCCTCGGGGGTCCCATCCGGCACCAGCTTCCCCAGCAGCGTCCCCTTCTCGCGGATCCTCTTCGTCAGTGCCCGGGTGTCCACCCCTGCAAGGGGCCTGTGAGACACAAAATCCCAGCCCAGCCCAGCCCAGCCCAGCAGGACCCCTGTGCCCCCAGCAGCATCACCCCCAAGTGCCAACAGAGGGTCAAGCTCCAGGTGGGCAAATTTCAACAGAGACGGGTCTGGATTCAGAATTTGCAGACCCCACCCCACTCTGCTGTGTCCCCAGTCCCACCTTCCAGGCCAGGGATGTTCTGCTCCTTCAGCCACTGGTCCAGGGAGCGGGATGCACTCCAGTGGCTGGGGGTCTCTGAGCACTCTCCCACCACCAGCGCGGCCACGTGGATCTTGCTGGACTCAAACCACTGTGAGGACACAGAGAGTGAGCACAGGGCAAGGAAAAGAGGGTCACCAGCCCAGGAGAAACCCCATGGAACACAAACCCCATTCCCACAGCACAGGGCCAGCCTTTGGAGTGCTGGGCTGTCACTTGCCCCCATATTATCCCACATCTATCACAGTGAGGGTGAGCCTGTTAGTCCAGCAAAATCCCTGGATCAGGGAGCCCCAGGATGGGGTGTCCAGGCCCCCACAGCTCTGCTGGACTGCAGCCCACTGCCCACACAGACCCCTCAGCTTGGCACAGCTGCAGCACGAGCCAGGCTGATGGGACAGCACCTCTGCCACCAGCCACAGTGAGGTGCAGACATCCCACGGGATCAGGGCTCTGGTCCCCAGCAGCACAGGCCACACAGCACAGCTCTGGAGAAAGCTGCTAACAGCAACATCCACCAGGCTCAGCCTGGGGAGGTCAGCACAGCACGGCCCCAGCAGGGCTGGACTCTGCCCCGGGATGGGCAGCCTGGAGGCCAAGGGGCTGGGAGGGGGCTGGGGCCCCAAGCAGCCCCTCTGCCCAGCCCCAACCCTGCCTTGTCACAGGAATTGAGACTCCAAATCTCATGACAGAGGTGAGGAAACACACAGCCCCACACCCCTTGTGGTGAGGGCACCCCAATCCCAGTGCACTGGGGTGTCCCCCTGCCCAGCCACAGTTCTCCTCACCATGTCAGAGCCTGCAGATCCCACTGTAGCTCTGGGTCCTGCAGCATTGAAATCAAACTTCTTCCTGCCACCATGTGCCATTCACAGTGTCCTGGCACCTCCATGTGTGACACTCAAGGTGTCCTGGCACCACCATGTGCCACTCTCACGGTGTCCGGGCATGTGCCACACTCACAATACCCTGGCACCACCATGTGCCATTCTCATGGTGTTCTGGCACCCCCATGTGCCACCACACTCAGAGTGTCCTGGCACCTCCATGTGTGACACTCACGGTGTCCTGGCACCTCCATGTGCCACTCACGGTGCTCTGGCACCTCCATGTGCCACACTCAGGGTGTCCTGGCACCACCTTGTGTCACTCATGGTGTCCTGGCATGTGCCACACTCACAATGTCCTGGCACCACCATGTGCCACACTCAGGGTGTCCTGGCATGTGCCACACCCACAGTGCCCTGGCACCTCCATGTGCCATCACACTCAGGGTGTCCTGGCACCTCCATGTGTGACACTCACGGTGTCCTGGCACCTCCATGTGCCACTCACGGTGCTCTGGCACCACCTTGTGCCACACTCAGCGTGCCCTGGCATGTGCCAAACTCATGGTGTCCTGGCACCACCATGTGCCACTCTCATGGTGTTCTGGCATGTGCCACACTCACAATACCCTGGCACCTCCATGTGCCATTCACGGTGTCCTGGCACCACCTTGTGCCACACTCACGGTGCCCTGGCGTGTGCCACACTCATGGTGTCCTGTGCCACTCTCGGGGTGTCCTGGCACCACCATGTGCCACTCTCATGATGTCCTGTCCCCCTGCCCCATCCCACCCTGGCACCTCGTGCCATCCACGCCACCCTGTCTGTCCCCCCGCGGTGCCCGTTGTGCCACCAGCCCGGTGACATCCAGGGCAGGGCACAGGCGGCCCCCGGGGCTGGGCTCACCCTGCTGAGGCCGAAGGCGTCGGGCTCGTCGCGGGGCACGCCGTAGTTCCCCACCAGCGGGTAGGTGAGCACCAGGATCTGCGCCTTGTACGAGGGGTCGGTCAGGGCCTCGGGGTAGCCCACCACGCCGGTCTGGAACACTGCAATGTGGGGATGGGGGTGAGGATGGGGAGGGGGGAACAATCCCAACCCCGAGCTCCAGACAGGCCCCACGGAAGGGCTCTGAGAGGAGCAAAACCCCCAAACCGCGCCTCGCCCCCCTTTCCCTCTCCTCCTCTGTCCCCGGCGCACTCACCGACTTCCCCCGCCACGGCCCCGGGGGCTCCGAAGGGGCGGCCGGGCAGCACCGCCCCGTCCTGCAGCACCAGCCGGGCCATGGCCTGCGCCGCGTGCTGCGCCCCGGGAACCCGCCGGGACCGGGCGGCGGGACCAGGATCCGGGGCGGGGCCGAGCGCCGGGACCGCCCCCGGGGCGGGGAGGGAGGGGAGGGGGGACAGGGGGATCCAATGGGGCGGTAACGGGCGGGGTGGGGGGCACGGCTGGGGGTGAGGGTGCTGGCGGACACGGCGAAATCGGGATGTTAAACTGTATTAACGGATGGGATACAAGTAAATAGAAATTACAAAGTAGCAGCTTCAAATGTAGCTACTCTACAAAGAATGTTTTGATCTGTTTTTTGTTACTGATAAGCCAGGGGAGAGCGCGAACGCAGTCCCCCACTACCACAAATTATGCAGTCGAGTTTCCCGCATTTGGGGAAATCGCAGGGGTCAGCACACCCGGAGTGCAAGGGATGAGCCTCGCCCTGGGAAAACCACCTGCCTGATCATGGTGTCTCCCCTGCCAGGTAAGTATGCCCCAGCCCGGCCCCCGCCCCCGAGCCCCGCCCGCCCCACGCCTCCACAACACACGGCCACCCCGACAGCGGCCCCCAACCGCCCCGGCCCCGAGCTCCGGCCCGGCCCGCACGGCCCGGCCCGCGCAGCGCCCGCGGACACGCCGGGACGGCGGCGGGATCTGTGCGGGCCGTGTCCCGGCATGCCGCGCGGGCGGCTCGTTTGCATGGACACGCCCCCCGCTCCGCCCCTTCCCTTCTCTCCCGCCTCACCCGCTGTCTGATTTGCATGGCCACGCCCCTCTCCCGGAGCCCCGCCCCTTCCCGCCCCCGCGGCAGCGCCCCCTGGCGGCGGCGGAGCGGCCCCGGATCCTCCCAAAGGGACCCGGGCCCGGCCCGGGGGGCGCGCGGGGCTCCGGACACGACCCTTGTCCCCAGCCCGGGCCACGGACGGGAAAGAAACTCCGGGAAAGGCCGGGGCAGAGAGGATGGGCATTTCACCAGTGATGCCTGTGAGGATGGGGAGAAGCAGAAGAGCCAGAAGAAATGACCAAAGGTGTTGTCAGGGCCGGGGAGAGGCAGAAGGCAGGAGGTGGATTCAGGGACGAGGCCCTGAGTGGGGATTAACCGCCCCCCAAATGTATCAGGGGGGGATTGCAGGCGGGACCGGCTGAGCACGGGCAGGAGGAAAAATCAGAAGGGGAAGAAATTGGGCTGGACTGAAGGGGACTGGAATTCCCCGTTTCCCCGGGCAATCCTTGGGTTCCAGGGCAGCCAGGGAACGGCACAGGGGATTCTCCAGTGGATACTGGAGTGTCTTGTCCCATAGGACTGGCTGAAAGGGACCTTGGAGTAAAAGATCATTGGTGTTGCTGCAATGGGAGGAAATCCCCCAGGGCAGGAAATCCCTGGGGGCAGGAAATCCCTCAGACAGCCCTGGAATTTGTGACCAGGAACACAAAACCACCCCACGGACTCCCGTGGCTTTCTCCAGGTGCCCGAGGGCCCTTTGCCATTGCTCAGGCAGGGCAGACTCTGCTGGGCAGGTTAAATGCACAATTCACTTTTCCAGAGGGCTCTGTCCAGTCTGCAATGTTCCTCTAGGAAATGCAGGGCAGTGCAGCTCTGCCCGTTCACCCAGGGAAAGCAAAGCTGGGTGAGGAGGGGGACGTGCCTGGGGGAGTTTTGGGTGCGCTCACAGCCCCGGTTTGGGCTTTGGGAATCCTGGGGCCAGAGAGAAACGTGGCTCTGCCGAAAGCTGAGCTGAAACCGGGAGTGCAACGGGTGAGGAAAGAACAGCTCCAATAAAATGAGAGGCCTAGTGAGGACTGGGAATGTTCACAGGCTCTTTTTCAGGGTGTGGGCTATTGCCAATTCCAATTTACCACTCCAATCCCCCAGAGAAGAACCCAAACCACAGGGACAGACTGGCACAGGAGCTGGGGAGGGGAACTCAGTGCCCAGGCTGCTGCTGTTCATCCTTGGGGTTGTCCCAAACCCCGACCCCTTCCCGCCCCAGTCCTGAGCCCGACCCGTGTTTGGGGTGCTGGATGTGAGAGACTCTTGTCCCGTGTCCCTGGGGGGGAACAGCCTCCCCTTGTCTTTGCCTTCCAGTGGGGAAACCCAGCTCAAAGGGCGAAAAGGATTTCCGGAGATGTGAATGAAACTCTGCCATTTATTTTAGTTGTTCAGCGGTAGGTGCAGACAGACCCTTGTGCCCGACCAATTCCCCTGTGCAGGCCCCGTACCCTCGGCTCATCCTGTTCCTGAGGGAAAAGAGCGGCCCGGGAGGAACGAGAGGCCCCGGGGGGCCCCGGGCAGCCCCGGGAAAAGGCGATTCCGGCAGCGGGAGGCGGCGAGCGCCGAGCCCGGGACCAGAGCCCGCCCCGGGGGCGTGTCCATGCAAACGAGCCGCCCGCGCGGCATGCCGGGACACGGCCCGCACAGATCCCGCCGCCGTCCCGGCGTGTCCGCGGGCGCTGCGCGGGCCGGGCCGTGCGGGCCGGGCCGGAGCTCGGGGCCGGGGCGGTTGGGGGCCGCTGTCGGGGTGGCCGTGTGTTGTGGAGGCGTGGGGCGGGCGGGGCTCGGGGGCGGGGGCCGGGCTGGGGCATACTTACCTGGCAGGGGAGACACCATGATCAGGCAGGTGGTTTTCCCAGGGCGAGGCTCATCCCTTGCACTCCGGGTGTGCTGACCCCTGCGATTTCCCCAAATGCGGGAAACTCGACTGCATAATTTGTGGTAGTGGGGGACTGCGTTCGCGCTCTCCCCTGGTTTGCGGGTTAAAAAATAGATCAAAGCGGACTTTTCCTATTTACTTTCTTACGCAATTTAACTTCTTAGCAAGTTTTCAGTAAAAGCCTTGCAGATTCTCGGTCAGACCCTATTGCTCAGGGGCAGGGCCAGGTGCAGATGTTCCTCTTTCTCTGCTCTGGCCGCTCCCGCAGCCAAACAGGGGAATTTCCCAGCCTGGGGAATTGTGGAACCTCCTCCCGTGGGTTCCACCAATCCCCCCACCCTTCCCTTCCCTTCCCCCGGGCAGGAACCAGACGGACACACAGCTGAGAACCTGCAGCTTTATTGATGCTGAGAACCTCCCAGGCTCCTGCACAGATCTCCCAGCCCTGCACAGCCCCAGCCCTGCCCAGCCCCGCTCAGGGGCTCTTGGCTTTCCTCCGCTGGGTCCCCCAGAGCAGCAGGGACAGGGACACGGTGGCAGAGCCCAGGATTCCTCCAAAGAGAAGCGTCGGGAAGGTGCCCTGCCAGAGACCAGGAGGGATCATCCCTGCTCCCTGCAGATCCAGGGCACAGCCAGGGAGAGGCTCAGGCAGCCCCACTGAACTCACCTCCCGCAGGCACTTGTAGCCATGGAAGGGATCCCTGCAGAGGCACTGGGTGAGGCCGGGGCCGGCGGGGGCACACACAGAGTTCTCAGGGCATGGCCAGGCTGGCAGAGCAGAGCAGAGCAGGGGTCAGGGGGCCGAGGCCAGACCACACTGCCAGCCCCGTGTACTGGCGTGGGTTTGGTTTTATCAGTTTTATGGATGTATTTGTTCCTTGTATTAAGTTCATTTTTATAAGTTGTAATGGTTTGCCCCATGTCCCACCCTCATTGGTTTCACCCCAACCCCAGTTATGTGTCAGTCAGAAGTTTTCCAGCCCCTGGGCCTTGTCTGTCACTTTGGGGTCTCTCCCAAAAGTCTGGAAAGTTCCAGTGAGGACCCCAAGTGATTGGACAAGACTTCAGCTGTCTCCCCACCCGAGTTATTGATTTGTCACACTGTGTGTCATTTACCTGCAGAGCCAGACCCCCTTGGGCCCTGATTTGTCCCCAGTTAAACCCATCCCTGGGTTCCTCCCCCCAATAAAAGGTGTTGCACTGGGGGGTTTCCTGCTCTTTGTTCCCCCCACTGCTTCTGCTGAGGGGTGTCTGCTGGGGCAGATAAATAAATAAATGATGAATAAAGCCAGCAGTTAACCCAGAACAGCCTCCTCTTTTCTCCTGCTGTCGTTGCTTCACTCCTTTGGGCAAGAAAAACCTCACAGGGGTCGGTGAGGTTCATCATGTTCCCAAACCCTTCACTGTGGAGGTGTCAGGGCTGGTTGAGGCAGAGATGAGACCCCTCTACAGCCCCACGTCACCCCAAGGTGACAGTCCCCCCCCGTACCCAGCTCCACAGAGGTGTTGCAGGGGTTCCTCTGGCCCTGGCACAGCCGGCTGCTCCCGTCCAGGGTCACGTCCTGCCAGGCTTCACTCCCCCCTGGACACGCCAGGGCCGGGGGCACCGCGCTGGGGACAGAGCTCAGCACCAGCACAGCCACAGCACAGCCACCCCCGGCCCTGGCTGCCCCAGCACTCACAGGCTCTGCAGGTGGGTGAAGCCCAGGAAGGAATTGCTGGGGAGAGTCGTCAGGGGGTTCTCAGTCAAGTCCCTGCGGGGACACGGAGCTTTAGTGCCATCCTGGCAGGCACTGGGGGTACCCCTGGCACCTCACTGAGCCTCAGGTACCCCCCAGGCACCCCCAGCCCCCCCGAGGCCCTGGGAGTGCAGCCCTGCAGGCAGGGAGGGCTCAAAGGTCTCTGCAGAGCTGCTGCTTGGTCATTAACAAAAGCACTGAGGAGCTGAGGTGTCATGGTGCCCCGAGGGCCACCACGGCCCACTGGGCTCGTTTGCACACTGAGCCCTGAGCCCTGGCCGTGCCCTGCGTGTGCCTGTGCAAATGAGTCACCTCCCTGACTCCTGTCTGTCCAACCTGGGGGTGAGGACACACTGTGGGACTGTGGCAAAAGCCAAAACGTGACAATGTGCTCAACTCTCACCTGGCAGCGCAGGCCCCCACTTTGTCCTGTGACAAAGCTCTCCATGACAGAATTCCAGAAGGATCTGTCCCATGCTGGCACTGGGCACAGGGGTGAGGCTGCCTGGTCAGATAAACCCCAGGGCTGCCCGTTTAAAAATGAGTGTGGTTTTCATTTATTCAGCTACCTGAATAAATGGACTGATAACGTAACACCAGCCAGGAGAGCAGAGAGTCCCTGGGAGCTGTGCTGGCCTGGGCCCACGGGAATGTCCCACCAAACCTGCCCCAGCCCCTCTCCCAGCCCAGCCCAGCTCCTTGCAGGGGCCAGAGGGGCCTGGGGAACTCACAGGACGATGGCAGTGGTGGCCTCGGCCAGTCCTGGGGGCACATCGTGCAGGGAGCAGTTGCTCAGGTCCAGCCTGGGGAGGGGCAGTGGTTGGGGGAGAAGCACCTGGTCTGTCCCCACACTTTCCCTGTGACCCCCACAACCCCCACCTTGGCCCCTGCCTGTACCTGGTCCCCCCAAACCACCCCCCAGGAGGCTCCATCCAGGTTTCCCCAGCCCTGCTACCCCCTGTGAGCCCAAAACCCATTCCTCAATCCTGCCACTTCCCTGTGAACCCAAATAACCCATTCCCCAGCCCTGCCACTCCCCTGTGAACCCCAAACCCCCATTCCCCAGCCCTGCCACTCCCCTGTGAACCCCAAACCCCATTCCCCAGCCCTGCCACCCCCCTGTGAGCCNCCCCCAAACCACCCCCCAGGAGGCTCCATCCAGGCTTTCCCCAGATCTGCCACCCCCCTGTGAACCCAAACACCATTCCCCAGCCCTGCCACTCCCCTGTGAGCCCCAAAACCCCATTCCCCAGCCCTGCCACTCCCCTACAAACCCAAAACCCCATATCCCAGCCCTGCCACCCCCCTGTGAACCCAAACTCCCATTCCCCAGCCCTGCCACTCCCCTGAGAGCCCCTGTGAACCCCAAACCCCCATCCTGGCACCCTCCATCCCCCGAGCACCCCCATCCCCTGGCCCCAGACCCCCCCAGCACCCCAGATCCGCCCCCAGCCTGTCCATCCCGGTCCCCCCCGGGCCCCCCGTACCCCACAATCCGCCCCGGGGTGGGGCCCCTCTCCCGGCAGCAGCGCCCGTCGCTCTGGGTTTGGGGCCGGGACTGGCAGAACCGGGACACGAGGGAGGCGTTCCGGGGCGGCCCCGGGCACAGCCCGCACACCTGCACAGGTAACCCCGGTACCCCCGCACAGGGACAAACCCCCTCGGCTTTAGGGAGTTCCCTGAGACCCGAGACCGCCCAGCCCCACCTGGGGACACCCCTGACCTGGGGACACCCCCCTGACCTGGGGACATCCTGACCTGGGGACATCCCTGACCTGGGGACATTCTGACCTGGGGGGACACCCCCTGACCTGGGGACACCCCCCTGACCTGGGGACACCCTGGGGACACCCCCCTGACCTGGGGACACCCCTGACCTGGGGACACCCCCCTGACCTGGGGACATCCTGACCTGGGGACATCCCTGACCTGGGGACATTCTGACCTGGGGGGACACCCCCTGACCTGGGGACACCCCTGACCTGAGGACAGCCCTGACCTGGGGACACCCCCCTGACCTGGGGACAGCCCTGACATGGGGACACCCCTGACCTGGGGGGACACCCCCTGACCTGGGGACACCCCTGACCTGAGGACAGCCCTGACCTGGGGACACCCCCCTGACCTGGGGACAGCCCTGACATGGGGACACCNCTGACCTGGGGACAGCCCTGACCTGGGGACACCCAGGGACACCCCTGACCTGGGGACACCCTGACCTGGGGGAACANCCTGGGGACACCCTGGGGACACCCCCCTGACCTGGGGACATCCTGACCTGGGGACACCCCTGACCTGGGGACACCCCCCTGACCTGGGGACACCCAGGGACACCTNGACCTGGGGACACCCTGGGGACACCCCCCTGACCTGGGGACAGCCCTGACTGGGGATACCCCTGACCTGGGGACACCCTGGGGACACTCCTTACCTGGGTCCCACCGCCCCCCCGTTTCCCCCGGGCCCTCCCTGACCCCTCTCCCGCCCCTCCGCCCACCGGAGCCCCCCGTTCTCTGCCCGGTTGTTCCCCCGTTTCTCACCGGGACCCCTCGGGCATCCTGCGGCATCATTATCATCATCATCATCATCATCGCGATCCCGCCCCCCGGGAGCATCCCCGCGGCCCCGGGAGCGCCGGGCGGGCAAAGGGGGGGCAGGGGATGGTCCCCGCTCTCCCCCCTCCCTCTCCCCGCACCGGGCGCGCTCTGAACCCGAACGGGACCCCCGGGCACCGGGCACGGGCACCGGGGACGGACAGGAGCCCCCCAGAAGCCGCCGCGGCGCCGCCAGAGGCGCGGAAGAGGCACCGGGAGCGGCTCCGCCCGCTCGGGCGTCATCCCGGCGCGCCCCCGCCGCGGCCGCACATGGGGACAGCGGGAGCGCTCCCGCCGGTGAGTGTCACACGGGGCCCGGGCAAGGTCACCGCCGCTCCACCGGGCCACCGGGCCACCGGGGACACGGGGGACACGGGGGACACGGGGGACACGGGGGGTGGCTGCCGGGATGGGGGTACGGGGATGGACCGGGGAATGGGAGTAAAACCCGGGTTGGGGATACTGGGGATGGGGAGAGGAGATTGGGGTGGGGAACAGCGGGGGGAAAGAGAGGAGACCCGGGATGGGAGGGAAAGGGTTGGCTGGGGACAGCGGGGACAGGGAGAGGAGCCGTGTGTTGGGGACAGCGGGGACATTGGGGACACTGGGGACAGCAGGGAAGGGGAGTAGAGCCCCTCAGAGCCCCGCGATGGGGGCACAGGGGATGGGAGGGAAGAGGGTTGGCTGGGGACAGCGGGGACAGGGGGCAGAGCCANGGGGACAGCGGGGACATTGGGGACACTGGGGACAGCAGGGAAGGGGAGTAGAGCCCCTCAGAGCCCCGCGATGGGGGCACAGGGGATGGGAGGGAAGAGGGTTGGCTGGGGACAGCGGGGACAGGGAGCAGAGCCATGTGTTGGGGACACCGGGGACAGGGAGCAGAGCCGTGTGTTGGGGACACCGGGGACACCAGGGAAGGCAACGACAGGGGCAGCAGGTTCACCACATGGAGACACCCCAGGGCTGGGAGAGCTGAGTTTTGTGGGGGACACTCTGGGTGAGGGGGCAGCAGGGCTTGGGGTCACCGTGTGGTGACAATGTGGGGACACCAGGGCTGCAGGCAGCAGAGCCTCAGGGACACCGTGTGGGGCAGGGGAGCCTTGGTGTGGGGCCATCCAGGAGGCTGGGGCTGCCCTGTGCCCGCTGGAGACGGGTAATAACCTTCCGTGTTTAGTCTGGATAGGGGAACGTGGGGAGCGACCTTGGACCCTGGCCATGAGCTGCCTGCCCGTGTCCTGCTCAGGGCCGGGCTCAGATCTGCCCTCTCACCCCATTCCCCACCCCGACACTGCTCCCAGCCCTGTGCCAGCCCAGCCACCCCCGGCCCCACGGCAGACAGGCCCGGGCAGGCTGTGCCAGGGGGGGCTCAGCCTAATCCCACCCAACCTTCCCCAGGCGAGCATTCCTGCAGGGATCACAATGGGATCGTGGTGGGCACTGTGCCACTCCCTGCCTGCCTTCCCCAGCCCAGACTTGTCCTCCCTGTGCCCTTAACACTCCCCTGCAGCCTGAACCCCCTCCCAGGCCAGGAACGGGGGTCCCCACAGCCCTGTGGCACCTGCTGCTCCCAGGTCCCTGCAGCCACAGTCCTCTGGATGTGGGGACTGCCCAGCTGTCCCCTCCTGTCCCCCTGGCTGGAGCCAGGGCAGGGGCAGAGCACAGGGAGATCCCTGTGAGCAGGGTCAGGGTGCAGAGCCAGTGGGTGCTCAGCTGTCTGCTCCACCTGGCTGGTGCCCAGAATCCCTGAGGCTGCCAGCTCCCCGCTGTCCATCCCATCCCTGTGTCCATCCCTGGCCGCGCAGGGTGTGTGGTGTGGAGCTCACCCTGCCCAGCCTCTGCATCCTGGGACAAGGGTGTGGGGCTCCTCCTGAGCCCTCCATGCCCTCCCCAGCCCCTTCCATGTGTTCTGCAGGTCCAGGGGCTGCTGGTGGGGCAGATTCTGGTGCAGGAGCAGCTGCCCCAGCCCTGGCTGTGCTGTGCAGGTCCCAGGGCAGTTTTGCTGGGCTTGGCCAAGCTCTTGCACTGGGGGCTGTTTCGACAGGGCTGTGGGTGCTGGAGGGGTTGGGCTGGGTTGACTCTGGTGCTGGTGGGACCGGTGCTGCCGGGTTTGGTGGGGCTGTGCAATGCTGGGGGAGGCTGGGCCAGGCTGGGTTTGGCTCGGGTGGGACCGGCACTGTTCAGCTCCAGGGGTGGTCTTGTTGGGTTTGGCTCAGGTGGGACTGGGGCCGTCCCGCACCGGAGGCAGCTCTGTTGGGTTTGGCCAGTTCTTCCAGGATAGCTGGTGCCGGTGCTGCGGGGGGCCTGGGTGCGACTGTTTTTGCAGCCATTGTCTTGGTGCTCTTTGAAGACTCTCCAGTTTCCTTCAGTGGGGCAGGTGGGGCGGCCCGGGGGTGGCCCAGCCCAGAGGGAGGAGGAGGAGGAGGAGGAGGAGGATCTGGCCGTTCCCCCCCGCCCTGCTCTGGGTCCTTGAGGCTGAGACGGAGCGAGCGAAGGTCCCTGCGGCACTGACACGTCCCTCCTGCAGCTGCCAGGGCCAGGCTGATGCTGCTCAGGACGCTGTGCCGGGGTCAGGCGTGCCCATGAGGCAGACAGGGCGGCTGGGCAGTGCTGGTGGCACCGGCGGGGCAGCGGTGAAGGGACACGCTCACCATGGAGTTCACGGCCATCGACTACACCATCTTCGCTCTGCTGCTGGTGCTGTCCTCGGCCATCGGGCTCTTCTACGCCCTGAGCGGCGACCGGCAGCGCACGGTGCAGGAGTTCCTGCTGGCCAACCGTGACATGAGCTGCCTGCCCGTGGCCCTGTCCCTGCTGGCCTCCTTCCAGTCGGCCGTGGCCATCCTGGGTGTGCCGGCCGAGATCTACCGCTTCGGCACCGAGTACTGGTTCCTCGGCTGCTCCTATTTCCTGGGGCTGCTCATCCCGGCCCACATCTTCATCCCCGTCTTCTACCGCCTGCACATCACCAGCACCTACGAGGTGAGAGAGGGGACACACAGGGGGTGCAGGGGGCTTTGGGGACTGCACAGTCAGACCCCTGATCTCCCTCCTTGCAGTACTTCGAGCTGCGCTTCAACAAGACGGTGCGAGTCTTAGGCACTGTCACCTTCATCTTCCAAATGGTGAGTGGAGCCTTGGGGGAGGGGGCTGTGGGGTTTGGTGTGCAGAGTTTGGGGGATTTGGGGGATTGGGCGTGGCTCAGCACGGCTGTCCCCTCCCCGCAGGTCATCTACATGGGAGTGGTGCTCTACGCACCTGCGCTGGCCCTCAACGCAGGTATGGTGAGGGCAGGTGGGGGGAGCCAGGCCTGGAGGCTGCTGCCTCTCTCTCACCCCATTAACGTCCTCTGGCACTTCCAGTGACGGGCTTTGACCTCTGGAGCGCGGTGCTGACCATAGGGCTGGTGTGCACGCTCTACACTACCCTGGTGAGTCCCTGCTGCCGCGGGTGCCCCGTGCCCTGCCCCGTGCCCTGCCTGGGCGAGCACTGTGAGCCTGTGGTGACGGGCCTCGTGTGTCCCCAGGGTGGGCTGAAGGCCGTCATCTGGACAGATGTGTTCCAGACGCTGGTGATGCTGGCGGGGCAGGTTGCCGTCATCGCGGTGGGCGCATGGCGGGTGGGGGGCATGGCCCGTGTCTGGCATGTGGCTGAGCAGGAGGGCAAGATCTCCGGCATTGAGTGAGTGATCATCTCCCGGGACCCCTCTGTCGTGCTGTGGGGGCGCTTAGGGCAGCCTGGGCGGGGGGATAAGGACCCTGATGTGGTGTGGTGTGGTGTGGTGTGGTGGTCCATCCCTGTTACCCTCTTTCCCATTGGGGTATGGGGTGGCAGTGAGGACCTGTCACTGTGACCCCCCCGATGCTCCCCACAGCCTGGACCCCAACCCCCTGGAGCGTCACACCTTCTGGTCGCTGGCCGTGGGTGGGATCTTCATGATGCTGTCGCTGTACGGGGTGAACCAGGCGCAGGTGCAGCGCTACCTCAGTGCCCGCAGCGAGCGGGAGGCCAAGCTGTGAGTGGGGCTGGGGGTTCCCCGCAGCTGGGACGGGCTCCCCCACTGCCAATCCCCACCTCTGACACCCCCACGGCGCCCGCAGCTCCTGCTACGCCGTGTTCCCCTGCCAGCAGATCGTGCTGTGCCTCAGCTGCCTCACCGGCCTCGTCATGTTTGTGTATGACCGGGAGCACCCGCTGACACCTGGCCAGCGCCCTGCCTCCTATGACCAGGTGGGTTAAAACCCCCCTCCTCCCGTGTCCCCTGCTGCCACAACCCCTGAACTGACCTCCTGCCACAGCTGGTGCTGTTCTTCGTGATGGATGTGCTGCAGGACCTGCCGGGGCTGCCCGGGCTCTTTGTCGCCTGCCTCTTCAGCAGTGCCCTCAGGTGAGTGGTGGCCCTGGGATGGGGGTTTGGGTGTCCTGGCCAAGCCCCCTCCTGCTCCCTCTCCTCCCCAGCACCATCTCCTCTGCCTTCAACTCCCTGGCCACGGTGACCATGGAGGACCTGGTACGGCCGCTCTTCCCCGGGCTGTCGGAGTCGCGGGCCACGCTGGTCTCCAAGCTGCTGGGTGAGCAGATAACGGGGTGGCCAGGGGGGCAACCGTGGGGCTGGCACGGTGGGGGGGTCCCCAGCACCACCGTGACACCCCCCTCCCCTCCCCAGCTTTTGGTTACGGGCTGCTGTGCCTGGGGATGGCGTATGTGTCCTCCATGCTGGGACCTGTGCTGCAGGTAGGTGTGGGGCTGGGGGGCCCCTGGCTCTGGCACCCCAAATGGGGTGAGGACCCCTGGCTCTGGCACCCAAATGGGGTGAGGGACCCCTGGCTCTGGCACCCCAAATGGGGTGAGGGACCCCTGGCTCTGGCACCCCAAATGGGGTGAGGGACCCGGGCTCTGGTACCCCAAATGGGGTGAGGGACCCGGGCTCTGGCACCCCCATGGCTGGTGCTGAAGGCCGTGTCTCTGCAGGCAGCCATCAGCATCTTCGGCATGGTGGGGGGTCCACTCCTGGGGCTCTTCTGCCTCGGCATGTTCTTCCCCTGCGCCAACCCCACAGTGAGTGTCCCCTGACCCCGTCAGTGTCCCCAGCCCCGTGTGGGTGTGTGGGGAGGTGTGGGGCACCCTGAGTCCAGAGCAGGGCCACTGCCCTTCTTTGTCCCCTGCCTCAGGGAGCCATCGTGGGGCTGCTGGCCGGACTGGCCATGGCCTTCTGGATAGGCATCGGCAGCTTCCTGAATAGCACTGGAGGGGCCCAGGGGGTCCCCACAGCCAACAGCACAGCACTCCCCACTGTGGGCAACCTCAGCACTGTCCTGGCCACCACCCTACCGCCCCCCACATCAGTACCTCCAAGGTGAGTGGGGCGGGGGGCTCAGGGCTGGGGGTGCAGGGTGTGGGGTGCTGCCCCACACCCCTCCTGACCCCGTGTCCCCCAGCCCCACGGGGCTGCAGCGCTTCTACAGCCTCTCCTACATGTGGTACAGCGCCCACAACTCCACTACTGTCATCGTGGTGGGGGTCCTGGTCAGCCTGCTCACCGGTGAGTGTGGGGTGCTGGGGGGTCTCCGT